>BSBM01000066.1:4842500-5347500 GCA_027924585.1 Larix kaempferi
GCTTCGACACATAAATGGTCCTGGGATACTCTTTCGAGGCATTGCGACGCACGTAATAAGTCCTGAGGATTCCACAGTATGGCCAGTGATGATGAAGACCTGCAGGTGGTGAGCCTACATCGAGTATGAAAAAGGACTAGCTCTGTAGAACTTCCTATGATGAGTAGATCAGAGATTGATTGAGATAGCAGCCGCTGTGATGATGACGATGATTCAAGGACGATGATTCACTGATGATGATCCAAAGAAGAAGAATTGTACTAGCATATCCATGTCAATAAATACCTTCCTAGTTAAGAGGGAGTGTTGATTTATATGTAACTTCGGAATGTATTTCACCTATGTATATTGTACTCCTATAGAGATGTATTATTCCTCTATACGGAAGTTTCGTCATTTGTATTGACAAGTGTCGCAAGTGTCGTAACTTGTCGATGGGTTATTAGAACACCATGTGTGGGGTCGACTCTGATTAAGTTAACCAAGGGTTATTAGGCTAAGCTAGACAAGTCGACCCCACTGGTTTATTGGGAAGGATAGGACAAGTATAAATAGAGATCTGGAGATCTCTATTTGATCACTCATTACTCACTTCTATCTCTCTCAGAAAGTGGCGCACTTGTGAGGAGGAAGATCATCTGCTAGGAGAAGACTATCTCTTGTACTTTGGTTGTATCATTGCTCTTTCTATCTCTGAGGAAGTTGTGGGGTTTTTCACCTTTATGGTTTTCCCTAGTGAAACTCCGTGTGTCTATTGTCTCATGTGATTGCTTGGTGTGATTGATATGCATTGTTATACTTGACATGTTGTACATGTTATTCTCTCAGTAAAGATCCTAGAGTATACTGAATTAATGCTAAAAAATTAACAAATGTGTAGTAGTCTGAATACAACCCAACATAGTCCGAATGTAACATTTTCTACTAGAGCACATGGCATGATTGTTTGCACAATACCAACAATATGCTCATAAACACCCTTCCACATGAGCATAATTCTATACTGATTTTTTAAAGTGATTACAATTAATAAATAAAGGAAGAAAACAACAATGTCTTCATCTTTAGGTGAACTGATACCCTTATGTTGTCTACCTGCGACACAAATGAGGTCCCTAGCTAGCTGTAGCAGGGAACCTACTATAAAAATTTACTCTTTGTAAATATACTGTCAATGTGACATTTTGAATTATTTGCACAATGGGTCGATGTGCAGCTAGCTACTTCTCAGTTGTTTGATACCTCAGTTCATTAGTATCAGCTGACAATAGTTGGATAAAATTTCCCATCAACCCTGATGATCAACATGGAGTACCATCTATAGGTTTATGAGATATAGTTGGAACCCCTGAAAGTGGATTTCCATGCATAGAGTCATTTGCAAGATCAAGAACTTCAGCTACTCACTTGCAACATGAGCAGGTTACAATCCTAGTTTATGTAACCTCAAGATACAATCAAGGATGTTCTTCCATCCTGTTCGAATATAGTCCTTTTCTATGTTGAAAACTGTGACAATCGCCATCCTTGATTTTGTATGATCACCAAAAGAAAGAACAGGCTCCTCAACCGAAGCAATTGGATTAATAAGAGTTGTAAATTTACAGAGAGACACAACTAAATCATTGAGTACATCCTCTAGATGATGACAAGATGACATTTTAGTCACTGCAATAAATCCATCAACATGTGTGGAAAACATCTTCATATTCTACATGGTCAAAGACCACTGAAAAGGTTGCAATGGTTGGTCTTGATATGATGGAAAACATATCAGGATCAAGGTAGGGTATGGAAACACACAAAATGTAAGGAGGTGTTTTCTCATATTTTCGTATAAGGTCAATCCAATGGATAGGATTCATTTCTGGGATTTCTACATTGTGTTCATATATTTTCCATATTTCATTCTTGAAAATAACATGGTAAATCTCAGAGAGATAATCTCAAGGAAGGTCTTTGCCGCATTGATATGCTGATTATTTCTTATGAAATCCTCTTTAGTCATATTCTTCTTAACTTGGAAATTTTGTTGATATGTATTAAGCATGATAAGTGAATAAGACAATAAAAAGGATGCATCCTTATCCACGAGAATTCCAGATAACTGTTCATAATATCTCTTTGAGAAAGCCTCCAGAACCCTTTGTATTTTTTGGGCTTCACATGGTAAATGGAAGGTCTCAAGAAATAACTACTGTGTAGTGTCTAAATTCATGTCCTAAAATTCAAATGTCTTTGCAAATTCATGAAGAACCTTCATAAAAAACTCGTCAGGGTTTCCCATGAAATCAACTAGAAGGTTTTTATCAATTCCTACAGTATATCTAAAAATGAAAGCCACACTTTGGTGATGAAGCTTCTTATGAATTAAATGAGTCCCTTCAAGGCATTCTAGCCCTTTCTTTGTGTCCCTATTGAAGTGATGTGCTCCAATAATCAATATTGTCTTGATATACTTTTTGTAGCAAAACAAACTCCACCCAATGGTTAGCATGTTCATAACTCTCACACTTGATTATCCAAAATGGTGCATATTACTCTATCTCCCCTACACGTACATGATCTGGAAGGGGTTCATGCAGCACTGACCCTATCTACCATGCTATGAATGACTACAATAATCCCATCCAATGCCAACATGTGCATTGTAGACAAGGGACAATTTTCTGGAAATGCACTATGTGTTAGTAGATTCACAAGCTCCTCAAATATGTTAGCACATGTAGTATCGCAGTCTAAATTTACATACATCTTAGGCATAAATGTTGGTTGTCTGCATAAGTCTACCAATGCTTCCATTGTAACTTCTTGTTGTTGATAAGAGGCCCCCTATGTGTTTTCTGCAAGCCTGATTATAACACAACTGAAGAAAGCTTCCAGTTTAATTTTTAACTTTGTATGCAGATGATTATATAGATTAAGAACAATGTTGCATACCATGGAAACAATCAAAGGGCTCGATGACAATCTAAACTGCATCAAGTTATGAAAAATCTCATCGTATATAAGAGATAGAAACTTTGGGTGCTAACCTATAGATTTCCCTTCTAGTTCAATTGTATAATTTATCAATCCCAAAGCAAAAAATAGAACATCTTCATCAAAGTCTAATGGATTGGACCTAGTGCCTATGACCATGATCTCAATAATATTCAAAAGAGAGCATAGGAAGTGAAATAAATCCACCATGCAAGGGATCCTATAAGGATCTATCAAAATATGTACATCATTAGACAATTCTTTCATACTAAACTTAGTACATGTTGTTTTATCATATGAATAATCCCGTCGTGATGCAAATGCACCAAGTACTGACATATTGGGAGAATCAGAATCTGAGTCTGCACACCCATTATCAAACTACCTGTTGTCAACTCTGTGTTCTTTTGGAATCCCATCTACTTGCAGAAATAAAATCAAGTTACATGCTCATAATTTTATTCATGAAGTTCTATTTGTAACTTTATGTACAACACAACAACCAGATATGACAATCTACTTCTAGCCTTCAATGAGAATAGAAGCAAGACAAAGTCTGTTCACAAATAGCTCAATCATGCCAAGGCCCAAACAACTTACATGCACTTTAGACTTCATAGAAATTACATCACTTCGATTGGAAATTGCAACAGCCTCAACATTATCAATCTCTACAAAATGAGCAAAAATAGCCCTCACCAATAAGCACCGCTATCAAAACATATAATTAATATGTGTACTTTTAAATTAATCTCCTCACCAAAAATCCATCAATGGCCTTAAATTTGAAATTCAATCATACTCATGGCCAACTCAAATTGAAGATGCCATTGATTGGGATTCCTTATAGGGCAGTCATACTTAAGGAATCCTCCCATGTAAAGAAATATGTAGAGAACAAAATTAATTATATAATCTGAACATTAATCTTTATAGGGTTATCTTTGTATTTGTAATTATAAGTCTACTAAGAAAACTAAACCTTTTCATTCTAGGAAACAATGTTCCATTGAATAAGCATGCATTGTTAGTAGAAAAGTGCGATTACAAGGCATAGAAATGGCATATATCTAAAAGAATCAAAACTAGATCTTTATGTTTGAAAAATATATGTCCGTACTTGTAAAGATTCTTTCAAAATCATACTCACACTTGCTTGGGAGTCCGCACTTTGAAAGTTGCATTTGTCCTAAATGATGTGGTGGCGAGAGGTCTTCCAAATTGCACAGGTTCTCCAATATGAGAATCCCCAAATAATGTTTTTGAGAAATTTCGTACTTAACCTTCACCAACATTAAAGTCCCTACAACAAGCAATGGAAATAGCTCGGAGAAGGATTATACCTGCAAAATTTGGAATGGAGGATTTTCGAGTAAGTATATACAATTCATTGTAATGAATTAATGCAGTTTTAAGACATTGAGGGATCACAACAAGAAGTCCCTTTGTAAGATTCCTATCAAAATATGACTTGGAAACTTAACTCCAAAAATTGTTAATTTTAATTCAAATTTTTAAGTAGTAAATTGGATAATAATCGTAAACAACTGAGGAGGATTCCTACCACTAGACACCCAACCCAAGGATAATGGGAAGAATTTTTGGATCTGATGTTTGAATGGAAAAGTGTCTAGCAACATATTTTAGTAGAGGAATATGGAGATCCTTAATACAAAGCACAAAGACCATTTATGTTTCGAGCATTGGCTACCGCCAAAGTCTATCGCAATACTTCTTGGTACGTCTGCATATATGACCTAGATATGGTAGGGATAAAGTTGAATCAGGATGATATCTATGGTTAAAGGAGACATATGGGCATTATAGGACAACAAATAAGCACCGCATTTAGAGTTGGGGAGGAGTTTATCGAATTTGGACTGCTGTGCTGGTTTTGAGGACTGTCTTCCCAAATGCTATATAAAATTATCTAAAACTGAATATAAGGATTATAAGTTGTTCTGTGGCATATTAATGACCAGAATCAAGTTACAAAATCGAATTTGAGTTCATATAATTCATTTTACAGTTAAAGCAATAAAACTAGTTATTTGGAGTGCTCAACTAGTAATGGTTCAAGCTGAATCAAACATTGTAAGACCATCCCAAAACTATGTTCAACAGGTTGGATGATTTTCTTGAGGCTGTTATTGAACTATGAAAACTGACGTCACTTCATTTGATTTCATATAACTCATTTTATATCAGTTATGGAAAAACTAGTCAAATTGAGGGGCCTATCTAGAAACGGTGCAAAAATAGAGTTACAAACAGACTTAAATTCTGCAACTTTAGCTTCTAAAATATTATTACTAAAATCATCAAATTTATTATGTATTTAATGGCATCATTATTGATCAGTAATAATTCATGATTACATAACCCCCTCCAATACAATGTTTCTTGTGTAATGAAGCAAAACTCTTGGACTAGAAGATATGAGAAGACGAGAGAAGAATAGATATGAACCAGAGAGAGAGGACAAGCCTTTATAAGCTCATGAACATAATAAAATATCTGATATTATTCTATGAGAGGTGTCTCCTTTGATATCCTTCTCTTAACTAGAAAAATCTTCACAATTTGGCTTCAATTGGACTAGATCTCAACACAAAATTGAGGAGCTCGAATTATTCCTTGTAGAGGGCTGATAGAAGCATGAAGTTCAGAATTTAATGGCTGCAATATGATCTTCAGTGGCTGCATGATAGTCTTCAATACTTGTAAGAAGAGTCTTCATGGCTGAAAGGGGAAGAAGGGGATCATAGCAGAAGAGGGGAAGTGAAAGAATGGGACACATCACCCATTGATTGGCTTGGGAACATTACCAAACCTTGAGAAGCTAAAATTATTCACTCATAAACTCACAATGACAAAATTTGTGAAATGGAGTTGGAATCCTTCTTTTATAGAATTGAGGGTGACCCGTTGAGCAATTTGAAGAGCGCGGTGACCTGTGAGAATGGGTCACCCATGAGTGGACATAATTTCCTTGATTTTTCCTTACAAGCTTTTCTCCTTTAGAAACTGCGCCCCCATTTGTCTCCATATGTTTCCTGCTTTGTAAAAGATTCTTGATTTTTAAACTGGCCTCCTTTTTGGAAATTGTGCCCTCCTTCTACTTTTTCTGGTTGTTTCCATTTCTTTCTTTTAGCAACTCTTACACCTTTCCTTCTTTTGTTCTTTTTCTAAATCCACATATTGATTTAGCCATCTTTCTATTTTCTTGTCTCTAGATCCAATTTAGAAACATTATCTCCATGAGGGATCCCTCTTGGCCCACTTGCTCCATTATTTAGGAAATTAATTACAAAAAATAGTTGAGATTAATAAAAATAATTCCCCAATTTCACTTAGGATAAATTTAATCCTATGCACACCTAATGAAATTAAATTATTTACCTAGGGGTTATTCCCCCCCCTTTTACCATGGTAACTGGATGAGACAAAATTGGGAACATGAGAAGTCCTCCCTTCCCAGAATTGCTTATCCTCAAGAAGTTGAAAACAACTTCAACCAATTATGAAGCCAACCAACGATTTCACTTGTCAAAATATGTTGTTGATTGTCTAGAATTGGAATCCTCTATTCCAAGCTGAAATACTAAGGGTCCATCATGTCTTCCGCTGCTCACTTTGATTATAATCATTCCCAAAATGACTAACTCTTATAAAAAAAAAATTCAACCCAGTTATGATAATTGAGTAGAATTCCTGGATCCCACTGCTTCCTCTGTAAGGATCCAAATCTTTCTGCCACCTTTGGAAAGTTGTCACTCCAAGGAATGGTAGGGTCCCAAATTCTCAGCTGCATACTTACAAACATCAGAATCGACATGAAGAATACATCATCATGGAGGATTTCTAGATCACTCCACCAAACCGAAAGTTCATCACTTCCAATGCAAAACCGAACCTCTATGAGTCCCTCCAACCAAGTATGAAACTCCTTATGGTACATGTGAAAACCAACAAAGAGACTCTCATCACTCCTAGCCAATTGACATAGGTGATAATCCCATGCCTGCAAGGAATAACATAGCAGCCATAGATTCCCAAATAATTGCTCACAAAATATGTATGATGTGTCCAAAAAATTTCCACTGATGCAAACAACAAACCCACCCTTGGGAGTGCTTAGATCCAATAGGTATCCATTAACCCAATCATCCCTATGTGTGTTGGCTGCCATATGTATGTGAGGTGGAGGAAAGTGAACCAACTCTTGGAAACAATTATCCATCAATATTTTGGTTGGCTCAACCAAAATGAAATCATGTGCCTCCCTCAAAACCATGCAACTTCCTTCATGAGGAAACTTATAATTTTTCTGGCAATGAACAGGTGCTTGGCCTTCATCTTGCTTAACTCCAAAGTCTCCAAGCACATGCAAATCAGATTGTACTTCATGTTCCTAATGCACACAAGTATCAAGTGTCAAAACAAATCTACTCCAATGACATAGGTGATGATCCCATGTCCTGCAATTCTACTCCAAAAGAATTTAAAAGGATTCAAAGTAATCAGCCATGTGTTCTTCCATCCAAGAGGTGAACAAATAACCTTCTCCAAAATCTAAACCAAGTGGGGAGCAAAGAAGACAATGAGCCTTCAAGGGTCTCAAAGGAGTACTATATGTGTATCCATGAGGATATGTATCATGATAGGATAACCAAGGATTCTGCTGAAAATGTAAGGAAGAAGGTGATATAGACATGCCATCATCAAAAGGAGAATTAGGATTTCCATACTCCTCAGGTGGCACCATCAAAAGGAAAGCTTTGACCCAAAATTCCTCCTCAAGTGACATGGAATCAATAGAAGGAAATAATGTATGATCATGGACCAAAATTTTATCATTGTAGACCTCATCCATCAAGCTAATGGATGCATCAAATCCATCATAAGATGTTCCATCAAACTTGAGCTCTTCTAATTCCTCAATGGAGGAATGACTCACTCTACAAGGAAGCACAGTTTCACTCTAGGGAACTGTATGTGCTTGAAACTCTTCATCTACATCTAAAGAATCCTCAAGAACCTGCATGTTATCATGCACCTCATGAACCACCATCTCATGAGGTTCCTCCATATAACTATGAGTACAACCAACCATAAGATATTGGTTGATTGTAATGAGTGATCTTTGCAACTTTTGGTTAAGTTTCTCTATCTCTATATTGGATTCTTGGGGGGCACTTTGAATGCTTCTCAGAGAATCTTGGGTGGCCATCAATTCAACATTGAGCTTCCTAATATCTTCATCACCCTCAAAGGATGCTCCCTGCAACATATGAACAAGCTCATGCAAATAATCTCTGTCAGAAAGCATATCTGAAAATTTACCTTGGATTGTAGACATTTCTCTTTGAATCTTCTCCATGGCTTCAAGGAAAGATGAATCTTCCAATGAAGCATCTCTCCAACAAGACTGAGACACTGAAACCTGTGTGTCATGGAGAATGTGTAAGGCCTCCTTGATCTTCCTCTCACTCATCTTCAAGGGCCATGCAAGGAAATGAGGTTTCAGCAGTTGAACCTCCTCTTCTTCTCTCTTCCAGGGATCAACCTCCTGAAGTTCAAATGGTGATTTGAAAGCTGATCCATCTCTTGGTGCTGCAAGATATTATTCTTTTAGATAATTAAAAGAATAACATAGGCTACTACTTGGGTGCTCATTCAACTTTGATGCATGGGAAAATTTTTCTCTTAAAAATTCATCCTTCTCCAATTCATGAACCCCAACACTTGACAGCTTAATCAGGCCAATATCTTCACCGAAAGTGGCTGCCACATCAAATTGACACAGAGGCACATAAAAGTCAGATTTGAAGAATTTATCATGTGTTATGTTGTCCTCCTTATGTGTGTTAGGATATTTAGACACTTAGGAGTTAGTTAAGATCAACTTGTGTAATAAATCCATTAGGGATAGTGTGTTTCTTTAGTATGCATTAGTATGCATTTGTAAATACTTAATCCGACGGTCACGATATGTTCCCAACATAGAGTGATCCGACGGCTCAACTTCTCTTAGATCAAACCTAACCTTGATCCATGGATTAACACCCGATTGGTCCATGATCTCTATTTAAAGAGCATGGAGGGTCATTGTTTAGTTGATCGATTATGAGAAGCTCATTTGTAAGTTTCTTTCTTTGCATAATAAATTGTCCCGTAGAAGCTATTTGGCCGGGGCCGTGGAGTGTTTCCCTCAAGAGGGTTTAACCACGTGAAAACATCGATGTGTTGATCTGTGATCTGTTTGTGTGAAGTGGTTGCTCTTGGTGTTCAGTCCTTTGGTAGTACCCTGTGTACCTGAACATGGTATCAGATTTTTTATGAAGTGCCGCTTCCGGTTATGATCTAGATCTTGAGCTGCTGTTGTCGAAAATCGAAAGGGTTTCTAGTTCTAGTATTTCTGTGCATTTCTAGGCTATGGGAGGTGTTCCATTGTGTCTGGAGCGTCGTTTCCATTGGGAAATAGTTTTTGTTTGATCGAAAATGGTTCTCGATTGCTCCAGAAACGCGTATTTCATCAGATCTGAAGGTATAATGTTATAGTGATGCATTTTTTTATTTCTTTTTTGAAAAGGACTCATATTTCATCATTTTTTACTATTAGATTTTTTTTTGGGTTCGGATTGTTGCTTTCCCGTCTGCGTATGCTCTTTGCCGTGCACCTTGAGTGATCTCAGCAAATCAAAAACAGAAAGGGAAAGGTTTTTTCTCGGATGCGTATGCTCTTTGCCGTGCACCTTGTGCGATCTCAGCAAATCAATGTGATGCACCTGCAACAATTAATTAATATGAATATTCGAAATAGCAGAAATGACAGAACTCAGAATCACTTTTATATTGATCACAGGCCACTTCGAGGGGGCAACCTCCTATGAGCAAGCTCAATACAAATAACTTCACGGTGCCTTCATAGGTCTCAACACACACTTATATACTAAGTCTAGGTGCCAATACTATGGGTCAAAACCATGGGCCACTACAAACTATGGATCAACAATACTACGAGCGACTTACAAAGCATATGCGCCAACAACAATAACACAAACTATTGATCAACAAATACTACGGGACAACTTACAAAGCATATGCATCCAACAACAACATACTAACAAAGTAAAGACATGGGTTCCTAACATCCCTTCCCCCTTAAAAAAAGATTTGTCCTCAAAGATTTAGATGTGGAAATTGTTGTTGAATCTGAAGGAGTGGTTCCCATGTAGCATCCTCTGGTTGCATGCCGTGCCATTGAATTAAGACCTCTGTGATAGAGCGAGAGCGAAGTTGACGCGTGCGCCAATTGAGGATGGCCTCTGGCTCCAAAAGGATGGATCCTTCATTATCCAGTTCGGGTAAAATCGTTTGTCCACTGATGTTGGTGCCAAGAACTTTCTTCAGACAAGAGACATGAAAGACTGGATGAATGTGGGAAGAAGGAGGGAGTTCCAATTTATAAGCAACAGACCCAATCTTCTGAAGAATCCGATATGGCCCATAGAACTTTGGAGTGAGCTTATGACGCCCTTTGAGTTTAAAGGAGGATTGTTTGTACGGCTGGAGACGAAGAAAAACCATATCGCCGACTTGAAAAGTGCGCTCAGAACGGTGTTGATCAGCTTGTTGCTTCATGCAATTTCTTGCCATGTGAAGATTGTCCCGGAAAATGCGAAGAATCTGATCGCAGTTTCGAAGGACCGTGTCAACTTCCTGAACTGGTGAACTGGTGGCGGTGTATGGAAGAAGAGCTGGAGGTGCCTAACCATAGACTGCTTCATATGGGGTCATTTTAGAGGCAGTGTGGTAAGAGGTATTGTACCACCATTCAGCGAGAGGGAGCCACTTTGCCCACTGATGTTGTTGTTTCGAGGTGAAGCAACGAAGATAAGTTTCCAAGCATTTATTGATAATTTCAGTCTGACCATCTGTTTGTGGGTGATACCCTAAACTCATCTTCAGTTTGGTGCCAGTGTGGCAAAATAGTTCTGTCCAAAAATGACTGGTGAAAGTCGCATCACGATCCGAGACAATAGAAGAAGGGATGCCATGAAGACGAAAGATCTGGTACAGGAAAATTTGAGCGACGGAGGAGGCTGTATAGGGATGGATGAGAGCACAAAAATGACTATATTTGGAGAGGCGATCAACCACAACGAGAATCATTGTCTTCCTGCCAGATTTAGGGATCCCTTCAATGAAATCCATAGAAATATCTGTCCAAATCCATGTAGGTATGGGCAAGGGTTCAAGCAATCCTGGAAGGAGTGTTGTTTAACCCTTATTGCGCTGGCAGGTATCACATTCGGCCACCATCTGTTGAATTGTCCTTTTCATGCCCTGCCAAAAGAAGTTACGCCGTGCCCGTTCATACGTTTTGAGGAACCCAGAGTGCCCTACCGATGGAGAAGCATGGAGTTCATAGAATACAGCCTATTGAAGATCTGTGCTCTGGGGAAGCACCAGACGACCCTTGTATCGCAGAGAAGCACCATCCCAAGAGTAATGTGGTACAGCAGAAGGGTTGTTGGTCAAGCGTTGGATGATTTGAGATAAGGAAGAGTCATTGACATAACCCTGTTGAACAGATTGCAACCAATTTGGAACAGGCATAGAAATAGCTGAAAGAGAACCTTGGGCATCAAATGTGCGAGAAAGAGCATCTGCCACAATATTGTCTTTACCCTTCTTGTAAGTGATCTCATAGTCATAACCCATGAGTTTGCTAACCCATTTCTGCTGTGCTGGGGAGGAGACACACTGGTCTAAGAAATATTTCAGACTATGGTGATCAGTCTTGATGCATAAATGATTCCCTAATAGGTATGGGCGCCACTTCTGTACTGCATGCAAAATAACCATCATTTCCTTTTCATAGGTAGAGGCAGCTAAATTCTTACCTGAAAGGGCTTTGTTGGTGAACGCAATGGGGTGTTCATCTTGAAGGAGAACAGCACCAAGTCCATTGCCGCAAGCATCACTCTCAATAGTGAAGGGCTTGGAAAAATCGGGCATAGCTAGCATAGGTGTAGTACACATAGCTTGTTTTAGTTTGTCAAATGCACACTGAGCAGCAGGTGTCCATGTAAAAGCATCCTTTTTCAATAGAGCAGTTAATGGAGCTGCAATCTTCCCATAATCCTTGACAAACTTGCGGTAGTAGCCAGTCAACCCCAAAAAACCACGAAGGCTCTTAAGTGTCTGAGGATGCGGCCAAATGTTCATGGCATCGATTTTGGCAGGATCCACGCGAACCCCTTGTGCTGAGATAATGTGCCCGAGATACTCAACTTACTTCTGTCCAAAAACACATTTAGACTGCTTGGCATGGAGATGATGGTCAAAGAAAAGTTGCATAACAAGATCCAGATGCTGGAGATGTTCATCCCATGTTTTACTGTAGATGAGGATATCATCAAAGAATACCAGAATGAATTTCCGCAAGTAGGGTCGAAATATTTTATTCATTAAGGCCTGGAATGTGGAAGGAGCATTAGTGAGTCCAAAGGGCATGACCAAAAACTCATAATGGCCATCATGTGTGCAGAAAGCTGTTTTAGGGATATCATCCTCATGAACCTGAATTTGATGATACCCAGAACGAAGATCCAACTTGGAGAAAAAGTGAGCCCCATGAAGCTCATCAAGAAGCTCATCAACAACAGGAATTGGAAACTTATCCTTGATGGTGAGGTGATTAAGTGCTCGGAAGTCAATGCAGAGGCGCCATGACCCATCTTTTTTGTGGACAAGAATAACTGGAGAAGAAAAGGAACTAGTTCTTGGACGAATAATACCTTGCTTCAATAAGTCCCGAACGAGCATTTCAATCTCCGTTTTTTGGTGAAATGGGTAGCGATAGGGCCTGATGTTGGGAGGAACGCTTCCAGGAAGGAGATGAATACGATGGTCTTCGGGCCTAGATGGTGGAAATCCCACTGGTTCAGCAAAGACACCTGTATATCGATCCATAATTTGTTGTAGATCCAAAAGAGTAGTGGAGACCGCTGATGGTTGCATCTGAATGGAATGGATTTGAGCTATGACACCATGTGAATTCTTCTTGAGGAGTTTCTCTATGTGATGTGAATTGATGATGCTGAGAGAACCTGGTTGTAATCCTGTCAATGTGTGTTTTTATCCATTGAGGGAAAGCTGCATCCAAAGTTCAGCAAAATCCCATTAGATAGGGCCAAGTGTGCGTAGCCATTGAGCGCCCAAAACCACATCACATCCGCCTAAGGGCAAGGAAAACATGTCAGAGTGCAAGGTATAATCTCCCATAGAGATACACACATTTCGACACTTCCCTTTGCAAGGTAAGGTGCCCCCATTGGCAACCATGACTTCAAAGTTGGAGCAAGGATGGATAAAACAATCAGCTTGTTTGGCGATCTGAGGGTCAATGAAATTATGAGTGCTACCAGAATCAATGAGTATTGTAAGAGGAAGCTTCTTGAAGTAACCCCTGACCCGCATTGTTTGGGGGGTGGTGATTCCAGCGAAAGCATGGAGAGATATCTCTGGTTGGTCATCCTAAGACGGAGGGTCAATAGGTGGTTCCTGAATGTCGACCAGAGCTTCCAGTGTTTATGGATCTTCGTCACCAATTTCAGAGGCAGGCGGAGACTCCACATCCAAGAGATAGAGCTTTTGCTGAACACATCTATGTCCCCGAGTGAATTTCTCATCACAATTATAGCAAAGCCCCTTTTCTCTGCATGCTTGCATCTCTGTTTCAGACAAACGCTTGATAGGAGTTAGTCGAGGAGCCTGCGGTATAGGTGGTCACTGAGAACCCATATTTAGAAAGGGAACAAAAGTGGGCTTGGAGTGTTGTTGGGATGCAATCTTGTCTTCTGCCAACTTAGCCAACCCTAGGGCTTCCATCATTATGGTGGGACAGAACATTTTGACCTCAGAGCAGATGGAATCCTTTAGACCACTGATAAAACAACTCCAATAAAAGTCATTAGACAATCCTTCGGTGTGGTTGTCTAGGTTCTCAAATTCGGTTTGATACTCTCTCACAGTGCCAATTTGGCGAAGTTTAGTGAGGGCTCCGGTGAAGTCATCAAAAGCACTAGGACCAAATCGTTGCAAAAGGAGCTGGCAAAAGTTTAACCATCTGGGCTCTGGATGAGCCTTGAGAAATTTTTCATCCAGATCCTGGATTTTGGCTTGGATGGCTGCAAGTGCTTCTTCCATGGTTTTTGCTCCTGCACTGGTGACAACCATAACCAGGAGTTTTTTTTTTTTTTTTTTTACTGGGTAGGAAAACAAAAATAGAAACTACTTCAGTAAGGAAAAATCTGGACTTGGGAAAAAATCTAAAGGGTAATTGGGGTTTGACTAGGTGTTGGAGACTGTCGACTAGACAGGGAAGCAAAAATGAGGATTTCAGAAGCGGGGTGAAAGAATGAGAAAATTTGGTAGAGGGGGACAAAGAAGCAGAATTCAGAAAGGAACTCTGTGGTAAAATTTGAAGGTGATTGGGTGAAATCTGAGGAAGTTATGGCAAACCCTAAAAATAGACAAATGTGGGCTTTCGGGCTTTGGAAAGGGGAATTGGGGATAGGGTCCTTAGGAATGAAATATGTAGAATGGGATGACAGGGGTTCCCCGAAAATTTCAAGGGAAACAGAGTGAAAACAAGGGAGATATGGATAAAAAACTGAATTTTTTTTTTTTTAATTTTTATTTTATTTTTTTATTTTTTCAGACTGGAGCGGCTACGGCTCGTAAGGGATATGGAACAGTGCCGAATGGATTGAAAATGGATGGATCTGGAACGGCTTGCAAAATGGATCTGAAACAGCGCAGTAGTGATCGACAATAGTTCAGCTGAAAGTAGATAGGTATGTGCGACTTCCTAACAGTTCAGGGGTTTCACTCGGCCACCAATGCTGTCTGACGGCTTGCGTATTCGGGCAGTACCCCTCACTCCATGGCTCAGGTAAAACTGATAACCGCTTTGCCACAAACGACAGCTCTTGGTTTACCTCACGGGTGGGAACTAGTCAATCATGTAGGGGTCGTTGCCCTTTTCGCTGGCAGGTCCTCTCAATGGGCCAGCTACTTCGGGGTTCCTGTGGTACTCCTCACAATGAGTTTTAGGGCTTATGCCCAAGTACTTCCCACAGTTAAGCGGATAAGTATTATTCCCAAATCCAAACCTGCAACAGATGCAAAAAAAATTGGCAGAAATTTCACTTAACGAGCCCAAGAAAGTGCTCTGATACCAGATGTGATGCACCTGCAACAATTAATTAATACGAATATGCGAAATAGCAGAAATGACAGAACTCAGAATCACTTTTATATTGATCACAGGCCACTTCGAGGGGGCAACCTCCTATGAGCAAGCTCAATACAAATAACTTCACGGTGCCTTCATAGGTCTCAACACACACTTATATACTAAGTCTAGGCGCCAATACTATGGGTCAAAACCATGGGCCACTACAAACTATGGATCAATAATACTACGAGCGACTTACAAAGCATATGCGCCAATAACAATAACACAAACTATTGATCAACAAATACTATGGGGCGACTTACAAAGCATATGCGTCCAACAACAACATACTAACAAAGTAAAGACATGGGTTCCTAACAATCAGAAACAGAGAGAAAACGTAGAATTTCTAGGCGAGCTAACAAGATCTAACTCCACAAGTGTGGAAAAGTTTTTTTGTTTCGATTGGTGGTTTGTTTTGCAGGAAAAAGGGCAAGCTCGCAAACCGAGCAATAAGAGTATAAAAAAAAAAAGCCCGCTTCCTCATTCCCATATTTTACATACCTTTTAATCTAGCTCACTTGGTTCAAAGTTGCTTTATTCCTTAATAGGTCTTGAGTTCAAGTCTTAGGAAGTTACTTTAAAAAAAAAAGTACATGCAATTTCTATTTTCAAGTTATTTTATTGTAAAAGTGCATCTCACTTAAATAATAAAAAATAAAAATACAAGTGAGTCACTTAAGTTTTTTTTTATTGTTGCACTATTTAAAAGTAATATCATTGTAAAAGTGAAATCACTTATTTTACAAAAATGGTTCACTTAAAGCAACTTTCTTGTAAAGTAATTGTCAAAAGGTTCATCTTGGGAAATGGGGGTTCTTTTTTTTGCTGGAGATTCTCTAGCTGCCACGTCACTATTGGGGACATCTTCAACAGTTTCTTTGTTCAAGCATAACGTCATCATACAGAGTCAGTTTTCAGTGCCATTTTTTTTGAAACCACCTATTTTTTCAAGCTCTTCACATCCATACTATTGGTTTCTTCTTTTACAGCCATTAATTTACAAATATGGCTACCCCTTGTGATATTCTACTTAACAGTTCCAACTATTTCTCATGGAAATCTCGTATGGAGGATGTTCTACGAAGTAGGGGACTTTTCATAATTACCTCAGGGAAAGAAAAAGAACCCACTGATGATGATAAGAAAATAAAATGGGAAAATAGATGTGATGAAGCTCGTGGATTGATTGGGATGTCAATCTCTACTGATTTGCGATTCCACATATCTGGAATTGATGAACCTAATGCTGCTTGGGACAAGTTGGAATTTGTGTTTGGTAAACACAATGAAATTCGAGGTCACCAACTCGAAAATGAGTTGATTTCTTTAAATCCAGGTGACTTTTCATGCATTCAAGATTATTTATCTAAGTACAAAACTCTTAAACTCTTATGTGCAGAATGTAAGATTGAGAGGGAAGACAAACAATGCATTTATCATATTCTTTCCAAACTTAGATCTGCATATTCTATTTTTGTATCTACATTTTACTCCATGAAAGCATCCTTGAATGCAGCTAGCTATCAAGAGCCTAGTCTTGAATCCTTTTGTGATTCCTTGATTAGAGAACAAGATAAACTCATTCATCTTGGAATAATCAACAATACAGATATATCTGGGAAAGCCTTATTGTCCCAACAGAAAGAAAAGTCCAAGCCTCCCAAGAAACAAAATTTTCGTAATAATAAGTCAAACAAGGGTCCAAAACCCTCTCAGTCAGCTCCTTCTTTAAAAAATGACAAAGGATCCAAGCCAAAAGGAAAGAAGACTGAGCATCATTGCAACTATTGAGGGAAAGATAATCATGATGAATCTAAGTGTTTCAAGAAGATGGCAGCCTTGGAAGCAGCAATGAAGAAGCACCACATCAGCCTAGATTCATCTTCAGAATCTACCTCTCATGGACATGCACTTTGTGCTTCTGGTTATTCTTATAATGCATCTTCTTCTTCTACTTCAAATGAATGGCTCATTGATTCTGGAGCATCTTATCATATGGAGAAGGATCAAGCCATCTTTTCTACTATGCATGAATGTAAAACCGAACAAATATTTGTTGGTGATGATAGATCTCTAAGTGTTGTAGGAGTTGGAACAGTTCCAATAGATAATGGTCATTTTAGTGATGTACTATGTGTTCCAAGAATTTCCTGTAATTTTTTATCAGTCTATCAGATCACTCATTCTGGTGAAGGTAAAACTATGACCTTTACACCTCACCAAGTTGTAATCAAGGATTTTAAAGATCCTCAACAGGTCCTAGCTACCGGAATTGTCGATGATATTACCAGGTTGTACAAGTTTAACAACTTTGGGTCATCACCTTTCCCTTCAGTTTTTGTTTCTCATAGTGATAACTTGAGCAAACTTTGGCATGAGCGATTTGGTCACTTGAATTTTCTCTCATTGCAACAACTATGTAAAGAAAATATGGTGATAGGTCTTTCGATGGTATCTTGTAGGGATGGTGTTTGCTCCGGTTGTGAACTCGAAAAACATCATTGGGACAGTTTTGATAAACGTGCCTCTTGGCACGCCTCGGTTCCCTTGGAGCTTGTACATAGTGACTTGTGTGGTCCTCTTCCATCTGCTTCTTTTTTTGGTTTCAAATATTTCTTAACTTTCATTGATGATTACACCAGACGCACTTGGGTTTATTTCTTAAAACTTAAGATCGAAATATTTAACATGTTCTTGGCCTACAAGGCCCTTGTGGAAAAACAATCTGGTCATCAAATTATTAAGTTAAGATCTGACATGGAGGAGAATATGTTAACAATAAGTTCACTACTTTCTGCACTGAAAAAGGCATCCAACAACAGTACAATGTTCCATATCCACCACAACAAAATGGTGTAGCTGAGCGGAAGAACCGCATTTTAAAAGAAATGGCTAATTGTACGATCCAATCTAAGGGACTAAGTCTTCAATTTTGGGCTGAAGCCATTAATTGTGCAAATTACATAGTTAATCGCACCCCCACTAAAGAATTACAAGGTATAACACTAGAATAAGCATGGAGTAAAACTAAACCTGATGTAAGTCACTTCCGTGTGTTTGGTAGTGAAGCATGGGCTCACATTCTGGATGAAAAACGGAAAGCATTGTAGCCTAAAAGTGAAAAGTGCATATTTGTTGGATATTCTAAAGATGTAAAAGGTTATAGAATTGTTCAACCACATTCTAATGATATAATCATTAGAAGAGATGTTAAATTTGATGAAAATCTCTTGGCCTGCGAGCCTAACTCAGCGATTGTGCCATCTTTGGCCTGCGAGCCTGATTCAGCGTTTGTGCCTTCTTCTTCTTCTTCCAAATTCCTTGACAGGTTTCCAACTCCAGTTTCTGATGATGACAGTGAGGATGAAAATACACCTCCTCCTGCTCATGTTCCTCCAGTTGCACTAGCACAAGTGCTTCCTCGATGGGTCCGTTCAACATGTGAAGCAACTGGTGGTCTTGCCGGTGATCCTAAAGATCAACGTCGAACACATTCTCAGTTTTAGTGAGCCTATTCTCTTTTGGCTCAAGTTTCCGAGAATCATGATCTAGAAACTTTTGCAGAAGCTTTAGGGAATCCAGATTGGGATGTAGCCATGGATGAATAATATCGTTCCTTAATGGCGAACGATACTTGAGATCTTGTACCTCTTCCAAAAGGAAGAAAACTTGTCAGATGTAAATGGGTCTACAGAACTAAGTATGCATAAGATGGAAGTGTTGAAATACTTAAGGCAAGGTTAGTTGCCAAATGTTTTTCCCAAGTTGAAGGGATTGACTACAATGAAACCTTTGCTCCTGTTGCAAAAATGAACTCCATCCACCTTGTTCTTTCCCTTGCAGCCTTACACAACTGGGAAGTCCATCAAATGGATGTCAAGTCTGCCTTATTACATGGTGATTTACAGGAGGAAATTTACATGGAACAACCTCCTGGCTATGTTCAGAATAACTCTAGCCTTGTTTGTCGCCTTAAGAAATCCTTATATGGCCTTAAGCAAGCTCCTAGAGCTTGGTATGCCAAAATGGATAACTTTCTCCTTGACACTGGTTTTTCTGGATGCCATTCTGACCCCAATGTCTATACCAAGAAAGTAGGAAACCATCTCATCATACTTGTTCTATATGTTGATGTCCTTATTCTTACTGGTAGTGACCCTAATCTTATAACCCATGTGAAATCCAGTCTTAAACAAAATTTTGAAATGTCAAACTTAGGACGTTTGCATTATTTTCTTGGTCTCCAAGTCCTGCAAACCAAAGAATGATTCTTTCTTTCTTAGTCTAAGTATGCTTGTGACCTTCTTCGTCGCTTTCACATGGAAGATTGTACACCAGCCCCTTCTCCCTTCCAATCTGGAGTCAAACTTTCTGCCACTTGTACTTCACCTAAAGTCGATGCCACCTTGTATCGTCAGCTTGTTGGTAGTCTCTTATACTTGACTCATTCCCATCCTGACCTTTCCTTTTCCATTGGTCGTGTTGCCCGTTATATGCAGACACCTCATCAAAGTCACTGCAAAGCAGCTAAAAGAATACTTTGATATATTCGAGGTACAGTTCAGTTTGGGATTGATTATAGTATAGGGGGGAAACCTTTGCTGGTTGGTTTCACTGATTCAAATTGGGCCGACGATCCTGATGATCGAAAGTCTACTGCAGGTTATATTTTAAGTCTGGGATCTGGACCTATTACTTGGGCTTGTAGGAAACAACAAGCTCTTGCTCTTTCTTCAACAGAGGCAGAATATCGAGCAGTAGTTAATGCCAGTCAGGAAGCTTTATGGCTTCGACAGATCCTTTCAGAGTTTGGATTCGAGCAGCAGCAACCTACTCCACTTTGGTGCGATAATCAAAGTGCCATCAAGCTTTCCAGGGATCCAGTTCTACATCAACGCAACAAACACATTGAGCTACATATGCACTTCATCAGAAATCTTGTTCATGATCATGTTCTTGAAGTGCTCTTTTGCCCTACAGATGATCAAGTTGCAGACATCTTCACCAAGTCTCTTATAGAAGTGAAGTTTTCTAAACTTCGATCTATGTTAGGAGTTCAGGAACTTGTCATTAAGGGGGGATAGGCTCTAATTCCTCCTTTCTTATCCTCATAGTGTCACTTTTGTAAATCCTTCAATCCTATCCCAAGTTGTTCTTAAGGGGGGATGTTAGGATATTTAGACAATTAGGAGTTAGTTAAGATCAACTTGTGTAATAGATCTGTTAGGGATAGTGTGTTTCTTTAGTATGCATTAGTATGCATTTGTAAATACTTAATCCGATGGTCACGATATGTTCCCGACATAGAGTGATCCGATGGCTCAACTTCTCTTAGATCAAACCTAACCTTGATCCGTGGCTTAACACCTGATTGGTCCATGATCTCTATTTAAAGAGCATGGAGGGTCATTGTTTAGTTGATCGATTATGAGAAGCTCATTTGTAACTTTCTTTCTTTGCATGATAAATTGTCCCATAGAAGCTATTTGGATGGGGCGGTGGAGTGTTTCCCTCAAGAGGGTTTAAACCACGTCAAAACATCGGTGTGTTGATCTGTGATCTATTTGTGTGAATTGGCTTCTCTTGGTGTTCGGTCCTTTGGTAGTACCCTGTGTACCTGAACAATGTGGTGGAATTACTATGGCTTTTCCTTCCATCGAATTTTTTGATTCACATCCCACTGATGTGTGCTTGTCTTCTACTTCCTTATGAAGGTCAAGGGGTGACTGTAAATATGATATGTTCTCTTCTTTTTGATCTGATCCAAAATATAACCCACCACTTTCAACAAACTCAATGTCTTCTGTACTGATCTTGAAATCACCAACAAATAAATTAGAGGTACATTCACCTTCCTTGCTGCCAACACATTCACTGAATGTTGCTCGATCTTCTGTGCTGCATTGCTCTTCTGATGGATGAAACAATTCAAAATTTTCCTCATGATATAAGGTGGAGGTTCCTTCTAAGGGTTGCAATGAATAGTGACTCTTGTCAAAATCATAATTTTGACTGCATTTTTGTGGCTCCTTTTCATCCTCTCCAAGTGGCAAATTTGCATAGGCATGTTTTTCATCCTTGGAGTCTCCATGAAAACTCACATCTGTAAGTTTGTCTTCCTTATGATTCACTTCTCCATGAAATTGGGATGGATCCACATGCAGGGCTACAACTTCATCTTCACTTTTCCTCCTTCTCCACCTGAAGAGCCAGGTGGCCCTTCGTTTCCTTCATTTATTTTGCATGGTTGTGAGGACACATCTTTGTCCTTCCCTTCCATCTTAGCTCCTAGGGGAAAAAATCTTGCCTCCACTTCTTTGAACACACTATCAACCATATGTGAAATCCTTCGTTTTCTATCTTTGTTGTAGGGGTCTTTGAAAAACCTCTTTATTTTCAAATCACAATACTCTCTAGAGGTTATGATCTTCTGAATCTCCTTCTTCAAAGCATAGTACTCCATGAAGTACTCATAGGATTTCTTTGGATTCCTTCCAATGAGTATTCTTCCATAATCCCATTTAGACATAGGTAGATCAGTTCCTATATCCTCTTCAAACATCTTTTCAATAAGGTAATAATCTTCAACTCTTTGCAAATAAAAATCACCAACAGAGGTCATCTCCTCCTCTTCATATGGCTCAAAATAAAATTCTTCTTCTTCAGTGACTGGTAGGATCCTCATTTTGCAACTAGGAGAATATCTTCAATATTCCTTCAACAATGAGCTTCTTTATTTACATAAGGGTGGAGGAAAGTGATTTGATACCACTATAATAGTCCTATCAAAATATGAATTGGAAACTTAACTCCAAAAATTGTAAATTTTAATTCAAATTTTTAAGTGGTAAACTAGACAATAATTGTAAACAACCAAGGAGGATTTCGGTCTCTAGACACGAAACCCAAGGATGATGGGAAGAATTTTTGGTTCTGATGTATGTATGGGAAAGTGTGTAGAAGCATATTTCAGTAGAGGAATAATGATATCCTTCATACAAATAATAGATACCATTTATGTTTCGAGCATTGGCTACCGCCGAAGTCTACCGCAATACTTCTAGGTACGTTCGCATATATGAACTAAATAGGGGAGGGATAAAGGTGAATCAGGATGATTTTTGTGGTTAAAGGATACATATGGGAATTATAGGACATAAAATAAGCACTGGGTTTAGAGTTGGGGAGGAGTTGAAGGGATTTGGACCGATGTGGTGGTTTTAAGGCTGTCTTCCAAAATGCTATATAAACTTCTCTAAAAATTCATATAAGGATTAGAATATGTTCTGGGGCCTATTAATGACCATAATCAAGTTACCGAATCGAATTTGAGTTCATAAAATTCATTTTACAGTTAAAGCAATAAAACTAATTATTTGGACTGCTCAACTAGTCACGGTTCAAACTGACTCAAACATTGTAAGAACCTCCCAAAACTATGTTCAACAGGTTGGATGATGTTCTTGATGATGTTAGTGAACTACAGAAACTAACTAAACTTCATTTGGATTTATATAACTCATTTTATATCAGTTATGGAAAAACTAGTCAAATTGAGGGGCCTATCTAGAAAGGGTGCAGAAATAGAGTTACAAACAGACTTAGATTTGCAACTTTGGATTCTAAAAGATTCTTACTAAAATCAGTAAATTTATTCTTTATTTAATGGCATCATTATCGAGCATTAATAAGTAATGATTACATAACCCCCTCCAATACAATGTTTCTTGTGTAATGAAGCAAAACTCTTGGACTAGAAGATATGAGAAGATGGGAGAAGAATAGATCTAAACCAGAGAGAGAGGATCAGCCTTGAGAAGATCATGAACAACATATAATATATGATATTATTCTATAAGAGGTGTATCCTTTGATACCCTTCTCTTCACTAGAAAAGTATTCACAATTTGGCTCCAATTGGACTAGATCTCAACACAGAATTGAGGAGCTTGAATTCTTCCTTGTAGAGGGATGATAGAAGAATGAAGTTCAGAATTTAATGTCTGCAATATGATCTTCAGTGGTTTCACAATAGTCTTCAATACCTGAAAGAAGAGTCTTCATGGATGAAAGGGTAAGAAGGGGATCATAGCAAAAGAGGGGAAGTGAAAGAATGGGGCACATCACCAAACCTTGGGAAGATAAAATGCTTCACTCATAAACTCACAATGACAAAAGTTTTGAAATGGAGTTGGACTCCTTCTTTTATAGAATTGAGGGTGACCTGCTGAGCAAGTTGAAGAGCTTGGTGACCTATGCGAATGGGTCACCCATGAGTGGACATACATTCCTTACTTTTCCCTTACAAGATTTTCTCCTTTAGAAACTGTGCCCCCCCTGGTCTCCATATGTTTCCTACTTTGTAAAAGTTGTTTGATTTTTAAATTGGCCTCCTTTTTGGAAACCGCGCCCTCCTTCTACTTTTTCTGGTTGTTTCCATTTTCTTTCTTTTAGCAACTCTTACACCTTTCCTTCTTTTGTTCTTTTTCTAAATCCACAAATTGATTTAGCCATCTTTCTATTTTCTTGTCTCTATATCCAGTTTAGAAACATTATCTCCATGAGGGTGCCCTCTTGGCTCACTTGCTCCATTATTTAGGAAATTAATTACAAAAATTAATTAAGATTAATAAAAATTATTCCTCCATTTCACTTAGGATAAATTTAATCCTATGCACACATAATGAAATTAAATTATTTACGTAGGGGTTATTCCCCCCCCCTTTTACCATGGTAACTGGATGAGCCAAAATTAGGAACATGACACCCTTGGTCATGTTTTTGTTTCTGTTAATATTCAACAAAACAATTGTTAGGAAATGAATTAACTAAGGAGTGTGGAGAATTATGGTTGGATCCATTTGTTGTTGAGGATAATGAGAGCCTATGTAGGTGTCGGAGTAGGGTTTTTGGCTTTGAGTTGTGTAGTAAAATCTAAAATTTCATCCTTTATTTAACTGCTAGCCCTCATTCCCCTGTATCTACAGTAGAATGAATCCACCAAAGCATGCTTCAAATCTGTCATTTTTCTCAACTCCTCCTAAAAAGTTGTAGTAGTGGTTGTGGTAGAAGTTGCTTCATTGTTCTTTCCCTCACTCTGTTCATCCTATGCATAGATTGAAAATACTCCCAAATGTCCTCCTGGATCATCACGCATAAAGAGTTAAAATAAAGAAAAATCATATTATTCGATGGCTTAGGCGCTGCAAATACAAAGGCGAAGATGGTAGAGGATTTGTCTTTACTACTTGCACTTGATTGTGCAACAACAACCACTGCTACTGTATTTCCCACCTTTCTGTCTCCGACTAATGCTATCATTGGTAGTGGTAATTTTACTTGGTCCGTTGGCTATGCATATTCCTATGAAAATGCTTATGCATCTACATAAGTCTCTATGATGAATCTATTTGTAGGGAAGACCATCTTAGAGGCTCGTAGAATAAGAGTAGGACACAATCAATGACCTAAAGAAGATCATTTTCTCTACCAGCTAATGTTAGATCATCCATCTCCCGATGGCATGTCTCTAGAACCCACCTCCTTTCCTTGTCCTTTAACCCAATAAGTTGCTTCAATGCCCTTTTGTTTTATGGCTTATCCATTCAATTTTAGGGAAATAAATTGAATGGTTTTGCATGCACGGCTTGCATGACTCTCTTAGGGTAGTCCTCCGTCGAGGGTGGTTTACCTACACCAGTTCCCGTAGACCACTTATGCCCACTGTGTGGCTTGGTGCAAATGGTCATGAGGGATCCGACCATCTACTGGAATGGATAGATTGAAATAAAGTCCGGCCATTCTTTTCATGCTTCACAAACCAAAAAACCCCTTTTGTCTGAGGAGGAGAACATTTTAATAAAAAAATAAATAAATAAAAAATTAGAAAAAAATTAGGCAAAAGTTTGACAAAACATAATTTTTTTCTCAAATTAATGTCATAAACCACCCCATCATGTAGTAGTGATTGAATGTAAAATTTTAAATATAATTGCTTAAGTGATTTTTCTAACTAATTTTTAAGTAGGAGTAATTACAATGTGGTTTAGTTTATATTTAAAAGCATTAAGTTCCATTGGTAGTCTCAACTAGGATTAAAAAATAGTTCAAAAACAAGTTATGCTAGAAACTCAAACTTGTTTGCAATGTTTCCACTTTTTTCAATGCCAAATCTTGAACCAAGAATACTTTTCCTTCTTCATTTTAACCTTCATCTTCATCTTTAATGTTTTCTTCGATTTTTCAAATGTGTTATCATCACCTTTATCTGCAAAATCTTCTTCAACCTACTTCTCAACATTCAAACGTTAAATTCCCTTCATACTATGGGTTGCAATCCCAATCTTTATGTCCAAATGATGTAATATGGGGATATGAAGATCCCACCCATTATACTCATCACTAAGCATACTAAGACTCAATGGTCTCTTGCGAACTCAACAACTACTAGTGGGTGAGTGCAAGCTAAGGATGCTCACTTTTGATGCATTAGATGAAATAGAAAACTGAAAAAACAAACATCCCTCAACTTAAAAGGATATTTTGGGATAACTATAGAATGAATTTTAGTTTCAGTAAAAATAATGAAATGTAGTAAATTGAATCACTTTCTCAATATATAAATTTTATTTATTGAAAATTTTAATAACTAGTCAAATTTTGATTTTTTCTAGCATTGACATTTTATTTTTTTGGCAAACGATAACATATGTGTCTGTGTTGGTGCATCCTTTGATAGCTGAAATGATGGAATCAATATAAAAAATTTGATAAACGTGTATATAACAAATAATACTTATGTAGATAACATATAGTACTACTGCGACGCTATTTTTTTAAAGTACTTTTTTATTTTTATTGTTAATCATCTAAGTGCGTAGATCTCAAAATTAGCACGCGAAGTGCTGGTGCAACTTTTGAAGGTATTAATGTAATGTTAATGGAGTGGATTTTTTATAGCATGTAAAGTTCAGTGTCGAGTAGTGCAATGTATAATTGTTTTATGAAATGGTTTAGAAATGAAAAAATGACATCATAAACAATAAAAATTTGTTTTTTGAGTTAAGGAGTTACATTAAAAGAAAAATATTTTAAAAAATACATATTTGTAGTCTCCAGAAAGTGTTTTATGCATGTCAACAATTTTATGTTCCATGATTATGTGTAACATACTATAGCATTTATTCAAACACAAACATATCAATAGAAATTGGAAAAGTGTTAAATTAGCCATGGTTTAGTCAACTCCATACCATAGGCTTCTTTACTCCAAAGATAAATCCAAACAAGACACCTAGGATAAGAGGTGACACATGAATTTATGACAATGATTGGTTTAGGTGTTAATGTTAGTTTTTCATCATTTAATTCAATATGATCTAGGATCTTAACTGAGAGAACAACACGCACAACATATCAAACACAAGAGATAAGAGACAAGAGACACAAAGCATTTCACTGGGGAAAACCAAGACAGTGAAAAACCCCGAAACTTCCTCAGAGATAGAATAAGCGCCAATACAAGGATCACAAATATCAAACCCCAAAATATAGATGTCTTCAAAAGCTACTCCTCCTCCACTTGTGCACACTCCTCTCTCTCAACTATGCGAGTTGGATGAGTGAGTGAATGAGCAAATAGAGTGGTGCAACCACTCTATTTATACTTTAACTTAACCTGCCTTTTACCCTAACTGGGCCAACTCCTTAAGGGAGTCTAATAAACCTTCCACTTAACTCATACAGGGTCGACCCCTCTAAGGTGGTCTAATAACCCATCAAATATAAGTTACGACACTTACAATATAACTTCCAACAGTCACTTGCAAATACAAATTACGACACTTCCGATCGGAGGAATAAGACATCTTCATTGGGGATACAATAAAGTACACATGTAATACATACAATATATAAGTGAATATCTTCCGAAGTTACAAATACATCAACACTCCCTCTTAACTAGGAAGGTATTCTCTTGACACAGGTTATCAATACATATAGGCACAAGTCTTCAATACTGAAGCTAGATCATTGTCACTGGATCACTAGAGCATCATCGTCACTGCTGTTGTACTCGTCATATCGATCACTGGTTCTATCTCTCAATTCTACTCGTCATAGGAAGTTCTACAGATCCAACTCTTTTTCATGATGGATGTAGGCCTAGCCTCCATGTAGGTCTTCATCATCTTTGTGAGTGGCTTATTCGGTGGAATCTCAGGACTGATTATGTGCATCTGCAAAACCTCGAAAGAGCATATCAGGACTGACTACGAGCTTACTGCTCAACCTATAATATCTCCCAGGACTGATTACATGTGACCAGGAAAAACCTCGAAAGACCATCCTAGGATTGATTACGAGCTTACTACTCAACCTATAGGATCTCCCAAGACTGATTACATGCGACCAAGAAAAACCTCGAAAGAGCATCCCAAAACTGATTACAAGCTTACTGCTCAACCTATAGGATCTCCCAGGACTGATTACATGCGAACAAGCAAAACCTCGAAAGAGTATCCCAGGACTGATTACAAGCTTCCTGCTCAACCTATAGGATCTCCCAAAGACCTATTACATGTTATCAGGAAAAACCTCGAAAGAGCATCCCAGGATTGATTACGTGCTATCAGGAAAAACCTCAAAAGAGCATCCTAGGACTGATTATGTGCCAAGTACAACCTGCAAGATCTCCTAGGGACCTATTATATTCCAAGCACAACTTGCAAGATCTCCCAGGGACCTATTATATGCCAATGCACAACTTGCAATGTATCTACGGCCATGGAGTATCATCCTGATACTCATGATCATACTGATCATCCTCGCACGGAGCATCATGTTGATGCTCATGATTATACTGATCATCATCATATAGAACATCATCCGGACGTTCATAGTGGAGCATCGTCCTGATGCTCATCACACAACACTTACATCCATAGCCATGGGGAGGACCCTCGTACCACCATGCTTGGAAGGGCTCCAACATCTGTGTCCCGTCACTTCCTCTTGGAAGTATCTTCGATCTGAAGAACACCAAGCCTCTCTCTGAAGTAATCAAACTTCACTGTGGCTAGTGGTTTGGTCAACAAATCTACTATCTTCTCGTCCATCACAACATACAGGAGCTTCACTGCTCCTCTCTACACCATATCCCTGATATAGTGATACTTAATCTTGGTATGCTTTGACTTGTCATGGAACACCGGGTTCTCAGAAAA
This sequence comes from Larix kaempferi, assembly GCA_027924585.1. NCBI lineage: Eukaryota > Viridiplantae > Streptophyta > Pinopsida > Pinales > Pinaceae > Larix > Larix kaempferi. Next base: position 4,871,025 of record BSBM01000066.1, read on the forward strand.
ATTCACACAACTCTAGTTGTCACAGAAGATACAAGTAGCATCCAACTAGATATCAAACAAATCAGACAGTAGCTTCCTTAGCTGCACTGCCTCACAACTAGCTGAACAAGCTGCGACATACTCTGCTTCGGATGTACTTAGTGCTACGCAGGATTGCTTCCTGCTAAACCAAGAGATCACACCTGATCCCATACTGAAGCAACACCCAGAAGTGCTCTTCCAATCTACAACACTACTTTCCCAATCTGATCAACATAACCCTCTAGGTTAACCTTTTGATCCGCATCATACTTGATCCCATAATCAATCATACCCTTCAGGTACCTTAGAATATGCTTTACAATAATCAAGTGAACATGTCTAGGATCCGTCAGGAACTGGCTCAAAGTGTTCACGGCAAAGCAAATATCTGGTCTCGTGTTCATCAGGTACATCAAGAACCCAATCATCTAACGATACATCGTGGCATCAACCAACTCTAATGAAGCATCACTCAATAGCTTCAGGTTCGATTCCATAGGTGTGGCAATTGCCTTGCACTCCATCATCCCGAACCGCTTCAGGATCTCTACTACATAATTCCCTTGTCCAAGGAAGATCCCATCTGCACTCTGCCACACCTCCATGCCTAGAAAGTAATGTATCATACCCAAGTCCTTCATCTCGAATTTGGTAGCAAGCTTCCTCTTCATATAAGCAATCAACCCATCCTCACCTGTCACAAACAGGTCATCTACATACAGTAGGAGTATCACTGGATTTCCTTCCTCAACCTTGTAGTAATGGTTGGAATCTGATTTACTCTTGGTAAATCCCAAACTAGTCAGGAAGTTGTTTATCCTATCGTACCATGTCCTGGGTGCTTGTTTCAAACCGTACAAGGGTTTCTTCAATTTGCACACATGTGACTCCCTGTCATGTGTCTCAAAACCGAGTGGTTGCTCCACATACACTTCTTCTTTGACTACACCATTCAAGAAAGATGTCTTGACATCCATCTGGTGTATCTTCCACTTCATCACTGTAGCCAAATCAAGCATTGTTCTGATGTAAGTGTATCTGGCTATAGGTGCAAATGTTTCTTCATAATCTATCCCTTCTTTCTGGCAGAAGCCACGAAACAAAAACTGTGCTACCATCTGCATCATGCTTGATCTTGTAAATCCACTTGGAAGTCACAACAGACTTCCCTTCTAGTCTCGGTACCACATCCCAGACATCATTCTTCATGATCGACTGGTACGTCTCGATCATGGAATCCTTCCATTACTGCATCCCTGATCGTGGGAACTTCAGATTCTTCAATATCTTCAATAGGTAGTTTTCTTGAACTTCGTCATTGGAACAAATGTCATTTTTTTTGTAGGTGATTGTTCATGATCTTTCCTACATGTCAAATTCAATTGCATGATTAGAAATATCTCATAGTTTTCAGAACAAAATCTTATGCATTAGTACATATGTCATACAGTCATGCAATTATCTTAGCCAATGCTTCAATACAACATTTATCCATATCCTATAACTTTCTAGATGTCTTCCATCTCTACCAAAACATTGTTAAGGGTGTGCACTACTCCCAACATGTCAGCAAAGAGGTTTCATTCTAGATAATTAGCAATGCGATGTTGTACAGTACCATAGGCCACTTACCCATTACTATATTAGTAGTATCTTGTTCATTAATGCAACTTTTCTAAAATACATAATATACATCCTAAATCTAGGAACATAAGTATGTACATGACTAAACAACATCATTTAAGTAATCATATATACAAGAAATGACAATTCAAATACTTATCTTTGTTTGGTTGTTGGGTGGACTCCCTCCCAATCTGTGCTTCCTTACAGGAGCTACTGGAGTCTATGATAGTGTGCACCTTAACCAATGCTAAAAATGGATGAGAGGTTCTTCCATAGATGATTTGTTTTCTGGAATCCAACTCTACAGTAGCTTCTTCTACTCCTTTCATGTAAAACTTCATTACAATACATATTCTTCATCACATGAAGAATCTTCACTGTCTTCCCTGGTTCTCTTCCTTGGAGGTTCATCATCCTCTGCATTGTGAGCATGATGCATTCTCTTGTTGTTCTTCTTCTTGTGGGAACTGGTTTTGTTCCTGGGACAATCTCCGGAATAGTGTCCTCTCTCATCACAAGTATAACATTGAATGTGATAAAGCTCTTTCATGGATCCTCCAAATTTCTCCCTTCGATTCTGGTGGTGGTGTTTACCCTTCTTGTGATGAGGATGCTCCCTCTTGTGGTTATTCTTCTTGGTGTGTACTATGAGAGATTGTTCTTCATTATCCATATTTTCTTCTTGAGCTATAATTTGAGATTCTTCATGTGAGCATTCCTCCCACAACCTACTGAATGTGATGAGCTTCTTTCTAGCACAATTTCTTGAATGAAGGAATCCCATGACCTAGGAAGACCATTCAAGGTGGTCATCACAATTTCCCCATTCTCTATATCTTCTGCCATAGCTTCAAGTTGTTCTTTTATTTGAGAGACCCTTGTGAAGTAGCATTGCATGGTCTCAGCATTTTGTATCTTCACATTCTTCAATTGGTTACGCAAAGTCATCTTCTGATTTATGTTCTTCCCTTCAAATAGCTTGGTTAAGGAATCAAACATCTCCTTGGGTGTCTTTAGAGAAGACACATGAGGTATGAGATGGTCTTTGATAGAATCTGCAATGATCCTCTTGGCCTTGACTAAGTTCTTCTTATGTAAGGCCTTAGCCTCATCTCCCTCTGGAATTGGAACCTCTTCACTTATGTAGGTGTCCAATTAATTCTCTTCTAGGATTAGCCCAATCCTATACTTCCATGCTCGGAATTTATCAACCCCTTCAAACTTATCCTCAAGCTTGGTGTGGTGAGACATCTTAATGAGAAAATCAAATGGAAATAAAAGATTTAGGTCTTACCACATGATTTGTTGAAATTGGATCTAGTGTTGGCTAGTGTTTGACAGAGAAACCCTAAAAATGCAAACTTGGAATTTCAAATTTCTGTCTAGATAGGGAGATGCATTTGACTGAGGCGAGCAAGCTGGTGTGCTCAAATTTTGAAAACTCCAAAAATTGACCCTTAAAAATGACCTATGAATTTTGGATCTGTAACTTCTGTCAAAATATGGTTTTTTGGTTTTCTAGTTTTTCTGGTCCAAAAGTCAAATTAGGGTTTGACTTTCCTGGAGATTCACCTAACCAAAAAATTTGATCTTGGTCTCTAAATTTCAATTTTGCTGAGGAGAGAAATCCTATGCTGAGAACACTCCAAAATTCCACTTATGTCAAAACCCCTAATTTCCTGCAGCAGTGAAAAGCCAAAAATGAAAATGCTCAGAATCCAATTTTGTTTTAATAGAAAGATATGCCATATTGTTCTGGTGCACCTCTGAAATTTCAGATCCACAGGGTTTGAAACTTCGGCTTGTGGTAGACTAATATATCATCTTTCCAACCCCATAGATATGAGCTTCAATGGATTCTCCATGAGAGATATATATTGCTAAGTGTCGCAACATGACCTGTTTATGGGATAAAACAACATAGCGAACTTGTACGAAGTTTTGCGTGTCACTGTTTCAACTTCGACCTCTGAAATTCGGACCTGTGAAACTACAGTCCATTCCCTAACTATCATGTTTTATGGAATTCCATTTAGAGCTTCCTAGCCTAAGATATGACTTTTTTTCCTAGGTCACCTTTTTAGGGATGCATTCTGGAAGAGGCAGAAACCCTAACTTGTAAGGATCATATCTCATAAAGTACAACGAATATGAGGCTGAAATATTTACACAGGGTACATCTATGTCTGATATTCATCCTGTAAAAAATTCAGAACCTGAACCCTCACCAAAACAGATTTATAGTGAATGTTCCACGATGACTAGTTTTTACTATATCAAGCCCTAGCTTCCAATTTGTCGCAAGTGCAACAAGTGTCGTAAATGCCATACAATGCCTTCCTTCAGGAGAGCTCTAATACCATGTTAGTTTTTCATCATTTAATTCAATATGATCTAGGATCTTAACTGAGAGAACATGTACAGCATATCAAACACAAGAGACAAGAGACAAGAGACACAAAGCATTTCATCGGGGAAAACCAAGAAGGTGAAAAACCCCGCAACTTCCTCAGAGATAGAATAAGCACCAATACAATGATCACAAATAGAAAACCCCAAAATATATATGTCTTCAGCAGCTACTCCTCCTCCACTTGTGCGCACTCCTCTCTCTCAACTATGCGAGTTGGATGAGTGAGTGAGTGAGCAAAGAGAATGGTGCAACCACTCTATTTATAATTTAACTTAACCCACCTTTTACCCTAACTGGGACGACTCCTTAAGGGAATCTAATAACCCTTCCACTTAACTCATACAGGGTTGACCCCTCTAAGGTTGTCTAATAACCCATCAAATATAAGTTACGACACTTATAATATAACTTGCGACACTTGCAAATACAAATGACGACACTTCCGATCGGAGGAATAATACATCTTCGTCAGGGATACAATAAAGTATAAATGTAATACATACAATATACAAGTGAATATATTCTGAAGTTACAAATACATAAACAGTTAAGTAACCCATGCACATTATTTTAAAAATCAAAATCTCCACTCCTACACAGATTTCATTTCTTACAAAACACATGTTCAATACTAGAATCAAAAATAATATGCATGATACCAGTTCACGAAAACATGTGTGCGATTTGGAGATCATCAAATATATCTAGATATTTTGTGTAACATTTGAAATATTATTCATGGTAACATTTGGTTATAACTATCAGTTACACAGGTGAAGGATCATAGTGTTTCTTCATCTAGTAGATAGACTAGATATCCATCCAATCATAACATTATTTTGGAAGAAGACATGAAGATCACCTTGCAATATACACGCTTTAAGAAGAACACTTAATGATGGAACAAATATTAGTATCTCCAGGAAGGTAGGGATCCACATGAGGTAATGAGTTAGGAGGAGATAAAGGTTATTCTAAGGGAATTGTTTGATGTTCACCACTTATAGTTATGGTCATGTTGAGGACTAGCATGGGAACTATAACTTCCCCATCTAGTTCTCTAAATTTGTAGCAATGTAATTTTGTAGTGTGTAAGTAGAAAGATTGTATTCAAACTACCACGTAACACCTTCTGAGTGTTTCCTTGTTTTCTAAGTGGGGATATGGGATGCCCATCAAGAAATTTGAGCACTATATATGGGTCTCAAATACTTTGACATGTTTAAGGGGGGAAATATGGGGATATAGCCCTAAAGGAATCTCTCATATGCCCATGGCCATGGATAACTCCTCAAACCACCAATTAGGACCTCTCGAGGTTATCCTTACCTCCAAGTCATGAAATACATTCCATTATTAGGATTTTGATACTAGGTATGAGTCTTTGGGCCTTGGAGATGCTTGAGGGAGGAAACCTTACACTTGTTCTAAACACCCAAGTTCAATATTAACATCTCAATCCGCCACACATGACCTCTCGGGCATATCATTTTCCTATGAGTAGAGATATCGACAATATTAGGATTTTTTGAGCACTAGGTATGGGTATTAGTGCTCTTGACATGGTTGAGGGTTAAATCTTGAGCATTAGGCCCTAGAAACGAAGATGATAGGAATAAAATGCAAAGAACAAATCCTTGAACTGAAACAGGTGACCTCCTAAGGGGATATTTAGCATCTAAGTAAAACTTTCGAAACAATTTTTACTTTTTGAGAATAAGATATCCTATTTGTAGGGCCCTCAACATGATTCAGTGAGGAATATTTGGCCATATTTCCTACAATAATATTGTGTTCATCTAAAACCAATAACAATTCCTTACAAAAACACAAATGACCTCCCAAAGGGATCCTTCACCTCCAAGTGGGCATATTGGCATCATAATAATTATGTTTAGAGTTAGGTATCAATCCTAAGGCGTAGTCAAAAGTTAGGTGATGAAATGTGAGCATTAGCTCTAAAATTTAGCTTATGAAACGCATGGTCCATAAACAATGGTTCAAGACACAACATGTAACATTTTTATTAGATATCAACCATCAAGTGGGTATCATGAATTGTTATAAGGATTTGAGCACCGATGATACATCTCGAGGACCTAGATATTATTAAGGGATGAATCACATATGAACGTAAAACTTAGGACATAAGTAATATTCTAAGAATCTAAGTTTAAGAATAATTCCTCAATCCATCACACTTGACCTCTAGAGAGTACCATTTCCTATGAGTTGGGATATGGACATGATTTGTAGGTTTTGAGGACTAAGTATGGTTCTCAATTCCTTTCCATGGTCAAGGGAGTAAAAAATTCAACCTTAGGTCTAATAGCTAGATTCTATTGATTGAAGTCCATGAATGATCCTCAAACCACTACATATGACCTCTCCTTGAGATATTTGAACTCTCATAGAGGATATCAGATCCATTAAAATGATTTTAACAATTGAAATAGGTCATGGGTCATAAGGTTGAGGAAGGAAAATACTGCCTTAAGATATAGAGGAAGATGCTAAGCATATGAGGCCAAGACATCACCTCAAACCACCACAAATGATCTCTTGAGGTTATCCTTAGTTTTCAAGTGGTTATATGGGAACTATTAGGAGTTTTTGATCACTAGGTATGGGTTTTGAAATGTCAGCCACATGGCCATTGGAGGATTCTAAGGCATTGATTCTAAAGTTAGATTTTAAGACTCAATGTCTATGATTGACAACTCAAACCACCATAGATGATTATTCAATGGTATATTTGGTAATCAATTGAGGATATGGGAACCATTACATGTTTTTGAGCTCTAAGTATGGTTTTTGTTTCCCTATACATGTTCGGGGCCAAAAAACTAGTCCATAGGCTCTAAGAAACTGCTAAACTGGAAAAACTATTTTGAGGTAGTGGAATAGGTGGTTAGCCATCGATATCCATCTGGATCAAAGTCACTATTGGCTATTAAATTTGTTCATCTTGGATTGGAATATAGAATAAATCATGTCTATGGGTAGTTCACTCTTTATCAACATTTTGAAGGAATCCATTTGTTGAAGTTACAAAAAAATAGAAATATGAATTGTGCCTTCTGCAAAAGAGCTTGACTTGCAAAAATTTCTTTTATGAGTATTTAATGTATGGGAAATCGGCTATTTTAATAGATGTGACATCCACATTATCCTTTTGGAATTTTTTTTTTAGCTTATTTAACTTCATCAAAACATCGACAAACATATTCAAACAAAATTGAAAATTAGAGAAAATATTTTCCTTGTGGTACCGTGAGTTTTTTTCCCACGAACTCAATATAGCAAGCATCAATGTAGCAAGTATTTCAACTACTTCAGCCCTAGTTAGCCACTAAATCCCATGGATTTGCGGAACTTGTAAGGCTTCTAACTCTATTACTTCTAATAAAGAAATGAATTCATTATTTATCTTTGCTAAATTTCCAACCAATGAATAAGATTTGTTTGCTAATTTCTCAACATATAAGAATCCAATATCTTCTTTGAAGCGTATGAAGCTACAAGTGCCTCACAGTGAGAAATGAAATGGCTACTAATAATATTTGGTAGATATTTTTTAGTAATGAAACAGATCCATTTTCATTTATAACCATCGATGAAGCACCATCATTAGAAATTTCTATCAATTTTTCATTGTTTGACTATCTTATTTCTTTCATAGTGATGATTGTATCATACATTGTCTTTCATTTTCCATCACGAACCTTGATAATTTCAATCAATTTCAAGATTAGAGGGCCTAATCCTTTTAAATATAGAAATGTTGAATACAAAACAAAATGTTGTTCCAAACCATGATCTATGTTCTCATCTAGCATAAAAGAAAAATAGACTATCTAACATTTTTTAACTTGTACCTCTTCAAGGTAATCTGAGATACAATGAACACATTCAGTTGCAAATTGCCTATTGCAACTTTCCTATTTATGTAGGAAACATTCTCCACTAAAGAATCCATATTAGGTGTTTATAAATGCATTAATTGAAGATGGCAATGATCTTCATATGTAGCTATAGAAGTGCCTTTGCATGCAATGAAATATGCTAATTTCATGGTGGTTATCACACTTTCCTTGTTGGCCTCATCTATATTCACTAAGTGTTATGGAATAAACTTTGCCAACCTTTCTATTTTATAAAAGTTTCCCTAAAAATATGTTTAATGATTAATAGATTTTGAATGAGTTATCAAAACATCATATTGAATTGTATTACATCCAATACAATTACTCCATGGACCTTGAACCTTGTATTTATCACACAATTTGCACTTCATGAGATTCTTTCCTTCTCCAACATTTATACAATACAAACAAGGACGTTTATCTTCTACTCTTCTTGAAATTCACATTTTTGTGTTTGTGGAAGTCTTCCTTTTTTGTTGACCACTAGAATCCCCCTCTTGAGTTTTCAAGGTGTAGTGTTCAACATTTCTAAATCATCACCAAGGTCGTCATCCAAAGTTGATTGACCCTTCTTTTTTGGAAACACTTTTAGGTTTATAATTTACCTCAAAAGGATTTATTGAAAGTAAATTTAAAATAAAAAAAAGTGGATAAAACACTTCAGTAACTTTTAAATTCACTTAATTGAAAATAAAATGATATATTAAAAAATATACTAGATTATATTTATGACTTCTAAAGTTAAAATCATTTTAAAATATTTTATCATCTTTTTTCTTAATCTAGATCATATTTTTTAATAAAATACATCATTTAAAAAAATACAATGAATCAAGCTTACAAGTTATAAATTACCATCTTCTACGCTTCAAAATAAACTTAATAAACATGATATACAAACAATTATATATGTCAGATAGTTAAAATACAATGAAAGCTTACAAGTTACAAATTACCATCTTCTACGCTTAAAAATAAACATGATATACAAAGAATCATATATGTCAAATAGTTTTAATAGTTTTAGTGAAATATATTAAAGTGTTTTGGTTAAAATGTTGTAAATTGATAGTTATTGGGTCGAGAGGGGCTCTACAGTCCAGTATGAAGGAGATCTTGTAACGCAAGTAACATGTAATGTCGATATTATTGTCGGTCATTCATAAATGTAATAATAAAAAGTAAATACTAATAATACGAGGGAGATCTTGCAACGCATGTAACATGTAACGTTTGTGGATATTATTGTTGGCCATTAATAAAATGTAATAATAAAAAGTAAAAAGTAATAATATGAGGGAGATCTTCTAACGCATGTAACATGTAGCATTTGTCGATATTATCGTCGACCATTAATAAAATATAATAATAAAAATTAAAAAGTAATAATATGAGGGAAATCTCCCGAGTTGCAAACCTCTCCTCAAAAAACAAAGGATGATTTCCACTATTTCTATTGGGCAAATCTTGATAATTTATTTTGTATATATTTACAAAAATAAACATCAAAGTTTAATTATTTTCTCATATAACAAATCATATATATATATACTTTGTTGTTGAAATTTGTGATTTCAACATTTTTTTAATAACAATATTAGAAAAGCATAAATATAATATATAAATTTTATTTATAGTAAAAATAGTTTTACTTTCTTTTAAAACAAATTTTATATAAATATTTATAATTCATTTTTAAAATATTTTTTATATAAATATCTAATAATTCCTAATAAATATATAAAATGGTCTATCTTTGTGTTTCTCTAACACTTGTTTTTTAAAATTATTTAGTGATAACACTAATACATACAAAACTATTTAAAGCGAAAATAATAACCCGAAAAATAAGATGCATCATACTGCATGCGTGTGAACATATCAAAAATAAAATACTAAATTTAAATAACAATACCAAATTAATGCATATAATAATTAGACGAAAAAATTATATTCAAAATAACATTCCAACTTTCGTCTTTTTATTGTTTCTTATTGAACGAGAACCTCTAAGACTATTATGTATAATTCTTTTAAAAATTCAACCAACTCTTAAAAATAGAATAACATTTTAACTTCGTTTTTTTTTTTTTTTTTTTCAAAGAGAACCCCTTAGAAACTATTATGTATAATTTTTTTTCTTAAATTCAACCAACTCTTAAAATTAAAATTAGTGGAAATTTTATTTTAAAGTTTTTGTAAAACATTAAATGATATTTCCTATTAAAAGAGAATCTGCAAGTTATTATGTATATATTTCTTATTAAATTATTAGATAATGAAAAATGATTTTTATAAGGTTTGTGCACGAAGTTGAGGAACTCTTTAGGTGCAATTCTACACCTAAATATGCATGTTTTTCACCACTCTGTACAGCATGACATACATGACCATTATTGACGAAATTTTAGGCATAGATAGAATTTTTTTATGCAGATTCCAAATATGTAATTTAAAAAAATATATATTGAGATTTTCTATTTCTATTTATTTCTTAATTTTCTTGTTTCGTCACTCCGTTGGTCAAAATACATACTGTTAATATTTATTCAATAACTTTTTCATTTCACAACCATTTAAAAAACAATCTGTGAAAATTCAACAAACTCTTAAAATTAAAATTAGTGGAAATTTTATTTTAAATTTTTTGTAAAACATTAAATGATATTTCCTATTAGCAAGCTATTATGTATATATTTCTTATTAAATCATTAGATAATGAAAAATGATTTCTATAATTAAATAATGGAAAATGATTTTGGCAACTAATTATATATAATTAATCTCAAAACAATCATTCATGCCACCCCCAACTCAAATTGTTCATTGTTAGATAGATGCAAGGTTCTATAAATCTGTTGGTTATATATATTGATGAATCTAGGACTGCAAAATGTAGCTTTGGCCGGTTTTTCTTTATATATTATATTTAATTATTATTTATTTTACAAATTGCATGATTTTCATTCCAAATGTTGTACACGGATTCTACGTATTTAATTTTTTATTTGATACTTGTTTTCATTTAAATTCTCTTGCTATCATTGAAATTAAAGCAAGGTAAAAATATATAATATTTTTATTTCAATTTCAATGAAAGTTGGAAAATTAATCAATATTCTCTTTGAATTTGAATAGAAATTATGAGAGAAATCACTATAAAAAAATGCATACATGTTTTATAACATTTCTTCAAAATCATAGATTTCAAACAAATCCCTGAATCTAAACCAATCACTAAATATAATGCCAAAAAAATCTTGCAAATAATACCTTTGATAAGGCTTTCCAAGACTCTTATGTCTCAAAAGCCTTCCACATTCCAAACTCCCTATATTCAACTTCCAAACCATTTAATTGAGCATTGAGCACTTTGTAGTATGTATATGATCATTGCAATAATAAAAATATAAAAAAATAATGGAAAAAACATTGAGTTTAATGATTTTTCTATTTTTTGAAAAATTCAATGTAACTTGCAAAATGGAAAGGCATAGAAATAATACTCATTTAATATATATATTTGAAAGTATGGTTGAGAGTTGGAATTTGAAAAGTATAATTTTATATAAAGATATTAATTATGCTTATACGTCTTAAGATATTATCTTAGATTTTGCACTTTCTTGAGTGGATCAACAAAATTTTGCACTTTCTTGAGTTGATGTATAGATAATGAGCAATTAGTACAATTACCCATGAAGAATAAGTAACTTGTTAGTGCACTTAACTTGTTACCTACCGGTGTTCACTAAGCACAAGTTAAGTGATTATGCTAGTATAATAACATTTTTAAAAATACTAGAAACAACAAAATTAATAATATTAATGTGTCTGAATATGTCGATAGGCGTAAATGGGACACATACTATAGGGAAAAACATTAATTTATGAAAAGTATGTGCCCCATTTACGCCTATCGACATATTCGGACACATTAATATTATTAATGTTGCTGTTGCTAGTAACGGGTGTGTGCATACACATATCTCTAAAATATTAATAGAATAATATTGTTTAATAATTTCAATGAAATACATAATTTAATTGTTTGATTAATAACATTGTTTAATTAAACAATATTATTATTTTATAATAACTAATTAAACAAAATAATTATAAAATAATTTAATTCATATTATAGTTATTTACTTAATAATAATATTAGTTAATTTTTTTTTATAGAAACGGTTAATATCATTGATTATATATAAAAAAGAGAGTTACATAAAAAATGATTGACCAAATTGCTCCTCTGTGGGAGAGACAACCAACAATCCTAATTCTTCAAGTTCCTGCTGATTGTTTGCATACTCCCTTCCTATTCTATGAGAGCTATAACATCTAATAAACTGTCCTAGAAGTAGTGTGCAGAAGAAAAACATTTCTAGTAGTCTGCTTTTTACAAAAAATGGACATTAATCCCAAGCAAGATGCCATTAAAATACTAATGCCTGTACTGTATGCAACAGAGTTCCTATACAAAGATCTAGAAAGCATAGCTAATAAAAATAGACTAGAAATCCAACCTGCGTCTAAGAAATGCAGGCTACTAATGAGGACCAACGTCCATGGCCACTCCCACTGAGTCTGCAACCAAGTTCTTGTTGGTGCTGAGGTCTATGAAATTTCCAGCTGAAGCCATAAACTTGTGAAGCTTCTCCATCTTTCAGTTAATGTCCTCAAGCTCACTGCCAGTCACTTTGAGCTTCCAGGTCTTGTGAGGGTAAGCCAAGCCCAAAGTTTCCTCCAAATGTTCAATTTTTTCATCCACACTGATATTCTGAGCTTTGACCTCAGACTGAGAAGCTGTAGCAAAGTTATAAAGGAGAGAGATTAATTTCCTAAACTCAATATTTTCTTTATGAACCAGTCTCACCTGCAGCTCTAAATCTTGCAAACAGTCTAGGAACTCCACTTCGAATCTCAAGATACTTCGTTTCTCGTCCTTCCTGTTGACATTGCCAACCCCTGCATGCCTTCTATAGGGATCCAGACCAGGGTGACCCTTGTGTTCTGCAGAATCGCCCCATCTCTCTTCCGGCTGAGCTCCCCTACCACGCACAGTGTTGGAGCCGTGCCCCTTCATGCAACATCTTCCATAATTGGGGTTCTCATCCCCATGAAAATGCCCATCACCACGGTAATGATGCTCTCCACCACATCCAATTTCATGATGTGCCATTTCCTTGCCAGCACAGAGAATAGAATGCAAAGTGAGTTCTGTAATATGCCCGGAGATGAAGGAGTAGGTAACAGGGTGAAGCCAACTCGAATCCAGGTCAAGCAGAGTGATGAGAGAATAGAAAATAGAGTGAGTTCTGAAATGAGCCCGAGGATAGGGTTTTATCTTTTCAAGGAGGTCACATGCGAGCCAACTGGTGGAACTCTGAGCCACAATAACTTCATGCATGCGAATGCATCGATCGAGGGGCAGAGAGGCCGTCATTTCTTCAAGGGAGAATTCCCCAAAAATCTCAATTAATATGCTAATTAAATGGCTATAATCCATAATGGAGTGATGGATGAGAAACAGGATGAAAGTACTTAGACCAAATTCCAACACCTGGTTTAAGGGATCCAAGTTGTTTCCAATAGATCATTACCAAGCTTTAGGATGCCATAATCTAGCCCGGCTCCTATGTTCGCCATTTCATTATAATAATATTAGTTAATTAGTTAATTAATGATTATGTAATTAAAAATATTAATAGATTAATATTATTTAATGGTTTTAATGAAATCCATATTTTAATTGTTTGATTAATAATATTGTTTAATTAAACAATATTATTAATTAAACACTACTATTATTTTACAATAAGTAATTAAACAAAATAATTATAAAATAATTTAGTGAATGATAATATTAATTAATTAAATAATTAATAATATATTAAATTATTATTTGTTACTTAAATAATTAATTATTATATTATAATTAATTAACATTATCAATTTATTAATATTGGAGATATGTGTAATATTCTGATATATTTTGTAGATATTTATTAACATTATGATATATTTGACATGTTAATAATTTTTTTTATAATAATTTTTAATAAAATAAAATAATTTAATTATTTATAATATAATAATATATTATAAAAACTATTATTTAATTATATCATTTAATTATATTTTAGTAAATAAAATTAATATAATAATTACTTAATTAATTGTAATTCAATAATTAAAAAATATAATAATTACTTAATTTATAGTAATTCAATAATTAATTAAATATCCTCGGATGCGGGTGCCATCATGACAATTGGGCTTCCTCGACATGGGAGCCCATGATGTGGCACCATGTATTAACCCACCTGGATGCCTTCCTTCTCTCATCGTTAATGGCACATTCAAGAAGCTTCATCTGGACGTCCCCTCACCTGCTAGTTGGACACGTTCACAATGCGACATAAACCTTGATGAACGTCAAATTTCACATTGTGAATATATCACATCTAACGCTTGATGAATGCCACAATGCAATGTAACCATTGTTAAACATCACAATGCGACATAAATCTTATGAACGTCAAATTTCACATTGTGAATATGTCGCATCTAACCCTTGATGAATGCCACAATGCAACATAACCCTTGATACACATCACAATGTGACATAAACCTTGATGAACATGTCAAATTTCACATCTTAGGCATTGTCGCAATGCGACATAACCCTTGATGAACGCCACAATGCAACATAAACCTTTATAAACATCACAATGCGACACAAACCTTAATGAACGTCAAATTTCACATTGTGAATATGTCGCATCTTGGGTTGTGTCGGCATATGTGTCACATATTGGGCTTTGTCACAATGCGACATAACCCTTGATGAACACCGCAATGCAACGTAGCCCTTGATAAACACCAGAATGCAACATAAACCTTGATGAACATCAAATTTCACATCTTGGGCATTGTCACAATGCAACATAACCCTTGATGAATGCCACAATGCAACAAAAGCCTTGATAAGCATCACAATCCGACACAAACCTTAATGAACATCAAATTTCACATTGTGAATATGTCACATCTTGGGTTGTGTCGTCATATGTGTCACATATTGAGCATTGTCGCAATGCGACATAACCCTTTATGAATGCCACACTGCAACGGAGGAAGAGTCAATTTCTGGATTTTCCTGCTACTCACGCCCCATCAGGAATGCTACCAAAAGAGAGAAAACGGAGGAAGAGTCAATTTCTGGATTTTCCTGCTACTCACGCCCCATCAGGAATGTTACCAAAAGAGAGAAAGAAAAGAGGCCCGCAAGAGAGAAAGAAAAGAGGCCCGCCATTACACAGATTTACAGTCCAATGTTAAAATCCATCTTTTAGAAATAAAATTAAATAAGTTTCCATCGACAAGCATGAATCCTGAAAGTGCCAAACTTTGGATATTTGATCATTGAATCAACAACCATCCTCGCTGATATGAATAATGCAGTGACATGACAAGTAATTAATTCCATCCATACATTTGCCATTTTCCTTTATACAGAAAGATGATAAAGCAAGCAACTAAATATTAAAATAAATTATATATTTGTAACTACATATTTCTAAATGATTGCGATATCTGAAATACCTTGGAGTTCATAACTGCTACTGCTATAACAAATTCAATGTTGAAAAATTGAACTCTTGAAACTTTTTGACATAGGAATTTCTATTAAATAAAAAATTCAACATTTAAAAAAAATTAAAACTAATAAATAAAATTGTATTAAATAAAAAAATTCAACATTTAAAAAAAATTAAAACTAATAAATAAAATTAAATTGAGATAATTAACGAATCTTCTCGAGATCTTTTTCAGTAATCACAACTACTAATCAATTAATTTATCATATAAAAGATAACCTTTAGAAGCTTTACCTTTTTAGGAAATCTCGGGTTTTGTTTTAATGATTTAGAGGCTATTGTCATGAACTGTCCTTGTTTATATCGGCGAGACGGCAGTTGTCGTAAAAGCCTTACGTCGATAAGTCCGTCCGGCAAATAACAAACGGACTGCAGCACTGAGCTGCATTCCTTCGCTCTGGATGCCCGCCTGATTACGTGTTCGAGTCTCAACAAGCTCAAAAGTCTCGAATTCGTGCAGAACTCCCATGGCGACTGTTCCCGCAGCTTCCGCGACCTGCTTCTTTGTTAGCAGAAGCAAACAGCGGCAACAGTAGTCGAGTATTAAGCTCTCCTGCCAGTCAACAACACCAGCATCTGAGAAGGTTTTTCAAATTGACCGCAACCGAATGGAGCTCAGCGGAATGTACAATAAGAAGGCAACAACCACGTAGCGCAGATTGAAAAATAATTTCTACATATTGAATACCAATGAAAAAAAATTATGGTAAACCGAAAGCAGATTGCAGTCAAATGCTTACCTGAAACGGACTAAAGAAATTTCACGCAAAAGCAGAAGCGGGGGCTTTCCTGGCTGCTGGGCTGTTAGCTTCGGCGATGGGATTTTAATATAAGGTTCATGCAGGAACTTTCAACTGCTGCAAGATCGCACCGACTGCAGCCACGGCATGGCATCTCCCTGCCACGCGACGTGAGCATTTAACATTCGATACAACTGTCCCTTCATCGCTCATCGCGACAACCACCACCGCCCTGATAACGAACCAACGAACCAACGGACCAACGGTTATGACAGCAGATCAATGCCGAGTGGTGAACGGTTTAAACCATTAGCGTGGAGGCCGCCCACCGCGTCAATTAAACCAACAGTTCGGTGAACGCTACCATCAGTCCTTCTAGTGCGTGGAGGTTAAACCATTAGCTAAACCTTAAACCATTCATTATTCCTTAACTTAAAAAGACGACCATTGAAACGATCTGGATCGCACACTTGTCCTGTATTATCTTGAATCTAGAGAATTCATAGATCTTAGTCCATTCTCCAAAAAAATCTAAGATATTAATGCCTATTAACATAATTAGAAATATTGTTGAGTTTAAAAAAATAATAATATAAACACTAATTGAATGAAGTTTGAGAAATTTTATTACCTTTAAAAAATAAGTTTAAATTATAAAACTACCCTTCACAAAAATATTAAACCAAACACAAAATTCTAGACGTCAGCAGGCTGTCATCAGTGGGCTACAGAGCCGGATGATGGACGTCAACTTTAGGGAACGATAGGCAGCTAATTAAAGATCCAAAAAACCCTTCAATATAAAAATTCAGTTTAATTAAAATAAAATCAATTCTAATATTAAACATTGCATTTAGAAATATTACAGTGACCCACAGACAAAGTATTAAACATTGCATTTAGAAATATTAGAGTGAGCTAAGCCAGATCAATTAATATATATCCATTGCAGAGACATAATTAAGCTTCCAGTAAACCACAAATATGTTATATCCTATATTTAAAATCTCCTTGATATCCAAAATAGAACTGTCATGAAACCCCGACTCAAACAAACTGATTATCTCCCAAACTCAAATTAAAACTACCAATAAACTGCTATTTCAAATTCTGATATAACACCACAACCAAACTAATAAATCCACTATCATCTTCAACTTCTTGTCACCAGCCAAATAAAGACAACCGCCACACCGAAGGACAAATCCACGATCATTTGCTTAAACCTTTTAATTAAGTGCAAATCTTTCGCTCGCATTGCATGATCTTCACCCACTTTGACCTTCGTTTAAGTTGTACAGATTGTACCCATTCCACTGACATAAACAAAATTTCAAAATTAGGTCAATCAGATCAATTGTTTTTTGACAAGGATGAACACCAAATGAAGCATTACTGTTAAAAAAACCTAATGACTAAATAAGTGTATATCTATTTTTTCATGACTAGTTTTGCTAACCTTAAACATCACAGAGACTTTGCTTTATAATGTAAAAAATAGATTTGATGACTACAATCTATATTTATTTTCTCATGTCTAGTTTTGCCAACCTTAAACATTCGATATGAAATTTTGAAATAAACAATTTTAATTTAAAACTTTCTGAAGCATCAAAATCCACTAATATAATAACAAGTTTCTGTGCTGCTTATGAAGTTTGCTTCCGAGTTCAATGAGAAAATGAAAGGCATCCTCTTATACAATATATATGATCTGGGCATGCTACTTATGAAGTTTCTTTCCCAATTTTATAATGACCTAAAACGAAGGATCGTCTTCCTATACAATATATACATTAATCTGGATCAGAAAAAAAATTGAACACTATGACATACCTGCAATCTGTCACCATGAACAGCCGGACGCCAGCATGCATGCCTTGGGAACTGAGGAAAAACATGCTGAAAGTGTAAGTAAGGTTGTTATTATTATTACCAAATACAAAAGGGAGAAAAGAAATTTAAATGCAAAAACTGCATGGAGCATGGACCTGAAGTTTTCCATACTGGCGTATCAAATCTAGACTTCTCCTCCATAACTTGACCTATAAAATCCACGGGGAACACCGACGTGTTTTAGAATTCTAAAAATCAAAAGTCTACAATCTAGTCAACAGAATCTAGGCTAAAACAATGTCCTTTCTTGCACAAAGAGTAAATGTTACCGAAATCTCCTTCTGTCTTTTCACTATTTTAGAGAGTGGCGACTGCACATTATTTCGCCGCGGCGATTCTTTGGGCCTGAAAGGTTCTTCCAAAGAGCTTGGTGGTGCCAAATCAGTCGAATACCTGCGAATATGGCCGAGACGGAGTGGATTTCTGTAAGAGGCTTCCCTGAGGCGAGGAGGAAGAGGTAACTTTGACTGTCGAAGATAATTTTGCGGATTTTCAATCTCATTTGAAGAATCAGCTTTTCCAGATTCAAAAGTGCAATTGGTGGCCTCCAAAATAAAAGATTTTCTCCCCTCAAAGGATAAGCGGTGGCCAGAATTGTTAGAAGAGAATGAACTCTGCTGCACTACAGTCATTGTTATCCCCTCAAAGGATGGGCGGTGGCTGGAACTGTTAGAAGACATTGAGCTGTACTGCTGGTGCACTACGCTCATCGTTATCTTTAATTTTAGATCCTTCGCTACACGAGGGTTTCCAGCATGTGAAAACTCAGATATTTCACTATATATGGTTTTTATGACACAGCTCCTGAATATATCAGTCAGTTGGTCGATTTCATCTCGAGCCTCTTTATTTACCCTATAGCTTATAATCTTCTTCTCGTCCAAATATGGGGAGCAGTAATCCTCCTGGATGGTTTCCCCCAGTTCTTCATCACTGTCTTTATGTTTGATATCTGTTAATAATTGAAGCGAGCTGGGACTTCTGCTGAATCGTTCGCTCCCTAAGGCATCCCTGCATAGAAGAGTATCATGATAATTGGTTTGCCCTGGACGATCTTGCTTTACATTCCCATCTTTCACCAACTCGAGTTCAGATTTCGGGTGTACTGTAGGACACCTTGTGGCCTTTACAAGCTTTTGCTGCTTTGAGTCATTTGATAATTGAAAGATTTCGGACATAATCATAATAGACATGATACCTACGACTGTGCTGAAGGTTTTAAAGATATTTGTGAGATCTTGAACTGTAAATCTGGCTTACTCCAACCATATTCTTAAATAGATGTTAGCTTCTATTCGTTCCTTTCGACTATAGAGACAACCGCGAGACTCACGCCGCTAAATATTAAATGGTGTTCTTATCTTTGAGTTGTCTCATACGCGCCATCGACGTTATATTAAATTGAAAGATTCTTTACGTAGAAATTGTGCATATTATTATTACATATTATATTCTTTATCAGGTTTAGCTAAAAAAAAAAAAATTAACAATTGGAATTATGATCCAGTTTCATAATAGGTTATTTGTTTTTTTATGTTTAAATGTAATTATTTATTATCGATATTGTCTATGGTTTAGCTATCTATCTGTATACTGTGGATTCATTTCATGGTCGTTGTATCTTGTTATGCTCAAATGCATCTTGATTAACATTTGAATAAGTTTCAGTTAAGCGGTAGATAAAAAAGGGATATGTTTATTAATACATAGCCTTTGTCTTTATGTTTATATTAATTAGTTTAATGTTTATGATAGTTTAATGTTTATATTAATTAGTTTAATGTTTAGTCTTTATTTAACAACCAGTCATTTCCACAAAACTAAGTGGTTGACTACACTTAGTTACTAGTTATCCATACATCAATTACCATTTATTTTTTATATTTCTTTTCTATACAATTATCTTAAAATCAATCTCCACAGTACACTTGTTCCATCCTTCAATTTAAGAAAACCATAAATAATAGTGCACCTCAAATTCTAAAATATAAACACTATCCATATACATAATTACTCTCTATACCTATTAAGTCTATATAATGTGTAGCATATCCAATCTCAATAAACTTTTATAAATTTTATATCTTGCTTTTAAATATAAAACCAAAAGGTGGCGAGAAGCATTTCTTACAGGCTTACATGGAACACCTATTAACTCTATATAATGTGTGTCATATCCAATCTCAATAAACTTTTATAAATTTTATAGCTTGCTTTTAAATATTAAACCAAAAGGTCGCGAGAAGCATTTTTTACATGCTTACGTGAAACAGACATTCTGCGAGGAAGATTAGTTCCGCTTATTAATTTTTTAAATGTTTGGAAAAAAGTTTAGCTATGTGATGCATAGTAGCCTAATTTGGTTGTATTAGTTTTTTTTTTCTCAACAATTTGAATTCTTCAGTGTAAGTAAAATATTAATACAAATTGGAAACTTGAATTTTGAAAAACTAATTTTGAAATATCACATTTTAATTATTTAATCACTGTAAAATGTAAATAATATTCAATTTCATATTTTCTTATGGAAAAAATTATTTTTAACTAGTTGTTATCTCTCACATTATCTATTCCCACTACATTGAGATTTTATATTTTATTTTTAAATATTAATTTTGATTGTAAATAACATGTCTAGAAATAATTTAATGATTTTAAATGTACATTTATGATATATCCATGCATATTTCAATAAAATTATTATTCATATAAGAAGACTACTTTCGTATTTTATTTCTATTGGGTTTTTACGTTAGTTATGTAGTATCCGTATTCATACTCGAATTATGCTACTATGGTGTCATGTCCTATCACAATAAAGTTCTATAAAATTCTTACTTACTTTGACGTAAATATAAAACTACTTTCGTATCCATGCATATTTCAATAAAATTATTATTCATATAAGAAGACAACTTTCATATTTTATTCCTATTGGGTTTTTACGTTAGTTATGTAGTATCCGTATTCATACTCGAATTATGCTACTATGGTGTCATGTCCTATCACAATAAAGTTCCATAAAATTCTTACTTGCTTACATATGATGTTCAATATATCCATGCATATTTCAATAAAATTATTATTCATTGGTTTTTACGTTATGTAGTATCAGTATTCATACTTGAATTATGTTACTATGGTGTCATGTCCTATTACAATAAAGTTCTATAAAATTCTTACTTTGATGTAAATATAAAACCATAACCGAAAGATGGCTAAGTCTCCGGTGTTGATAAACTGAAATTTTTAAATAGATATATTGATTTTAAGAAAAGCATAGCTATTATAAGAAGCACAGCGACATGAATGAAAAAAGTTTTGTTATAATATAGCCATAATCTTTTTAGAATATGAAAGAAGCTGTTTATAGATTTTGTACTTCTATAATAGGTGGCTAAGTCGGGGCTGTGTATAAACTGAAATTTTAAATAGATATATTGATTTTAAATAAATCATAGCTATTATAATCAGAACCGCAGTGGCATGCCATGAAAAACGTTTAATTATAATATTTTTTTTAAAGCAATAATCTCTTTAGGATTTTACTTTGGATTTAAATATGACGCCAAAACGACAAGGTGGCTACGTCCGGGGGTTTTCAGATACCGGATTTTTTAAACAGATATATTGAGGTAAAAGCAACCATAGCTATTATAGAAGCAGTGACATGCCATGAAACAAGTTTTATTGTAATATCCTGATTTTTAAAGCCATAATCTATAGAATGTGAAATAATATGTATATACAAAGGATGTATTTATGTTTTATTAAAATATAAAGTTAGATTTTATATGAGAAGAGTCTGATTTCATTTAGTCTACAAATTGAAATATGTATATTGTTGTGGAAAAAATGGGGTCTGCTTCCAGTTGCCACATTCCTCTATTTTTATTAATAATTATTTATAAAATAAATTGTTTTATGAAATATAAAAGATTTTTTAATGAAATATTAAAATTTTAATAACATATAATTAATTATAAAAAACATAGGTGAAATAAAAGATTTTTTTAATATAATCATACTAGAAATATTTTTTAAAGTAAATATTGTCTTTACTTTTATAAAATAAAAATACCCCTTTATTTGTAT
This sequence comes from Larix kaempferi, assembly GCA_027924585.1. Classification (NCBI taxonomy): domain Eukaryota; kingdom Viridiplantae; phylum Streptophyta; class Pinopsida; order Pinales; family Pinaceae; genus Larix; species Larix kaempferi. Next base: position 4,893,409 of record BSBM01000066.1, read on the forward strand.
ACTTATCAATTTTTATTATAATATATTAAATATTATTTAAAAAACTATTTTAAGTGTCATGTAAAATTTAAGGAAAAGTATCAACATTTTTAATACAAATATTCATTTAAAAACTAAATATTTCAAAAATAATTGAAAAACAAATATATTTTTAACTTAAAAAATGGTATAACTTACAAAAATATACACTATTACTTATATAAAAACTTATATAAAATCTAATTAAAAACCTTCTAAAATAATACATTACAATCAAAATTTTTGTTTTGAGTAATTTAACATTAAATTGTCTCTTCTTTAAGACTGAACAAATAAAAGAGTCGTTTTACAGGTTAAGATGCCAACTTATCAAGTTAAAATATCAACTTTCAAATGTATGGTGGCACACCTCTTCGAAGGATAACCCATTATTTCCTTATCCTCCTTTTTGTTGACCTTTGTCTATAAGATCTCAATAATATATCCTCCGTTTATGCTTCCATTTTTTTTATAAATATGCTTTATGGATATACTTTACAACTAGGAATAATATACTCTGAGTTTATGCCTTCAATATTTTCAAATGAATATATGCTTTATGGATATACTTTACAACGAGGACTTTAACGGTGGAATCTGAATATGCCTTCAATTTATACCTTTAATTTTAATGATTTATTATGAATATGCTTTAAGAATATGCTCTACGACTAGGAGTTTAATAAAAATATATCGTGGTCCGTAATTAAATACATTTCCATGAAAACTATTGACGCATAATTCAACCTAGAGCTTTTTTTTAAGTGCAACCTAGAGCTTATGTAGCTTTCGTACCAAATTACGTAAAGTAGGAAAAACATTTTATACATTAAAACATATCGCTATTACTTTGCTCTCATAGGCTCCTTAATCATACAAAGCCAAATTCCGAAAACAACCACTCGATTTCACAACGAGATCATCATATTTCTCCAATCTCCTAAAAATATATTAATAAAGATGTGGGGCTTGTGATGGGCCAATGCGATCATAAGAAACATCAAACATCATTTTTACGATAACGTGGGAAAGATAAGTATATTTTGAAGGAGGAAGAGAAACAAGATAGAAACAAGGTGGCTTTACTACAGCTCAAGAAGATTATCTATATACATTTGAACTTATTTCGTGAAGTATTTAGATTCATTGAAGAGAAACTTCTATTACTTATAAATGTTTAAGTGATTCTTCCAACTAATAGTTAAGCATGAGTAATTATTGTTAGGATATTTCAATATTTCATCTTTATCCTACCTAGCATTAATTATTTTTCCTAGTTGTTGATGATGTCATTTTCCCCCTAGTGGTGTTCACATGTCATCGATGATCCATCTACCACCTTTTGAGCCCTGCATGCACCATTTTAGGACCACTTCAGACAGTTTCCTATTTTATATGAACCTAATGAGTGTTCGAGTGCAGTCCATCTAAGTTAGTTGACTGTTGTGGGGGGGTTAGAGCTCCAGATGCCACTGATTGTGGCCTCATGCGCCCTTTGGTGATTGAAATGCATGACAAACTCACTACTTCACCCTCCCTAGTCCGTTAACTGCTTGTGACTTCAGTTATCTGAGTTTAGGTTCAGTTTAGTTGAGTTTGAGTCTCTGGAGCACTCTAGTGGTGATAATCCCTATGCTAGACCAATTGAGGTTCGAATTCCCCTGCATGATTCGAATTCTCTCCATTGTATTATCATTTTTCATTATACTAATAATTGAGTAGTGTGACATTATTCTGCTCCTATCTGAGTTATGCTGCATTATTATTCTTCTATTGTTTTTTACTGCAGTTTTCACTCTTCTTCAAAGTTTTTGCTCGTTCTTTCTCTTTAGAGCAGTTGCTTTCAGTAGTGCACCAGAAGCCTCTCAATTTCCACAGCAAATCCTGGTTCCATTGCAATAAATTCATTGGATAAATCCAAGGAGGTCTATCCAGGTGTGAAGGATCCGGATAAAAGTGCCTATTGTCTTAAAGTAGTGCTCAGTAGTAGTCTAACTCCATTATTGAAAGTTTTTTGCAGGTTATTCGAAGTTTTTGAGTGCAACAGTAGTTGCAGCAATTATGTTGCAGTAGCAGTAGCAGATATTTTCCATTTTTTTGCAGGTATTCTACAACAACTTCCATGAATCTAAAAGAAATTCCTCCTCTCTATCCATTCAACTATGATGAGTGGAAGCCAAAGATGATAGCATATCTGAAGAGACAAGGCCTTTTTGACATGTGTATTAATGTTATGAGAGATTTTGTTTCCTATGAAGAAGAGAATGATTGGCTAAATGACTATGACAGAGCCTTTGGAGAAATGTGTATTGTTATGTCTCTATAGTATGCGCTACCTCAAGAAAACTGTTGAAAATCCAAGTGATCTATGGGCCCAACTGGACGAACCATTTGGCAATCAAAATGAAGGGATCATTGCAAATTATTTGGAGAACAAGCATAATGATACCTCCTTAAGTGTTCTCTCTAATTATGTCTCAACCTCAATTATATCTCATGATGAATTTGTTCAAGATGAAGAAGAATTTGCAGATTCAACACTCATGTTCTCAATGTCTTCTATTTCAAATTCTGAGCAAGAACAGCCAGTTCATACTCTAGAATCAGAAGAGGTTCTTAAATGCTCTCTTTCACATGAGTCTGCTAGTGTGTAGAATGATGATATATTGAATGATTTGGAGGTTAAATCAGAGTTTGGAGGTGCTACATTCGCCCTCCTTGATCACATGATTCTTATGAACTTCTATTTGATCATTGGCACATGCTCTCAGATTTTCTCTGAAGATGGAGGACATTACCATTCGCTTGTGTTAAAGTCTCGGGCATATTTTGGTTTTGATCTCACCCCTGCTAGTTTAAAGGAGATCACAAGAAACCATCTATCAATTATTGGAGCCGATTTGAAGTACAAGCCACCACCATCATGTCATACTTCATTTGGTTATGATCTCACCTATGTTGGTTCAAAGGAGATATCAAAGAACTATCTGCACATTCATGGAGTTGATCCTACCTCAGTTAGTTTGAATCACAGGTTCCAGGATGATCTTCGTATCTTTGGTTTCGTTCTCACCATGTTTGGTCTGAAGAGCAAGTTCACAAAACATCCATATTCGCTTGCATCCATTGAAGGAGAATGCAAGCACATGTTTTTGGAGCATGATCCACTTCTTCCCAAGAGGAAGATACCTCCAGACATATGATCAAGCATCACACCTACTTGAGTTTGGAGCAATTAATCTTTTGGTGTGTTTCAGTCCAATTTCAGGGGGGGGGGTTCCCATGAGGTTTTCCCTAGTTCCTTGGTTCATGGAATGTTCTTTATTTTTTATCATTTATTTGATTGTATGGGTGATCTTTTATCATAGTAACCAGGGCCTCGGATGCAAAGTATGGATTAAGGGGGGGTGTTAGGATATTTCAATACTCCATCCTTGTCCTACCTAGTATTATTTATTTTTTCTAGTTGTTGATGATGCCATTTCCCCCCTAGTAGTGTGCAGATGTCATCCAGGATCCATCTACCACCTTCTCATCCCCACCTGCATCATTTTAGGACCCCTTTAGCCAGTTCCCTATTTTATAGGAACCTAATAAGTGTTCCAGTGCAATCCACATGAGTTAGTTGACTCTTGTGGGGGGTTAGAGCTCCAGATGCCAATGATTGTGGCCTCATGCGCCCTTTTCTGATTGAAATGTATGAAAAAATCACTATTTCTCCCTACTTAGTCAGTTAACTACTAGTGAATTCAATTCGGTGAGTTTACGTTCAGTTCAGTTGAGTTTGAGTCTTCCGGAGCACTCCAATGGTGATAATCCCTATGCTAGACCAACTGAGGTTCGAGTTCTCCTACATGATTCAAATTCTCTTCATTGTATTATCATTTTTCATTATACTGATAATTTAGTAGTGTGACATTATTCTGCTCCTATCTAAGTTCTACTGCATTATTATTTTTTTGCTTTTTTTATTGCAGTTTTCACTGTTCTTTAAATTTTCTGCTCATTCTTTCTTTTTGAGGTATCGTCGGCACTTTAGATCTAGTGTGACATAGAATTTCACAATTATTATATTCTAACATTACCCTTAATTACTACCACTAACAATTCTACCATCTGCAATTATAGCTTATATTTCAAAACATTATGGCCTGCTGATTATGCTTCAAAAACATATTATACTTGTTGGGTGTGTGAGCTATCTCAAATTAAAAACAACACCTAAGATTAATTATCAACTAGGATCAGTAAACTTAGATTTGAAAGCAAAATATATGCTAAGGTAGAAAAGGTTCTAAAGGTCTAGGTTTGTCAGACCTAAAAATGTTTACTAAGGAAAAAGATCGAAAGATCTTTCAAAATGAAAAACCGAGTTAAATCTTTAAGAATACATTTAAATCACATATCAGAATAGTATTAGATCATACTACTCTACCTCTATGGTTAATTAATAAGAAAGATGGAAACAAATACTGGAACACAAACTACTTCTAGAAAAGTAAGAAACTACCAAATTCAACTTCCAGATAACAACTATGGACAGAATCGGAGCTACAGATATTAGATGTTTAATAGGGAGAACTTGTAAATGTAAATTAATTTAGACTAAACCATCTAATTCCACTCTTCTTGATTACATACATCAAATGTAATAGGAACTGGAGTAAATGTATCGTAATGACTTTCAAATGTAATGAGGAAGCTAAATGGAAGCAAATCTAACTTAATTTCTACAAACAAATGTAAACTAAAAATCAACAAACTACCACTAACTTTAAACATTATGAACTACTGTCTATCCATATGTGAACAAAATGAAACTAGTGTGAGTTAGAAGCAAGTATAAGAACTTAACAAAGATGTTAAACTGAACTATATTAGATTTGGAAGCAACTAGAAAACTTGATAAAGATATTTTATTATTAATCCAGATCTTGCAAGATGAACATCTTCATTAAATAGAAACTAGTCTTAAGATTAACAAATTTAAACAACTCAACGAATAGAATTATCAACTATAACTTAGAAATAAACTACTTCGAAACAACATTCATACATTCTGAACAGTAACTAAGTAACAAAATTGGTTAAAGAACTAAAGTTTGGAAGAAAGGTGAGAAGAGGATAAGGAAGAAGTAAGAAAGGAGGAAAAAATGATGATAATTGAATTAAAAACTCGAAATAACATAAAACAAGATTAAATTACATCTCAAATTATTAAGGAGGAACAATAAGAATGATGATTAAAAGGAAGAAGAAATTAGATTTGGAAAAAGGCCTAAAATAATACAGAAAACACACAGGTCCGAATGCCAATCCGAACGTCGGTCTGAAAGGCAGTGCAAATGACGATCTGAATGGAGGAAAACGTTTTAAAGTGAGGGAAAGAAGAGTTTTTGGATGATTTAATTACCAATTGGCTTTATGAAAGTGATCCTACTGTGCAAAGGAAGCGGTAGAGAGATGATTAGAGGCTAAGGAATTAGCTATGCAAATCATTACCTAAGAGAAAGAATGACTTTATAAGAAGTAGGAAGAAGGTTGGAAATAGACGAAGGGAGAATTAACCTATAGCAAATAGGAAGAAAACTAACAGAGGAGAAAAGAAGGAAAGGAATGCTAACTATTGAAGAATTTGGAAGCAATATCTATCTATGATGATGGAAGAAGGACTGAAAAACAAATTATAAATTATCAAACTACTGAACTATTGGTCGACCATTCTACTCAGAAAAAGGAAGGTTGTATTGACAATAGAATATTAATTATAAATGAATGAAGGTAATACACATAGGAAAATGAATTAGATTACACACACAGGAAAATGAATTAGATTACACACACAGGAAAGAAACTAGTTAATTGCAAGAAAAATAAATGTAGAAAATGTAAATAAAACCTCTAGTTGATGAGGGGCCCTTCCTAGCAATCAGAGGGTAAACTAGCTCAACTTAAATGACTACCAGCATAACATCAACAAGCTGCTACTTCCATTAACTTGAGAAAAATTACAGATTCTGTCTTTGCACTATCTACGACTGCAAATGCTTGGACTAAGACTGGAAAACCATCGTGGATTCAGAAAAACTAACTCATCTCAATCACAGAGGCGACTATTTATAAGTTACAATGGGTGAGAGGGTCAACAAAGTCGACCTCTCTAATAATAGAGGTGTTTAAATGACTCTAACTTCTGATTAAATTGATACATGCCAACGCAGGGGGCATTCTTCAGACTTTGACAGGCTTAGTTCCTTCTCAAAGCAGCTGCAACGTTGATCCATCTCAGACGTGGATGAGCAGTGTGCTGGCAGACTAAATTGTGGGCAGGAGGACACCTTCCAAAACGATGGCATGAATGAACAAGAGCAGGCGTGCATAACTCCCTGTCAAACGAATAGAGAGTAGGTGCACTGGAGTGTTGACGTGGGCGTGGAAGTTATGTTGGAAGGCTAAATGTGGATGGATGGACTCCTTCCAGAATAATGGCATGAGCGAGAGCTTGGCCAACACGCATGACTCCAGGATGAATGCGCAGACGAATCAAGGCTTGGAGCATTCACGTGGACATGAGATGTGCTGTCACACTTGGCGAGCATAAGAACGGATCTTCTAGATCAATAGCTCATGAACCAGGCCCATTGCGTGTCAAACAGAACCCATGTGTCCTTCTCTTTATTCAATGGTCTAAGATTTGTCAACCACAGATTTCGTGGGCTGAACGGAGGGCTAAACGATGATTTGAACATGTTTTAGGCTAATCACGTAGCGCATGGGATGAATGATGGGTAATTTGCAAATCGTAGCCTGTCAATTAAAACCATAAGAGTTAATTATGCCCAAAAACATCATTTTAATCATAAATAAACCATAATATATGAAATATAACAAGATTTGCATGGTAAGTGAATTTATGCATACCTGGACTATTTGATGAGCTGAATGGCTAAGAAAACAACTTACTATAGCAAAAATGATAGAAATAATTCCACTTTGAGTAAATTAAATGATAAAAAATGGTGGCAATATTGGACACCAACGTTCCCCCAAACTGGAGTCATGCCAGGTCCCACTGAGCAAAACAAAAAGTGATTAGGAAGAAGGCCGAGCTGTGGTAGCAGCGATTTTCGACTTGAATGATGGAGATGCATGCTTGGCCTAGAGATTCTTGAAACGACCCCTTAAGGAATTATACTTTAGTCTAAGGACAACATTGGATGTTATTTTGTCGTGAACTGAGCATTCAGTGCTTTTCAATTGTGTATGCAACATCTTATTCTCTTCAAAGAGCTCAGAGATTGTATCCACATAGCTTTGACTTTGTTTTGTCAATTGTGCTTTCTCTTGGGTTGACGGATCCCACTTTTGCTAACTCAAAAAAGGTTTTTCTATACCATGCTCCAAGTCCATTTGAGGACTCTTCTCTTTTGGAGATGTCTCAACATTAATAGTCTGTTCTTCAGAGCTTTTGTCTTTGTTACATGAAGGAGGGCTTCTAGCAGTACAGGCTTTACTCATATGCACGGATGCATTAGCTAGTGTGAGGAGGGAGGACTCCAAAGTATGATCGTCCAACTGAATACTTGAGCATGAAGGCTGAATGATAATCTGAATGTCAGGCTGATCAATGTATTGGTCATGATTTGTCTCTCTAGGTTCAGTAGGAGAATGTATTGAATGGATAGAGTGCATATCATCTAAGGAACTCTCATCAAATCGTATACATTTGGCGTTTGGTTCTTTTTGGGCGTGAAGGTGTTCTTGAGAAGGGGAAGATTTGACAGTAGATAAATGAGGGTTTAATATCTAAAAAAAAAAATGGTCCCAAGTCTGACCTCTCTCCTCTAGTTGATGAATGATTAAAAGCTTAATGAGACAATGGTGATATAAGCTGCCAGAAGGGTTAATGGTATTCTTTCTAACTTGACTCGACATCTTTTCCAAACTCTTTAGAAAGTAGAATGGGAAATTTAAGGTCAGTTTATTGATAAAATGAGCTAACAGTCTAATATGGAAAGCTTTAAAAATAGTAAACTTACCTTCGCAGGTGACTAAGTGAATGATAATGGTCAAAAGATCCAAGTACTTTGGCTTGATCCATTCTCTATGAAAACCTTTGGTGCTAGTAATGTGTTGAAAATCGGGCTTGAGAGCAAACTGGTGAGCTTCTCGTGGAAGAAACAAATGCTTGTGCCATCGGGCACCTTCTCTAGGGAGCTTCGTAGCTAACATTATTAACTCTTCTGTCATGGAGAAAACAAGATGGCCAACCTTGGCGGTTTTTCCATCGAAACCTTTGGCAAACAACAATGAAATTTCATGGTTGTGACCATCAAGACGGTGGAGAAACGGATTCCAACTTGCTTGAGAGAATAAATCATGGCATGTTTTAAAATCAGGGATATGAAGAAGATCTTGTTAGGTACCTGGCTCACAACGGTTAGGCATTGCTGATAGAGGACGGGGGAAACAACAGATAAATGCAGGGGATATAAGAAATTTACAAAGGACGCAGCTCGCAGAGAGAGAAATGAAGGGTGAATAGAATGAAGCAGAAGTTCACGCAGCCATTAATTAAATTGAAGTCTATTTGGATGGCTCAATGGTCATAGGTAAAGCGTGTTTTGAAAGATCACACTTGTGCTTTGAAGATCTTGAGTTAAGCGCCAGTATTGAATTGCGTGAATCTGGTAGATGCGTGTTTGGTATAGCATATTCAACCATGTCCAAAGCCAAGCTTTGGACAGGTTGAACGAAATTTACATAATGAGATATTCTACACGTGGAAGATCACAAGGATCCAATCCATATGCTGGCAATCTATATGACAGGTAAGGCCATAGTGGTCATACAATGATTCATAATGACACAAGATTCCTTCATTTAACAAGATGAGATGAATAAGGAAATAAAACCAAGTGCGAGATTTGACATTTGATTGATCCTTATCATCATTGGTTAGTCAGAATTTTCAAAAATATCTAGCATGCTATTTGAAATATATAAGCTAAAATTTCTTTAGCACTTTTATTCAAAACATTGCTTATTTGCTGCATTCATCACTTCATTTGGATTGGCATTTGATCCGTCATTCAGCCTTTCATACAGACTTTTGTCTATACAAAATTTTATTGCTGAAGCCAACTGGAACTAATTTTTGCAAGGAATTTTTAAGGCTGTTAGTGCACAGAAAATGCTGTAAACTTTGCTTTTTGAAACTTTTATGTCATGTCCCCCTTTTGTTTGTCTTTAATTAAAACAATTCGCCTTTTGCTTTTGTATTAACCTGCAAACATCTATCACTTTCAGAGATAAATAAACTTTTTCTTTAATATAAATAAATATAAAAATAGTTTAAAATAGTTCTAATCCTCCCCCAAACCAAAGATATGGCTTGTCCTCAAGCCAACAAAAAGAGCATTAGATATTCAATTATTTCATCAATAGCTGAAAAATGTTGTAATACTCTCTCAAGAAAATGAAATATTAACTAAACATGTAGATGATTTAGATATGTACATTTATCATAAAGAATAGAATAGTGCTTAAAAGAACCATATGAAGAATGATAATATAATTTGATATGAAAGATGCCACAGGAAAACTAGCCATCCATGACTCATTTTAAAGATTTCTTGTCATCCCAAGATATAGATAAGGTGTACCGTAAAGCTTGTGAGATTTTCATAATTATGGGTCCCATTTCTAGGATAATAACATCCTAGATATTGTTTGAATTAGATGACAAGGTCCAAGTTCAACTTACAATTATTCTCTAATGACAGTATAATGATTGGCCAAAACATGTGTTTGTATACTCAGGTTTCTTATATATGAATCATGTGCATAGTAATGCATTAATCGATCTCTTTTACCCGATATTGACCCGCTGCTAGTAAGCCTGTTCAGTACCCCGACAGGTTTATCTTGGCACCATGCAAGCACAGTCCCACTGCCAGCAAGCCTGTTCAGTACCCCGACGGGTTTCCTTGCATTTACCTAGCTTCCTTGTTTAAGATTTTACTTAACATGGACCCGCTGCCAGCAGTCCTGTTCAGTACCTTGGTAGGTTTGCTTCGTATAATGATGTATATGTATATATTTTTTTTGTAAGGAAGCCGGTTGGCACTAGAGTGTTAAATTTTGAGCATTAATTCATTATACTCTAGGATCTTTGCTGAGATAATAACATCTACAGTATATCAATACATGACAATCATAATATGACAGAGTTTCCGTGGGGAAAACCCTAAGGTGAAAAACCCCACAACTTCCTCAGAGATAGAGAGAGCAATGGCTCAACCAAAATACAACCAAATAACACTGAGATAGTCTCCTAGAAGATGATTCTCCTCCTCCTCACTAGTGCGCCACTTTCCAGAGAGAGAGTGAGTTACTTTTCCGAGTGAGTAAAATAGAGATCTTCTATCTCTATTTATACTCACCTTTTTGCCCAGTGACCCAATGGGGCCGACTTGTCTACTTAGATACATCCACATTATATTATATATAATTCCGGGCCGACCCCAAATGGTGGTCTAATAACCCATCGGCAAGTACACACACTTGCGACACTTGTCAATCCACATGACGACACTTCCTTATAGAGGAATAACACATCTCTTATAAGGGTACAATAAATATATATAAAATATACAGATGAAATACATTCCAAAGTTACATATACATCAACACTCCCTCTTAAATAGGAAGGTATTTCTCGACACAGATCTGCTAGACAAGTCTTCTTCTCTAGATCATCGTCATCGATGCATCATCATCATCATCGTCACTGTTGCTGCTATCTCAACCAATCTCTGACTCTACTCGTCATAGGAAGTTCTACAGAGCCATTCCTTTTTCATACTTGATGTAGGCCCGCCATCTGCAGGTCTTCATCATCACTGGCCATACTGTGGAATCCTTAGGACTCATTATGTGCATCACAAAACCTGGCTGCAGCATCCCAGGCTATTACGAGCACACATCTCTACCTGTAGGATCTCCCAGGAGCACATTACATGTGACCCATCACAAAACCTGGCTGAAGCATCCCAGGCTATTACGAGCACTCAGCTCTACCTGTCGGATCTCCCAGGAGCACATTACATGTGATCTCACAAAACCTGGCTGAAGCATCTGAGGCCTTTTTCATCCTGTCCAGATCTCCCAGGAGCAAATTACATGTGGTCATGGCAAAACCTGGCTAAAGCATCTGAGGCCTTTTTCATCCTGTCCAAATCTCCCAGGAGCAAATTACATGCCATAGGACAAAACCTTGCAAGAGCATCTGCCAGATATCCCAGGGCACTGAATTACATGCCATAGGCAAAACCTCGAAAGACTATCTGCAGATCTCCCAGGGCACAAATTACATGTCCTCCCAAGCAAAACCTCGCAAGAGCATTTTCCAGATGTCCCAGGGCACCGAATTACATGCCATAGGAAAAACCTCGAAAGACCATCTGCAAATCTCCCAGGGCACAAATTACATGCTTTCCTGCACAACCTGATCCACGGCCATAAAGTATCATCTGATACTCATCAAACATCATCCTGATGTACACATGATCAACCTAATCATCATCACTGCAACATCCTACTGCATGTCATCTGGAGAAGCTTGTCATCCACGATCATCCAAGTATCCACCTGATACATACATAGATACATGATCCACACAATGTATCCATCAGCATACATGATCCACCTGATCATACAAAGATACATGATCCACGCAATGTATCCATCAGCATACATGATCTACCTGATCATACAAAGATACATGATCCACACAATGTATCCATCAACATACATGATCTGCCTAATCATATAAAGATACATGATCCACACAATGTATCCATCAGCATCCAACATGATGCGTTCATACAAAATACATACACATGATCCATCCGATCATATCTAGCATCCAACATGATGCATATACAAAATACATACACATGATCCAACCGATCATATCCAGCATCCAACATGATGCATTCATACATACATATAATGATCCAACTGATCATATCTAGCATCCAACATGATGCATACACAAAATACATATAATGATCCAACTGATCATATCCAAGCAGAAACCAGAACATCCTCCTGATGTTCATCATTCAGCGCTTACATCCACAGCCATTTGAAGGATCCCCCTTCCAACATGCTTGGAATGGCTTCAGCAAATGTGTTCATCACTTCTTCCTCGAAGTGTCCTCGATCTGAAGCACAGCAAGCCTCTCTCTGAAGTACTCGAACTTCACCTTGGCTAGTGGCTTTGTCAGCACATCTGCAATCTGCTCATCCGTCGCAACATACAGGAGATTCACAGCTCCTCTCTGCACCATATCCCAGATATAGTGATATTTGATCTCTATGTGTTTCGACCTGTCATGAAACACTAGGTTCTCAGACAGCTTCACAGAACTCTGGTTATCACAGAAGATACCAGTAGCCTCCAACGGGAGATCAAATAACTCAGATAGTAGCTTCCGTAGCCATACTGCCTCACAACTAGCTGAACAAGCTGCAACATACTCTGCCTCAGCTGTACTCAGTGCTACGCAGGACTGCTTCCTGCTAAACCAAGAGATCACACCTGATCCCATACTGAAGCAACACCCAGATGTGCTCTTCCTATCTGCAGCATTGCCAGCCCAATCTGAATCAACATAACCCTGTAGGTTAAACTTTTGATTTGCTTCATACTTGAGCCCATAATCCACTGTACCCTTTAGGTACCTCAGAACATGCTTTACAACAACCAGGTGAACACTCCTCGGATCCGTCAGGAACTGGCTCAATGTGTTCACAGCAAAACAAATGTCTAGTCTCGTGTTCGTTAGGTACATCAAGGACCCAATCATCTGACGATACATAGAGACATCAACTGGCTCAGATGAAGCATCACATAGAAGATTCAGATTCGATGCCATCGGTGTGGCCATGGCCTTGGAATCCATCATCCTGAATCAATTCAGGATATCTACTATGTACTTCCCTTGACCAAGGAAGATCCCACCTGCAGTCTGCCACATCTCCATACCTAGGAAATAGTGCATCATTCCCAAATCTTTCATATCGAATTCAGCTGCAAGCTTCCTCTTAGTATCTGCAATCAGTCTGTCATCTCCTGTCACAAATAGGTCATCCACATACAGTAGTAGAATCACAGGATTCCATTCCTCAACCTTGTAGTAAAGGTTGGAATCCGCTTTACTCTTGGTAAATCCCAAACTAGATAGGAAACTGTCCATCCCACCATACCAGGTTCTGGGAGCTTGCTTCAAGCCATACAAGGCTTTCTTCAATCTGCACAGATATGACTCCCTGTCATGTATTTCAAAACCGAGTGGCTGTTCCACATATACTTCCTCTTCTACTACACCATTCAGGAAAGCAGTCTTGACATCCATCTGGTGTATTTTCCATTTCATAGCTGCAGCCAGGGCAAGTACTGTTCTAATGGAAGTATACCTGGCTACAGGTGCAAAAGTTTCTTCATAATCTATTCCCTCTTTCTGAGAGAATCCACGGGCTACGAATCTTGCTTTGTATTTCTCCACACTGCCATCTGCAGCATGCTTGATTTTGAAGATCCATTTAGAAGTCACAATAGACTTCTCTTTAGGTCTTGGGACAACATCCCAAACATCATTCTTCATTATTGATTGGTATTCCTCAACCATTGCATCCTTCCATTCTTTCTTTTCCGCTGCCTCTTCATAACTGGAAGGCTCTTTGTTCATAATGTCACAAAGTAAAGCAACATAGCTGGTCTGTGATCTGGTTCTCTTCTTTGCTCTGTGTTCTTCTTCTGGAATACCAACTCTTTCTGCATCTTGAATGAGCTGTCTAGCCCATACAGGTTTCCTCTTGTGAGAGTTATCCTCATAAGGTGGATCTACAAGTTCTTGTGGATATTCAAACTCACGAACAGCTTCTGGAACTGCTTCAGTCATGGTAGTGTCCTGAAATCTTGTTTCCTTAGGTTCTTCATAAACTTCGGTAGGTGTCTTCCTTGATTTGATGAATGCTGAGTTTTCATCAAATGTTACATCCCTGCTGACATCAATCTTCTTGAACCCTGGAAAGTATATTCTGTAAGCCTTCGAACTTTCACTGTAACCCACAAAGATACCCTTCTTTCCTGAAGGATCTAGTTTAGTCCTCTTTTCCTTTGGGACATGAGTGTATACTGGACAACCAAATATTCTGAGATGGATGACTTCAGGTTTCTTACTAGAAAAGACTTCTTCTAGTGTCTTGTTGTCCAATATCTTGTGGGGTGTTCTGCACTGCACATATACAGCTGTTCTAGCTGCTTCTGCCCATAGATGCATAGGAAGATCTTGGTCATGCAACATTGCCCTTGCTGCTTCCATGATAGTTCTGTTCTTCCTTTCTGCAACTCCATTATGTTGAGGATTATAAGGAGCAGTCAACTCCTTCTTAATCCCTGAATCACAGTAAAGCTTCTTGAAGTCATTTGAGGTGAATTCTCCACCATTGTCGGATCTGAATGTTTTGATCTTCTTGTCAGTTTGATTCTCCATCAAGGTTTTGAATTCCTTGAATTTATCAAGCACCTCATCTTTGCCCTTCAAGAAGTATACCCAAGTCTTCTTGGAGAAGTCATCAATAAATTAGACATAGTAAACATACCCACTCAGGGAACTGGATGACATAGGGCCACATACATCTGAGTGGATGATTTCTAGGATGTCTTTTGCCTTGCTTTCACTGCTTGGGAAAGCCTTCTTAATGTTCTTACCTTTTGCACATCCTTTGCAAACACCTTCATTGTTGGTCTTGATTTCAGGAAGACCCTCTACTGCCTTGCTTGCAATTGGAAGTGCTCTGTAGTGCATGTGAGAAAGTCTTCTATGCCAAAGTTCACTTGGCTCCATGGATTCATGCACCATGGCATGTTCAGGTTGTCCCTTCAATTTATACAAGCCTCCCTCTTGCTCTCCAATCACTACTGCATCATCTATGTTCTTTCCCTTTGGCCACATTAGGACTTGGCCATCCACAAATGCAACCCTCATACCTTTTGCATCCAATGCAGAGATGGAGAGTAAGTTCTTCTTGAGCCCAGGTACATAGAGGACTTCCTTCATCTTTAGAGATTTTCTAGAATCTAGGTTGTAGGAGGCTTCACCACTTCCTTTGATTGGGTATTGATAATCATCCCCAAGTTTCACCTTATGGGGTGATTCATGTTCAGATAGATTCACAAAAGATTCCTTAAACCCAATCATGTGTTTGGAAGCCCCACTATCAATCAACCAATCATTACAGCCATGGGAGATGGTACCTGTGAGAGTAGAGATCAGAACATACTCTTCTTCACTTGATGAGTCATCATTGCTATCACTTTCTGCCCTAGCCTTCTTCTTTGGGGGTTCATCATCTTCGGCAGCATGAGCATGAAACCTTCTTTTGCTACCCTTCTTCTTGTTGTTGGGAATGTTATTGTCCTTCTTGTTCTCGGGACAATTTATGGCAATATGTCCTTTCTCATTACAGGTGAAGCATATTCTTCTTTCTTTGTAGTGATGTGAAGATCTCTTGGAGTGAGATGGCTCTCTCTTGGACTTTCCTTTCCTGGTGTGAGCTGTGAGAGCTTGATCTTCATTCCCCATCTTTTCTTCTCGTGCCACAAGCCTTTCTTCTTCTTGTGAGCATTCTTTCCGAAGTCTACTGAAAGAGATCAACTTCTTCCTTGCACAAATTCCTTGGATAAAGGAATCCCATGGCCTGGGTAGGCCATTTAGAGTGGTCATCACCACTTCACCATTCTCCACCATTTCATCCACTGCTTCTAGTTGTTCCTTGATCTGGGAGACCCTTGAAAAGTAAGATTGAATGGTTTCTCCATTCTGAAACTTCACTGCTTTCAATTGGTTCCGCAAGGTCATCTTCCGATTTATGTTCTTTCCTTCAAACATCTTGGTCAAAGAGTCAAACATCTCCTTGGGTGTCTTAAGAGAAGACACATGGGGTGTGAGATGGTCTTTGATAGAATCAACAATGATTCTCTTTTCCTTGACCAAGTTCTTCTTGTGCAATGCCTTGGCCTCTTCATCCTCTGGGATAGGGATGTCTTCTTTCACATATGAGTCCAACTCATTCTCTTCTAGGATTAACCCAATCCTATACTTCCAGGCTCGGAAGTTATCAGCCCCTTCAAGCTTATCCTCAAGCTTGGTGTGGAGAGACATCTTTAAGAGTACTTCAAATGGAAATAGAAAAGATTTAGGACTTACCACTTGAAGTGCTGAAAACTGGATCTGGTCCCGGATTAGGGTTTGTCAGAGAAACCCTAAAAATTCAAAATGTAAATTTCCAAATTCTGAAAGGATAGAAAGATGCGCCTTGGAGAGTTGATCAGCCTAGTACATTCAGAATTTGAGATCAGCAAAGTCTTGCCCTTCAAAATTGCCTTTTTGTCCTCCCGGGTTCACTAGGGAGAGCCCTGAATTAGGGTTTCAGTTTCCCGGAGATCTAACCAGCCAAAAATCTCGATCCAAAGCTCTAACCTTCGATTTTTGCAAGGAGCTTCCAGCTGTGCCTTCAGTTTCCAGAAATTTCTATTTTTGTGGAAACCCTAATTTTTAGGGCCAAATCTGAAAATGCTCGGAACTGAATTCTGATTGGACAGATAGATGCGCCTTGATGAGTAGATCCAATCTACTATACTTAATTTCAAAAATCTGTGGAGAGAAACCCAATAAACAAGGAACAAAAGCTTCCATCACTGCAAAATGTCTTCTTCTCAGGTTAGCTCTGATACCATGTTAAATTTTGAGCATTAATTCATTATACTCTAGGATCTTTGTTGAGAGAATAACATCTACAGTATATCAATGCATGACAATCATAATATGACAAGCATCACAAGCATCACAAGAATCAAAAGCATAGAGACAAGAGACACAGAGTTTCCGTGGGGAAAACCCTAAGGTGAAAAACCCCACAACTTCCTCAGAGATAGAGAGAGCAATGGCTCAAATAAAATACAACCAAATAACACTGAGATAGTCTCCTAGCAGATGATTCTCCTCCTCCTCACTAGTGCGCCACTTTCCAGAGAGAGAGTGAGTTACTTTTCCGAGTGAGTAAAATAGAGATCTCCTATCTCTATTTATACTCACCTTTTTGCCCAGTGACCCAATGGGGCCGACTTGTCTACTTAGATACATCCACATTATATTATATATAATTCCGGGCCGACCCCAAATGGTGGTCTAATAACCCATCGGCAAGTACACACACTTGCGACACTTGTCAATCCACATGACGACACTTCCTTATAGAGGAATAACACATCTCTTATAAGGGTACAATAAATATATATAAAATATACAGATGAAATACATTCCGAAGTTACATATACATCAACATAGAGTGTGCTAAGCCTTCTAAACACATAATTTGAAATATTAGAACGAACCTGTATGAGCAACTTTTACTTATAACAGCCAAAGTTAAAGATCATGTCAAAAGATAATAACCTAAAGTTGTTCTTTCATCTATATCTATCTCTTTCATAAGAATTCAGTAATGTTCTCCACAAGAATAAAAATAACATTCACTTCTAAGTTACCTTTAAACGATGCTTTAAGAGACAAGTTTTGATAATGAGTCTAGGATAAGCCAATGATCCATAGGTGTAAGATAGTATTTTTTTTTTTGAGATCATAACAATTAAGATAGCCCTTTTAAGCAACAGTTCTAAACGATAATCAGAAATGTGCATGCCTGAATCAAATACCATATTCAAAATCATAAATGGAATGGTTGCAAAATAATATAAAGAACACTCTATCGTTTGCTAAAAATGTCAATTTTAACAATAATTGAAAAAAAAAGGGATTAGGATATATTGAAAAAAAAAATCTTTTAAGTGCTTCCCTTTCAATAATGTTGCATGAGCGGATAAGGTCCTTGTAATTAAGCTGCAAAACCGTTGTTAGATGATTTTGATGTATTCAAAACAAAACATATGTACAAAAAAAATTCATAAGAAATCTAAAAAGGGAGAAAAGTTTTCCTGTTTTTAATGGCAAAAATTTCAAGAGTTGATCATACGAATGAATTCCCTGTATAAATACAATCAGCTTGTCAGAAATAACTTTTCATTATTATAATTAAAACAAAAACACAATATATTTACATATGTACAAACAAAGACAATCCTTTAGAAATTTCAGGGACTAGGAGGAGGAATGACTTCCTCTTCTACTAGCTCCATCTCCTGCTGGTGTAAGGCATTCTGTACAAAGTCTTGTTTAGATATAGGTTGGTGATAAATTCTAAGTCTATAGCCATTTACAACAAAGTACGTTTGAGAATCATCAATTGTTTTAATTTTAACGGATCCATTATCGAAAGTTGTAACAATTTCATAAGGACCCATCCAGCAAGTAGTCAATTTACCTTTAAAATTTTTGTATCTCGAATCGAAAAGTAATGCCCAGTCTCCTATTTTAAATTGTTTTTGTTTAATGTATCTGTCATGCCATTTTTTATGTTGATTATGTATTAAGATTGTTCGTTGGATAGCATCCTGTCTAATCTTGTCTAATTCATTTATTTGTAGGATTCGTTGTTTCTGTGCTTCTTCTAAATTCATTCCTAATTGAGAAGCCATACAAAATGTCTTAACCTGAAATTCAATGGGTAGGAGAACCTGTTTCCCATAAACAAGTTCATAAGGTGTGTGGCCAGTGGTGTTTCTCCAAGTTATTCTATAAGCCCACAAGGATTCTAGGAGCCTATCTACCCAGTCCTTGTGGTGTAACTGAATGGTCTTGGTCATGATAGCTTCTAATACTTTGTTTGTGCTTTCTACTTGACCATTTTCCTGAGGATGATATGGCGAAGATTTACAGTGTCTAATACCATATTTATTAGTAAGTTCTTTCATTAACTTAGAAGTGAATTGAGATCCTTGATTGGTTACAATTTCCCTAGGTACACGAAATCGGGTAAATATTTCTTCATACATAAGCTCTACCACTGATTTCTCTATGGCTCGGAATAAAGCTTTGGCTTCTACCCACTTGGTGACATAATCTGTACAGACTAAAATGTACTTTTTCTGACGAGACATAGGGGAAATTGGTCCAGCGAAATCTAGAGCCCATTTTTCAAAAGGCTCGATCATAACTTGAGGTTGCAAAGGCATCTCATCAGATGGCATAGGTATACCCATTCTTTGGCAACTATCGCATTCTTTGACATATTTGGCAGCATCCTTGAAGATGCTTGGACAATAATATCCAGAATGTAAATCCTTATATGTTGTTCTTTTATCAGAAAAATGTCCACCGCAAGGTCCACCATGACATGCATGAAGAATCTCTGCCATCTCATTCTCTCGTACACATCTTCTAATAATAAGGTCAGGATTGGTATGAAAGAGATCATTATCCACCCAGGAAGAGTTAGAGCTTTGAACTATGATTCTACATTTTTCGGGTGGAGAGAGATGGTTTGATATCTTTCCAGTTGCCAAATAATTGGCTATGTCTACGAACCATGGGGTTCGAACAGATACAGTGAATAAATGTTCATCTGGGAAGCTATCATCAACAGGACTATCATCATTGTCAATTTGAATTCGGGAGAGAAAGTCCGCTACTATATTCTCTCAACCAGGACAGTCAACAATGGTGATATTAAACTCTTGTAACAGAAGAAGCCACTGAATCACTTTGCCATTGGTAACTGGTTTATTCATCAAAAATCTAATAGCAAAATGATCGATATGTATGAAAATTTCATATCCTGTGATACAATGACGAAACTTATTGATGGAATAGACTACTGTGAGAAACTCTTTTTCGGTAACAGTGTATTTTGATTCTGCAGGAGTCAAGCTTTTACTGGCAAAATAAATGGAATAAGATAACTTTTCCTCTTTTTGACCTAAGACTACCCTTATAGCTATGTCCGATGCATCAGTAGAGATATGAAAAGGAAGGGACTAGTTAGGGCCCCTAAGTACTGGTGCTACTGATAACTTTGATTTTAAAGTTTCGAAAGCTTGTTGACAAGGTTCAGTCCATTGAAATTCTGTGTCCTTCATGAGTAGTTTGAACATAGGTGTGGCTATCTTGGTGAAATTTTCTATAAAACGCCTATAATAACCTACATGGCCAAGAAAGCTTATAACTTCCTTCGGAGTCCTTGGAGGAGGAATATTGACAATTATCTCTATCTTGGTAGGATCCACCTTGATACCTTGAAGAGAGACATGATGTCCTAGAACTATGCCCTCGGTTAATAACATCTTGCATTTTTCATGACTAAGGGATAAGTTTGTGTCCTGACATTGAATAAGAACTGTCTCGAGGTTGTCAAGGGCTTCTTGGAAGGTATTACCATAAACTGTGAAATCATCCATGTAGACCTCTACACAATCATGTATAAGATCAACAAAGATACCTAGAACTACACGTTGGAAAGTAGCAGGTGCATTACAAAGGACAAATGTTAACACTCGATAGGCATAATCCCCCCAAGAGCAAGTAAAGGTAGTCTTGTTTTGGTCCTCAGGTGCTATTAATATCTGATTGTATCCACTATACCCATCTAGGAAAGAAAAGTATTGTTTCCCTGATAGGGTATCTAACACCTGATCTATAAAAGGTAGAGGGAAATAGTCTTTAAGAGTGGCCTTGTTCAATTATCGAAAATCAACACAAATATGCCACTTCCCTGTGACTTTCTTTGGAACTAAATACCAGAGGGGACACCCACTTACTATTGGAAATTGGGTAAATGAATCCAGCGCTATGAAGTTTTTGCAATTCTTCTTTTACTATATCTATGAGAGTTGGGTTCATTCTCATCTGGGGTTGTCTGATGAGAGGTATACTTGTGTCTATGTAAATGTGGTGAATACAAGTGTTTGGGTGTATACCATTCATATCGGTGTATTCCCAAGCGAAAGCTCTAGTTTGACTTTTGAGAACTTTTAATAATTGCTTTTGCTGACTCTCATATAAAACTGCATTTATATGTAGAAATTTTTCGGAACTAACCTCACTTGGTACGGTATAAGATCCTAGCTTTTCTTCAATAGAAAAGACACAAGGTGTACTTGTAAATGTTGAGAGACTCATGTTTTCTTGAAATTTGTCTCCAAAAATCTGGTCAAGTTGAGAAAAAGACTGAGGAAAGTCTATACATGTGGTGGAATAAATAAATTCATTCAACATGTTTTCAATACTTTGTTCTTGAAGTGCCCAGGAAAGATCACTAACAAGGGAAAGTTCTTCCAGGTTTTCTTCAAAAGGACAATCTAACCAAAATAAGCTCAGCTATGGGTTGTGCTGGTGGGATAAAGCTAGTCTTCTTGTAGATAACCCACCAGAAATAACCATTTCTCCATCCCTACATCCTATGAATGCATTAGCGGTAGCCAGACAAGGTCTTCCTAAGATGATAGGATGCCCTCTAGATGGGTCTTTTGATTGAATAACCATGAAGTCCATGAGATATTCCCATGAGGCTACTAACACAATAATATCGTCTAACATCCCAGTAGGTTGTACCATAGTATGATCTGCTAGTTCTAACATTGTTGGGGTAGGGAGGAGGAATGGTCCTAATTGGAGAGCTTCTAAAACTATAGTAGTCATTAGCTTAATAACAGCCCCTAGATCAATGAGTGTGTTTCCTATAGTAGTGTTGTTAATGAGAACAATTACTACAGGATTCCCTGGATTTGTATACTTCGGAATTCTAGGTTGTTCTGCTATACAATCTGAGATTTCACCTATGACATGTATTGTTGGAGGGTCTTTTTGTTTCTTACCTAGTCTCTTAATGAAGAGTTCTTTTATCACTTTACCGAAGATTGGTATATCTTTAATGGATTGTAATAAAGGAATCTTAATACAAATATTTTTCAATTCATTAATGAAGTTATATTCTGGTTAAGTTATAGGTTTTTCTATTATTAGACGCTCCGGATATGGAGGTGATTTATTTCCCGATATTACTTCTTTATGAGGAAGGTTATGTATTGAAGATTTAGGAACGACCACATTTTCAAGAATGACATGATTTAAAATTTCATTAGGTACATTTTCTTCTTGAATAACAACTGATGACTTAGGATGGTCTTCCAAAACTCTTCCAAACAACAATTGAACTTCATGTATTGGTGCAGACGAAATAGCATATGATGGAAGAGGTAATAACCCAATGTTATTAAGAGCTTGGGTTGGTTTGTTTTTAGGATTCGGTATCAGTTGTGTGGGTAATATTGTGGGTTTTGGAGGTTTCATATTCTGGAAATGAGGAGGTTGATTTGGGATAGGGGGTAGTGAAGGAGGTGCATATCCAGGTAAAAATTGTTGAACATTAGGTGGATAAGGATAGTTAGGCATTGGAGGAGATGGTTGAGCAAAAGCTTGTCCTCTCCATCCATGAAGCCATTGCTATTGTTGAGAATTTTGAGGAGGGTACTGCGGTGGCCAATTCTACCAACTTGAAGTGTTACATTGTTGCAGAGGTTGATAAGGATGGTAGTAAGGTGGAAATTGGAATGATGGATCCTGACCCGAAGGTTGATCCCTAGACTGCCAAGGCCTCCTATATGTTTCACCAAAACTTCCACTCTTGTATACAGCTTGCAACTCGGGCAACGATGGACAACTATCAATGGGATGCTCTTCTGTTCAGAGGTGACATACTAAAACATTGTTTAATGGACATTCTCTTTGAGGATGTTTAGTTCTACGCCTAGGGCAGAAAATACTCATTGTTGCACGCTCTTCATCCTGTCTCTTTTTAGCTTGTAGTGCATCTAGCTGAGAACCCATAGCTCCTAAAATATCTGTTTTGAAATTTTCTAACAGGTTCCATAACTCTACTCTTGTAACTCCACCAGGACCGGATGTGTTTCCTTCTGAATTCCTAGTATAAGATTCTCAAAAGTGCCTTCCACCTTTCCCTCTGCTCCTAGAGTAATTCCTACATAGTTCACAAATCTCTACAAAAGATTTATGAGAAATATCTCCTGCTGCCATGAGATTAAGATTATCCAAGAATTCTTCTAAGATTCCTTTAAGGAAGAGTGTTCTTACTGCATCTTCTCGAAGATCACCATATTTAGACTTCTGTAACACATAGTTAAATCTTTCGAGATAGTCTTCCAAGCTCACATCTTCAAGCTGTTGAATTTTAAAAATATCATTGCGAGATTTATTTGGTCTACAGTAATCCTGATATTTCCGAAGAAATGCATTCTTCATGTCTTCCCAAGATTTAATACTAGATTCTCCTAATCCCATGAACCATCGAAGAGAAGAATCTTTTAATGTGGTAGGAAAAAGTTTTAATTTTTGGCAATCTTGTAGGTAATTATAAGTCCTACACAAAATGTCAAACTCAAATAAGAATGTGTCCGTATCCTCACTACTTTTCCCATAAAAAGTTGGTAGTGAGGAGGGAGGGATATTTTTCATAGTAACATCTTGTGCAGTGTCTAAGATGGGAAACCCGAAGGTACCTTCAGTTCTAACTTCTCCATCGTCTTCATCTTGTCGGACAAGATCTTCATTTTCATCCTCCAATAAGATTCTATTACCAAAGAGAGAAAATCTAGGTGGCTCCTTTCTTGGTGAATATGGAATATCCCAACGTTCTTTTTCAGAAAGTGTATTCTTCTTTTTAGGAGGAGAATGATCAACTACATGAGAATCTAGTCCTGGAGGTTCTACTGTTGATGTGTCAATCTGTGAGATGATGATGTTTGTAGAGCTCCCAAAAAAAGCATCTACTTGTGCAGGATTGACAAAATCTACCAAATATAGACCACCCACTATTGAAAAAGTAGTGTCTTTGGGATTTTAAACTAATGGAGGGTTAAGAAGTTTCAAAATTTTACCCTTCAGAGTTTCATCTTGTCTAAGTTCAGTCTCAATACAATATTGAGGTTCTTCTAGTGGAATTTCTTTATGAACAGACTGTTCTGATGTCCCTATGATTTCTTTTAAACTGTTTCCAGAGAAGGCTTCTTTAGACTTCCAAGTAGGACTATCCCCTTTAGGTGTCTTCCGATACCTTTCTATTGAGTTAGTAGTTGGGGTGGCTCGTCCCTCGTATAGATTAGCAGGAATTTGAGTTTTAATAAATCTACCTTGTGAATCTCTAGACCTATTCATGAAAACAAATTATAACTGAAAGAAACTTTGACTGCATAACTACTACTGATGGGTTTTGGGGATGCATGTTATAACAGATGCGCAGGTTCTTACCTCTCGTCTTACCGCTCACCTGCCACCAGCCTAATCTAAGTTATCACTAAGTTTTGGAAGAGAAGTTCTGCTTATCTTCAACTGAATTCTACCTATTTCAACTCCCCGGCAATGGCACCAAAATGTTGGGTGTGTGAGCTATCTCAAATTCAAAACAACACCTAAGATTAATTATCAACCAGGATCAATAAACTTAGAGTTGAAAGAAAAATATATCCCAAGGTAGAAAAGGTTCTAAAGTTCCAGGTTTGTCAGACCTAAAAATGTTTAGTAAGGAAAAAGATCGAAAGATCTTTCAAAATGAAAAACCAAGTTAAATATTTAAGAATACATTTAAATCACAGATCAGAATAATACTAGATCATACTACTCTACCTCTATGGTTAATTAATAAGAAAGATGGAAACAAATGCTGGAACACAAACTACTTCTATAAAAGTAAGAAACTACCAAATTCAACTTCCAGATAACAACTATGGACAGAATCAGAGCTACGGATATTAGATGTTTAATAGTTAGAAGTTGTAAATGTAAATGAATTTAGACTAAACCATCTAATTCCACTCTTCTTGATTACATACATCAAATTTAATAGGAACTGGAGTAAATGTATCGTAATGAATTTCAAATTTAATGAGGAAGCTAAATGGAAGTAAATCTAACTTAACTTCTACAAACAAATGTAAACTAAAAATCAACAAACTACTACTAACTTTAAACATTATGAACTACTGTCTATCCATATGTGAACAACATGAAACGAGTGTGAGTTAGAAGCAAGTATAAGAACTTAACAAAGATGTTAAACTGAACTATATTAGATTTGGAAGGAAGTAGAAAACTTGATAAAGATATTTTATTATTAATCCAGATCTTTCAACATGAACATCTTCATTAAATAGAAACTAGTCTTAAGATTAACAGACTAAAACAACTCAACGAATAGAATTATCAACTATAACTTAGAAATAAACTACTTAGAAACAACATTCATACATTCTGAACAGTAATTAAGTAACAAAACTGGTTAAAGAACTAAAGTTTGGAAGAAAGATGAGAAGAGGATAAGGAAGAAGTAAGAAAGGAGCAAAACAATGATGATAATTGAATTAAAAACTCCAAATAACATAAAACAAGATTAAATTACATCTCAAATTATTAAGGAGGAACAGGAAGAATGATGATTAAGAAGCAGAAGAAATTAGACTCGAAAAAAGGCCTAAAATAATACAGAAAACACACAGGTCCGAATGACGATCCGAATGCCGGTCTGAAAGGCAGTCCGAATGACGATCCGAATGGAGGAAAACGTTTTAAAGTGAGGAAAAAAAGAGTTTTTGGATGATTTAATTACCAGCTAGCTTTATGCAAATGATCCTACTGGGTAGAGGAAGCAATAGAGATATGATTAGAGGCTAAGGAATTATCTATGCAAATCATTACCTAAGAGAAATAATGATTTTATAAGAAGTAGGAATAAGGTTGGAAATAGAAGAAGGGAGAATTAACCTACAACAAATAGGAAGAAAACTAACAGAGGAGAAACGAAGGAAAGGAATGTTAACTATGGAAGAATTTGGAAGCAATATCTATCTATGATGATGGAAGAAGGACTGAAAAGCAAACTATGAATTATCAAACTACTAAACTATTGGTCAACCATTCTACTCAGAAGAAGGAAGGTTGTATTGAGAGTAGAATATTAATTACATAGGAATGAAGGTAATACACACAGGAAAATGAATTAGATTACACACACATGAAAGAAACTAGTTAATTGCAAGAAAAAGAAATGCAGAAAATATAAATAAAACCTCCAGTTTATGAGGGGCCCTTCTTAGCAGTCAGAGGTTGAACTAGCTCAACTTAAACGACTACCAGCAGAACATCAACAAGCTGCTACTTCCATTAACTTCAGAAAAATTACAGAGTCTATCTTCACACTATCTACGACTGCAAATGCTAGGACTAAGACTAGAAAACCATCGTGAATTCAAAAAAACTAACTTGTCTCAATCACAAAGGCGACTATTTATAAGTTATAATGTGTTAGAGGGTCGACATAGTTGACCTCTCTAATAATAGAGGTGTTTAAATGATTGTAACTGCCGATTAAATTGATACATGCCAATGTAGGGGGCGTTCTTCAGACTTTGACGGGGTTAGTTCCGTCTCAGAGCAGCTGCAACGTCGATCCATCTCAGATGTGGATGAGCAGTGTGTTGGCAGACTGAATCGTGTGCAGGCGGACACCTTCCAGAACGATAGCATGAATGAACAAGAGCATGCATGCGTAACTCCCGGTCAAACGAATAGAGAGCAGGTGCGTTGGAGTGTTGATGTGGGCGTGGAAGTTATGTTGGAAGGATAAATGTGGACATCTAGACTCCTTCCAAAATAATGGCATGATCGAGAGCTTGGCCAACACCCATGACTCCGGGATGAATGCGCAGATGAATCAAGTCTTGGAGCATTCACGTGGACATGAGATGTGGTGTCAGGCTTGGTGAGCATAACAACGGATCTTCTAGAGCAATAGCTCATGAACCAAGCCCATTGCATGTCGAACAGAACCCATGTGTCCTTCTCTTCATTCAATGGTCTAAGATGTGTCAACCATGGATTTCGTGGGTTGAACGGAGGGCTGAACGATGAGCTAAATGCGTTTTAGGCTAAGCACATAGCGCATGGGATGAATGATGGGTAATTTGCAAATCGTAGCATGTCAATTAAAACCATAAGTGTTAATTATGCCCAAAAACATCCTTTTAATCATAAATAAACCATACTATACGAAATATAACAAGATCTACATGGTAAGTGAATTTATGCATACCTGGACTGTTTGATGAGCTTAATGGCTAAGAAAACAACTTACTA
The DNA here is from genome assembly GCA_027924585.1 of Larix kaempferi. Taxonomy (NCBI): domain Eukaryota; kingdom Viridiplantae; phylum Streptophyta; class Pinopsida; order Pinales; family Pinaceae; genus Larix; species Larix kaempferi. The sequence goes on from BSBM01000066.1 coordinate 4,920,597, forward strand.
TAGCAAAAACGATAGCAATAACGCCACTTCGAGTAAATTAAATGATAAAAAATGGTGACAATATTGGACACCAACAATACTGGAAACTCAAACTTGTTTGCGGTGTTTCCACATTTTTCAATGCAAAATATTGAACCTCAAATACTTTGGATTCTTCATTTTCACCTTCTTATTCATCTTCAATGTTTTCTCTGATATCTCAAATGTGTTATCATCATCTTCAGCTGCAAAATCTTCTTCAACCTACTTGTCATATTTCAAATGCTAAATGCCCTTCATACTATGGGTTGTAATCCCAACCTTTATCTCTAAATGTTGTAATGTGGGAATTACCCTTAATTACTACTGCTAACAATTCAACCATCTACAATTATAGGTTATATTTCAAAACATTATGGACCGTTGGTTTTAGTCTCAACTAGGCTTCAAAAACCGTTCAAAAACATGTTATACTAGAATCTCAAACTTGTTTGCGGTGTTTCCACTTTTGACAACACCAAACGTTTAACTTAAAATAATTCGGCTTCTTCATTTTCACCTTCTTCTTCATCTTCAATGTTTTCTTTGATATCTCAAATGTGTTATCATCATCTTTAGCTACAAAATCTTCTTCAACCTACTTGTCATCATGTGAATGCTAAATGCCCTTCATACTATGGGTTGTAATCCCAACCTTTATCTCTAAATTTTGGAACGTGGACATACAAAGATCCAAACAACCATACTCATCATTAGGCATGCTAAGACTAATTTTATCAATGATCTCCTGCAAACTCAACAACTACTGGTCTGTGAATGCAAGCTAATTATGCTCGCTTTTAACGCATTAGATGCAATTGAAAACTGAAAAAATAGACATCGCTCAACTTACAAAGATATTTTGAGATACCTACACAACGAATGTTGCTTTCACTAAAAAGGAATAAATGTAGGAAGTAGAATCACCTTTCCGAATATATAAATTTTACTTATTGATAATTTCAATAACTAGATCAATTTTAGTTTTTACTAACATTCAAATTTTATTTGTTTGGGAAATGACAAGGTATATGTCTAGGTGTTGGTACAATCTTTGAGTTCCTAAATGTTGAAATTGACATACACAATTTAGTAAATGTGTAGATAACAAATAGTACTAGTGCGATGCTATTCTTCCAAAAAAAATACTTTTTTATTTTTTTTATTTTTAGTTATCTAAGTGAGGAGACCTAAAAATTAGTACACCAGGTGTTGGTGCATCTTTTGAAAGTCTTAATGTAATATTGATGGATTTGATTTTTTATGGAATGTAGTGGTGTGTGTTAGTAGTGTAGCATATAATTTTCTTATGAAACGGTTGAGAAATGAAAAATTTACGAGATAAAGGCACTAACAATGTGTTTTTTGAGTTGAGGAGTTACAAATATATATATATATATATATATATATATATATATATATCTAATCTGTAGAAAGAGTTATATGTATGTCTGCAATTTCATCTTCCGTTATTTTGTGTAACATACTATAGCAAGTCATGAAACATGGACATATTGAGAAAATGGAAAAAATGTTAAATTAAACATGGTTTAGCCAATTCCATACCACAAGCTTCTTTATTGCATGGCTAAATCCAAAGAATACACATAGTATTAGAGATGACAGGTACACGTGTGAGAAGGATTGATTTAGGTGTTAAGTAATGTGCATGTTATTTAAAAATTTAAATTTTCCACTACTGCGCTGAATTCATTTATTACAAAATGTGTGCATGATACTAGAAATACATATCACTTGAAGAATATTAGTTGTGACTAAAAAACATGCACAATTTGGAGTTCATCAATATATATCTAAATATTATTTGTATCATTTGGAATATGGTACATAGTAACATTTGGTTATACATATTGGTGCCATAGGTGAAGGATCATGGTGTTTCATTAGCTAGTAGATAGACTAGATATCCATCCAATCATAAAACTATTTTGGACAAGACATGAAGATCACCTTGCAAGGTACAAACTTTTCAACATAACATTCAACGAGGGAATAAATACTAGTATCACCAAGAAGGTAGGGATCCACATAAGGTAACGATTTGGGAAGAGATGGAGGTTATTATAAGGGAATTATTTGTTGTTCACCACTCATACTTATGGTCATGTTAAAAACCGACATGGGGACTAGAACTCCCCCCTATAGTTTTCTATAATTGTACAAATCCAAGTTTGTAGCCTATAAGTGAAGTGATTGTATACAAAATACCACATAACACCTCTTAAGAGTATCATTTTTTGCTATGTGGGGATATGGGACGGCCATCAAGACATTTTGAGCACTAGATATGGGTCTCAAGGACTTTGACATGCTTAATCGAGGAAATATGGGTATAGGACCCTACAGGAATCTTTTATGTGCCCATGGCCATGGATAACACCTCAAACCACCAAACAAGACCTCTTGAGGTTATCCTTACCTCCAAGTAATGAAATAAACGCCATGATTAGGTTTTGGATACTAGGTATGAGTCTATAGGGCTTGGAAATGATTGAGGGGGTAAACCTTAGACTTATTCCCAAAAGTAATATTCTAAACACTAAATATCAAGAATCAAATTTCAATCTGCCACACATGACCTCTTGATCATATCATTTTCCTCTCAGTGGAGATATTGTTGTTTAGCACTAAGTATCGTTCTTAGGGCTCTTGACATGGTTGAGGGTAAAATATTGAGCATCAAGCCCTAAAAAGTAAGATGATAGGAAAAGAATGCAAAGAACAAGTTTTGAGGTGAAACACATGATCTGGCATCTAAGTGGAAATTTGGGTACAATTTTTACTTTTGGAGAACAAGGTATCTAGTTTGTAGGGCCCTAAACATTATTGGGTGAGGAATATTTGGCCATTGGCCCTACACTAATATATTGTTCATCTAAAACCAATAACAATTCCTTGATCCATCACAAATGAGCTCCTAACGAGATACTTCACCTCCAATTGGACATATTGGCACCATAATTTTTTTTTTCAGAACTACGTATCGATCTTGATTCCTATTCAAAAGTGAGGTGATGAAATGCGAGCATTAGGTCTAAAAGTTAGCTTTTCAATTTCATGGTCCATGAACAATTCCTGGAGCCACCACATCTGACCTTTTTATTAGATATTCCACCTTCAAGTGGCTATCAAACACCATTATAAGGATTTGAACACCAAGTATAGGTCAGGAGGCCCTAGATATGATGAAGGGCAGAAGCATCTAAGGCCAAGACCATCACCTCGAACACCCACACATGAACTCTTGAGGGTATCCTTACATTTCAAGTGGGTATATGGGCACAATTTATATTTTTTGATCACTAAGTATTGTTGTTGAGGTGTTGAGCATGGTCAGTGGAGGAAGCTTAGGCATTAGGTTCTAAAGTTAGCTGTTAAGACTGAAGGTCCGTGACTTACAAATAAAACCAACATAGATGATTACTCAAGGGGATATTTTGTCTTCAATTGGGGATATGGGAGCGATTACAAGTTTTTCATCTCTAGGTATGGGTGTCGTTTCCCTATACATGGTCAAGGCCAAAAACCTAGTCCATAGGGCCTAAGAATTGTTTTAGGCTTCTAGGATGAGAGTAATGTGTTAAAAAATTGCAAAAGCCCTTTCTTAGGTATCCTTGTCTTCTGGGTAAGGAAATTTTCATCACTAAGTATAGATCTTGGGTAATTGGACATGGCAAAGGGAAAAATATTGGGACTTAGGAACTAAAGGATCATTATATGAATTAATGCCTAAGGGAATCTTCTATCCATAGATGGAAAATAACAATGTCTCAAACAAGCACATGTGAACGCTTGAAGGTATCATTGGTCTATCAATGGGGATATCAACGATAACTCTAGGTATGGATGACAAGGCCCTAGACATGGTTGGTAGAGTAAATTTAATCCCTATGTTATAAAAGAAGCTTATAATCATCTAATCCTGTAATGCCACCTAAAATATTTCCATATGATCTCTTGAGGGTATCTTTGGATTTGATTAGGGATACATTCACCATTAGGCGGATTTTAGCACTAGGTATTTTTCTAAGGGAAGTAGACATTGTAGAGGGACAAAACCTATTCCTTAGGATATAAAGGAAGCTTCTAGACATCGAAGGTCATGAACTTTGCCTCACGGAACTGCACATAATTTCTTGAGGGAATCCTTGGTCTCTAATGATTTCAGATCCCTAGAGATGGTTAAGGGAGGAATGAAATACTATAAATCACACATGTGATTTGTAATCCATGGCTTACAAATCATGTGCATGTTTTGTAATCAATGAATTAAAAATCAAGCACGCATTTTGTAAGCCATGAATTACAAATTGTGTGCTTGATTTATATTTCTAGGAGCATGTGCATGATGCATTAAACTATCCGACATGCCAAGTACGTTCACAAACTTAGGGTTTGTAGGACCTAGTTCTCATAAATGTGATTATGTTACTGATTTCAATAATGTGACAAAGCTTTGTAGAAATTTGATTTCATCTAAAAGGTTCACCTACTTCATGCACTCACCCTAGTGATATTTGATCTCTTTAAGGCTCCATTTCATAACAATATTATCAACAAGTTCTTCATCTAAACCTTCTTTCTCATAGACAAATACATGATCTGCATTCATTTAATCTTCTTCATCAATAATATGTCCATGTTGATAACGAATGCTTCTTTATTAATTCAACACTTCTTTAGAGTGCTTGCTTTTTTCCATGCTTGCACAATTGTTGTTTTCATTACTTGCATACCCATAGAAAGGTAAATGGTTTAAAACAAAATTTTATTTTAATATCTTGCCATATTTTTCAGCTTGTGTTGTTGCACATGAAAGCTTCACCATTCCCTTCTTCTTGTTTACACTTTCACCTACTTCAACATCAATACTCAAACACATACTTTCAAATATATTACCTTAAAAAATATAGATCTCTTTGGGATCATCAACCACATCAAACTTGTTTGCATCATAAAAAACATCCATAGTTGTCTCCATCTCTTCTTCTCTTCTTACTAGAGTACTCATCATACAATCTATCGCTTCGTCATTTATCATTTCTTCAATCAAATTCAGCTCTCTACTAATATTCGTTAACTCCTCCTATTATACCTCATACTCAAACACTCTTCCAGACTGAACAATATCTTCAACATTTACAACATCTTCATTGTTATCCATTTCTCCAATTGCAGTTTATTCAAGATTGTATTCTATCTCAACTTTGTCTTCAACATCTATAGGGATTTCTTCATTTTCTTCAGAGGTTCTAGGGTTTCTCCTACTACCCCTTTAAAACTACCAATTTGATTAGTTACATCATAAATTGTCTTCTCAGACTCTTTCAACTTTTGTAGACATTGCATGAGTTGTTGCTCCACTTCTAAACAAGCCAAATATTCAACGAGTTCATTAGGGAAACCTACTAGAACTCCTTCTTCTCTATCATATTCATATTTTTCCAATTTTGTCTTATCTTGTGCGACGCACACTATTTCATTTACTTTCCTTCTCTTGAACAATTGAGTATTGACTAGTATGAACTTATCTTTAGCGAGTGGTATTTTCCTCTTCATCAAAATTTTCATAAGATCCCTATACCTTCCCTTCTGATCCATTCCATTGGATGCTTCTAATTCTTCAATTTTAGAGACTATCAATATCAAGACTTCATCCTTGTTATTTATACTCCCACCTTTTTCTTTTTTTTTTAAACTCATTTCTCTATGTAATTGATTGAGTGAGGATATTGCTCAGTAATTTTTGGCACTATTGTTGGGTGCTCAAACTTCTTAATATGTACTTAAAATAAACTTTGCTTTGACAAGATAGAATTCGATATAACCATTTTGTGCACCTTTAAATGACCCATATAACCATTATAATCACGACGTTATCAAAACCTCAAGAACTGTGACCTTGATGTGACTTAGACATTTCCTTCTACTTGATTTCGACATCCCTATTTTTAATATCCAAAGAGAAAAATTTCAATCTGATAATCATGCATCAAGTCACCTTTGACAATACTTAAACCCTCACTTAGAAAAATCTTAAAAGAATGGTTTTAACCATAACAATAAAAAATGTTATGTTACTTAACATGGCAGTCCACCTTCGTTATACAAAAATATGTTTTATTCCATGCATGTTGCATAATGCTAAATGAAAAAATAATATATCTTCCCTTGTTTCACTGTTGGGCTTCTTTTCCAGTGGGTGATTCCTTTCTATTTTGAATATTTATTGCAGCTCGCGGATCATTGTATTTCCTACAACCCAATAAATGTACAATTCGGATTCCATGCATTGAACGGTGATTGAATGATAGGAAGATTATATATATACATTTAATCTTAGTTCTTGAAGTGTCTAGATGCATTTAATAGAAACTTCTAAATATAACCGCTTAACCAATTCCTCTAATTTATTGTTAAGAAATAGTACTTACCATATTCTAACGTATTTCAAGAAAGTAATTCTTACATTTGAATCCATGTCTCAATGACTTTGAAATACAATAAAATATGTGTGTAACTCAGAGCACCAAAAGTTTTGACATGCAAGAAGAATATTTTCTTAATATCTATTATAATGATAGACTGGAAACTACGTGATCTGGTTGAGAATATAAATTAGAAAACTATTAAAAAAGGATTTCATTTTTGGTAACCTACGTCGTGAAAATGTCTGGCCTCAAGATGGTAGCACTTTCCACCTTCTATGGGATCCAGAACGTCTGCAATAATGTTTTCAAAATATTAGCGAGTCATCTTTTAATGGACAAAAGCATTCAAAATGACTATTATCAGGTTGTTTCTACAACCACACCACATTGCAGAGATTGAAAAAATGAGTTTGTACACTCCAAACAAACTATCTGTGCATCATCTCATTTATAAGAGAAAATACGTACTTATTCATTCAAGAATATTTGCCCATAAAGACAGTTTGTAACTGCTAAAAGATAGTTAAAACATCCAAAATTTATGACTATTAAAACATCCTAATTCTACAACATGTATGAAGAGGGAGTAATTCAGTTTTTTTCAACACCCCCTCTTAATAATTACGGCGAAAAGATTCAACATCTATGACTCCTAAATTTTTCCTATGGAATTCAAAAACATCTGTTGCCAATGGCTTTGTATAAATATATCATCCAATTGGTCTTTTGAGTAGCAAGTTTCTAAATATATATCACCATTATTTACAATTTCTCTAATAAAATGATATCTAGTATCTATGTGCTTGCCTTTTTGTGAAAAACATGATTCTTAGACAATGCTATGGCTGAGTTGTTGGCACAGCAAACTGCAGTTGGTCCTTCTTGTATTTGTTGAATATCATTGAAAACTCTGTATAACCATACTGCTTGACTAGTTGTTGGTGTTGTTACTACATACTCAGATTCTGTTGATGAAAGTGTCACAATGGGTTTCTTCTTGGATTCCCATTAAATTACCCCTAAGCCAATGGAAGACATACCATGAAGTACTCTTTCTATCATATAAACTATCTACAAAGTCATTATCAATATAGCCAATCAAAGAATCATTTTCAGTCCTTGAGTATAAAATACCATATCCAATTGTTCCTATCTCAAAATCCTTTTCCCAACTTGCCAATGCATTTCTTTAGGTGTTTCCATAAATCTAGAAATCAAGCTAACTACAAATATAACTTTTGGTCTAGTTGTAGTGAGATACATGAGACCGCCAACAAATCTCTTGAACAATGTAGAATCCACACTTGGACCTTTATCTTATTTGTTGAGTTTTGTTCTTATTGCCACATGTGTGGGTGTTTCCTTGCAGTTTATCATTCTAAATATTTTAATTAAATCATATGCATATTTTGTTTGATATATAAAAATTCCAAAATCTAACTGATTTACCTCTATGCTAGGGAAAAATTTCATTAAGCCTAAATCTCTCAACTCAAATTCCTTTTTCATAGTTGATTTGAACTAATCTACTGATAGGTCTCTTATGAAAATAATGTCATCAACATATAAACATAAAATTAAAATTTGACCAAGTTGATTTAATCTTTTTGTAAAGCGTAGGTTCAATACTGCTTTTGTTAAAACCATCTCTAGGTAAATACAAATCCATTATGTTGTACCATGCTCTTGGAGCTTGTTTGAGCCCATAAAGAGCTTTCTTCAACCTGTATACTTTATCTTCCTGGAATTTTATTTCATATCCTAGTGGTTGTTGCACATAAACTTCTTCTTCCAATATGCCATTTAAAAATGCATATTTTACATCCATTTGGTATGGCTTCTATTTGTTTTTTCCATCTAATGCCAAAATTGTTCATACTATATCTAATCTAGCAACTTGTACAATTTTTTCTCCAAAATCAATTCTGGGTTGTTGTGTACCCTTTTGCTACTAGTGTTCCCTTGTACCTATCCACTTCACCTTTTTCATTCAATTTTGTTTTATAAACCCATTTCACTCCAATGCATTCTTTTTTTGGGCACTTGTCTACTAGATACCATGTTTTTATTTCTCTCAATGGAATCTATTTTCTCATCCATCACCTTAACCCATTGTTCATGTTTGATCGCTTCTTCAAAAAATGTCAGTTGACAAGTGAATAATGCATAATTGAATGTGTTTCTAACTCTTCATAAATGTCTCGAAGACTTCTAGTTTTTCTAATATTCAAATTCGAATTAGAATCATTACTTTATTAAGGACCAAGAGTAGAGAGACTTGTAGAGCATGATGACTCTCCATGGAAATAATTTATTGTAGTTCTTGGTGGAGTATCTCTAACTAATGACTCCATTGGTGAACCTTGTTGTTTACTCTATTCATCCTGCTTATCTTCTGTTGCATATTCAATGTGTGGAACTGCTCCAAGGGTTATGGAATTATTCATACTTACATCCCATGCCTCTTCTTCTTTAAACTTTACACGTCTACTAATGATTATTTTTCTTACAAACTATATTGTACAATTTGTAAGCCTTGGACTATTCATTGTATCCAACAAAAATACATTTCTCGCTCTTGTCATCCAATTTATTTCTTAATTTTGTTGGCACATGAGCATATGCTACACAACAAAAGACTCTAAAGTGTACTACACTGAAACTCATACCTGGCCATGCTTGTTGAAACACTTATTTCTTCACACTCTTTATGGGGGATTTTTTCAAAACATAGACATAGAAAGAAACTCCTTCTGCCAAAAATTCATTTGATAGATGATTCCCTTTCAACATGTTGCTTTCCATGTTCATCATAGTTCTATTTTTTCTCTCACCTACACCATTTTGCTACAATGTATATCTAGTTGTGAGTTGTTGTTTGATACCTGCTCTTGCAAAAATAATTTAACTCATCTGAATTATACTCACCTCCTTTATCGGATATGACCACTTTAATCCAGTATCCACTATGTTTCTTGACCGATGCTATGAATTCTTTGAACAAGATGAATGATTCTGATTTTTTCTCAAAGACGTACACCCAAGTCTTCTTACTATGATCACCTATGAAAGTTAAAAAACAATAAACCCCTCGGAGTGACTAACTTTGCACTGGTCCACGCAAGTCTGTATGAACTAGTCCTAAGGGAACCTTATCTCTATATGGGAAACTTTCTCTATGCCTTTTTTTCAAGAATGCAATGTTCACATGTGCCAATTGGCTCATAGATGAAAGGTATACCTTTAACCGTATTTTTATTCTACAACAACTTTAAACCAAAGAAATGAGGATGATTGTATCTGTATTTCCATAACCAAAAATCATCGATATAGGTTTCCTTTTGGCCAAATAAGCTAGTATCTTATTTATCAAAAGTCATGAAAAGAAGATACATTTTGTTCTTGGTCATCTGAATTCTAACAATCAAATTATTGGTAGGTGGATTATCATAAATAAAACACTCTTCTCCATTGAAGATTACATTTTACCCCTTTTTAGTGAGTTTTCCAACACTAATTAGATTGTCTTTCAAGACTAAGGCATAGAACACATCTATTTGTTTTTGTTGGTCATTTTTTGGTCACAATATTAACCACTCATTTTCGTTTTACATCTACAACGAATTCTATGACTAATTAATTTTTTTTCATTGAATCATCCAAATTCTAAATCAAATCTCTATTGCTAGTCATGTGACTACTGCAACCACTATCTAAAAAACATACATCATTTAAGGTTTCATGGGAATCAAGATAGGTAAGAAACAAAAAATCTTCATTGTTTTCATAGGTATTTCAATAATTGGCTTTTGGCCTTCCTAGGTCATCATGTTTCTTCAAACATTCAAGGGAATAATGATCAAGTTTATTCCAATAATAACAATGATTTTGGATTTACCATACCTTTGTGTTTTCTGAGACTCTTTCATTTCTCCCCCTTTCTTGTTTTGAGTCTTCTTTATTGTTTCTCTTCTTGCTTCTGCTACCACCTCCCCCTATGCCTCTTACCCTTGATCTACCTTTGCCTCTGTCTTTTGAATTAGAAACTTGATTTTTGAATGTGTTTTCAAGAGAGGAATCATCATTCCTATTTATAATGAATTTGTGGGATGACAAAGATCCCAATAGATCATATACCTGTACCTGACTAAAATCATTAGATTCTCCAATAGTTGCAACCACCACCCCAAACTTTCTTGGTAATCTTTTGAGAACCTTTTCAACTACCTTCTAATTAGATACATCTTCACCATATGAATTTATTGTATTTATAATGGTCATGACCTAGGTCATATATTGATTTATTGATTCTTACTCTTTAATTTCCAAGCTTCCAAAGTCCCTTGTTAAATTTTGAACTTTTATGGTTTTTACCTTCATGATGCCCTTATAATTGTTCTATAAGGTATAGGAAGTTTTAAAGAATTTTGCAAGAGAAATCTTTGGAAAAATCATTTCTTCCAAAGAATTTTGAATGAGATGCAACACCTTTGCGTCCTTCACTCTATGTTCTTTTAAGGCTTTGTTTTGACCATTCATTAGGTCCTATTCCACAACATCATTTTCTAGTTCTACATATCCATGGGATACATAATCCCAAACATGCTTACATCCTTAGACTTCAACAAGTTATTGACCACATTTTATAGTTCTTTCTCATTAAAGCAAGAATCTAAGCATAAATATGGCTTCTAGAGGTCATATTATCTTTGCAAAGAATAATTTTACATTAGAGTAATTCTTGGAAGTATTGACTACATCCATGAAAAATGTATAATAACAAAGCATTCATGTATGAAGTCTAAATTTTATTGCAGCCATGACTAATTCATGCTCATTCAATGGGATACATGCATGTTTTCAAAACATATATTAATCACCCTTTTTTTACCAAACACACCCTTTGGAAGGAAGTCACTTTTCTTTAGAATGTACCCAGAACTGCAGTCTAACTAAGAAAATATAGTTGCGCCTATTGAGCACCCACAACTATCACTACTTTTATCAATGGAAGTCGTGACTTCAGCTCTAAAGTCTCCGACTAGCTAGTCTCTCCTTCATGCGTTATTCATCAACAATTCATCTTCTTGGTTGGCTATCACAATCAACATGTAGGGTAGATAAAATTCCTTCATGTGGGATAAGATGTCCTCTTGTGCTTATACACTGATTTAATGGTCAGAGGCATTGAAAAAGACTATTATGAGGTTTTTTTAAAAGCCACACCACATTGCATAGATTGAAATGAGGATCTCTCAGGTTGTCTTTAAAGCCTACTGGATCTCTCATGAAGTGATTTGATTCATCTATAAGCTCCTCCACACTAATGTCAATGTCATTGTCACTTCTAAATTCCATTGCATAAACCAAAAACATAGTTCATACCCAAGTAGGCATGAGTTCAAGAACTGATATTCAGAAGATAACACATTTATATAATGCAGTAATAGAAAATGTAGCCTAACAACTTCACCTTGGGGAATAATCCAGAGGTGTTTCATGGTTACCCTTGGGGTTTTCAAAAATAGCAATTACAACTTGTGCTAAATTGCCTAGTATATTTTCTTTGCTAGTCTAATGATACAAAAAAAAATTTACTATTGTTTTACTGATATTAGTCTGTTGTGATCGGATTTCTACTTTGCATGTTTGATATACTAAACTTAACTTGAGTCTCATATCAACTAGGGAAATCCTGCATGCCTACACTTTGATCTATTCCAATAAATCAAACTTGTAAATTTTTCTGACAAAATCAACAAAAAAAGACACTAGGAACATTATTTTAAGCTAGACTGAAACTACAAGCAACCAAAACAGATTATAAAAATTATAATCACATCTTAGTTATCTTGAGGTAGTTCCACTACTGAAAACACTTCCCCAAAATTGCAACTTTTCTGTTATGTTAGACCTTCATCTTCTCGGTGTACTTATTCAAATTTATTTCGAGTAATTAAGCTTGACAAAAGACCTAGGCTGCTTAGACAAATTTCAAAATTATATAATGCAAGCTTGGTCATAAATAATTGCAACTCAAAATAAAAGTTATTTTTCTTCTAAATGTCCCTTTTGGAAAAGCATTAACAATGCAATTTAGGCATAAGCAATTCTTCCGTTGCCTACTTGTGAACATTGCATATATTCTAGTACTCACGATCCCCAAAGAACACTTTGTTTCCAAATTATTCACATACAAAAACTGTTATCAACGATCCTTAGCAAATCAAATGAGAAAAATAACACATTATTTAAGTGTTGTGGAAATCAATTACCCATATTCATAATATGTGCATCATATTTATAGAATTTTATTAGGAAACGTTTTTCACAGGATATCAATAGTACCCAATACAAACCTATGTGCATGACATGGTGTAGTGATTCAAATTGTATATATCCCATGATTAAAAGAAGAGCTTACACAAAATGCATGTAACACACTATTACAACCTATGTAGATATCTGGTAAAAATATCATTACCATTGCAATGTACAATGTATCCATGTCCTGAAAAAGAAATGATAAGTAATAGGATGAATGGACATATATAATATATATCCACTTAAATACATGTCACGTCCCCATTTTGACCCCCTTTGTAAATGATGTAAATACTGATATTTAATCATGGTGAGGAGATTAAGGCCAAGGCCCCACCATTGATTTAGCGTTTATGTATCGGCAATTAAACTAGATGCTTGAGACTCTTGTGCTAGATGGGCACAATGTATATAAGACATCATGTAATTATGAATTTTTAATGAAAAACCCACAACCGGCTATGCAATGCAACAAAAGAGATGGGGCATGACTCTACAAGGAAAAGGGAGGGAAATTATTTAAACCCTTGAGCCAATGGTATTAATCCATGTGTCAATGGGGAAACCCATAAACCACCAACTACCCATTGGCACCCAATCATTTAATTCTTCCAAAGATTGGTTGGGGCAGTTATTGCCTTGGAAATGAAGAAGTATGGCAGCCAATTTCGTGCATGGGCAAGCCATCAACCTGGAAATTCGTGTTTTTGCTTGTTGGGCAAGGAAACACCCACGAAATGGTGCCCAAATCCATTATGAATGGGAAGTCTTCATTCATTCACGCAGTTGGAGCTAGTTGGGTCTTTCCCTACACGTTTTTCATCCAAATCCTGCATTTCTCCATGCCTGGGAGTTCGTTTTTGCATATGCAGTAGCCTCGGAGAGAAGGGCCACGTTTTGGGGATTGTATGGAGGTCGTTTTTGCCCCCGAATGTCCAAGGATGTTTTTCTAAAAACGGATTGGGCTTCCCTGGGTTGTTCCCCAACTTCCCATTTCGTTTTTGTGGGTTCCCACATTTTTCTGAGTGAGCTGAAACCCCATCTCATGCATCTCACTGTAAAAAACGTTTTATCTTGCCCCATAATTGTGTTTTGCTGTTGTGTGCATCCTCGTTTTTGGTTTGAACCTGTGAATTGAAGTTTTGGAGTGGTAGTGGACAGAAGTGGCTTGATAAACCTAGTGGGGGAGACAACCTCTCAAGAAGATCAAGAGGGTTTTGGTTACTCTTCTATGCATGCCCTGAGAGCACTAGATAGGGAAGGTATGGCTTGAGGGACTGTATAGCAGTGAAAAGAATACTTCCTTGTGCTGGGTGTGTAGGCATTGTGGGTGCCAAGCTATATAGATCTTGCAAGGTTATCCCTGGCTCTATGCTGGAGCTCACTAGCTTAGCAATTCTTCCCTTCCATGTCCTAGTAGCCTGATAAACCCAATTGCAGATTGGCTTGGCTCATCTTAGTGTATGCTTGGCTATGTGTGAGTCTGTTGTTCCCTGGTTCCTTGTAGAGATCATGCCCATCTCGGGGGTGGCAGTGGTGCTGAGAGATTGAGGAGCACCCTGGCCTACGGTTGGGTGGAACGTTGCAGTTGCATAGCCAGTTGCGTGGGACTACTTTCGTATAAGATAAATATCCTCTTGTGTTAAATTGCAGTTACCATTTGATGAATATTATGAATGTATGTAGATGGGTTAAATGAATTTACTTCCGCTGTGAATTTCTTAAAATCATACATTTCCATACGTCTCTGTTATATTCTGTGAATGCTTATGGTTACAAGTTTCATGGGGCTAGACGCCCAGTTCAGCATCACGTCTGTTATGCACTTTCATATGTATATTTTTCAATTAAATTTGAATGTTTTTGTATAATGTATGGGGCTGGATGCCCAGTTTAACCTCACGATCCTCTCCATCTAGCTGGTAGAATGGGAGGGGACGTGACGATACAACCAAAACATAATGTGTTGTAGAAGTTTAGGACATCAACATTTCCTCACTTTTCCTCTCTAATTTCTTTTCCAAGGTTTGAACTGAAATTCTAATTCACAAACACAAACATACAAGAGTATCGCACCCTTCAATCCAAATCTTCATTTTCTTCATCATATAAAAAAATAAAATCAATTTTCATGGATAGCCTTCGAACCATCTCCTTTATGAGGGGGTCTAGCATCAATCTCAAGTTTTCACGCATGTGTTCCATTTCATGCACCAATTGTTCTAAGTCATCAAAGGCATGTTCCCTCCATTCCCTAGTTTTGGCATCTTCTACACTATGTTTAGTTCTTTCTTCGAACCCACCTTGTTCTATGATGCTTGAAACCAATGAAGTGGTTTCTTCTAAATGATTCTCACCATGTGTAGAAAAAAAAGGAGTTTGAGACACTAGCCCATTTTTATGGATAATTGACGCCTCTTGGGATTGAATGTTGCTAGGATTCTCAACAAGTACATTATGAGACTCATGCATATTTTGTCGTTCATCTATTATATGAATATCTCATGTTCCATTATTAACAGCTACCCAAGGATCCTCTACCCCATCCCAAGGTTTATCTTAGACATTAGATAAGAGCTCATATCCAGAATCATCATCAGAAAACTCTGCAATTGGCATCAGTTGATCAGAGAGATACTTATCAGTCCTGAATTGAAACTAGTCAACCTTCACATGCTACCACAATAATAATAGGGATGCACTAACTTTAAAATATAGGATAATGATACTGAACCTATATCTTTGCTGATACAGGCATGCCAATGGATTTGCTTCGTGACTTTATTACCATGCCATGCCACATATGAGCAGTAAGAGCTTCCTGAATGTGAGTTATTCCTTGTGAATCCCCATTGATTGACAAGCCTACGGAACAAATGATTCCAATCAAAAGAGTAGCAATGACACTTTACAAACTGTTAAAATTGTGACAAGTAATTAACAATTAACCATAACTAAGGTGGTTTCTTGTAACTGTTGGTTGGTTGGAAGTACCTCTAACTAGTGGTAGTTCTTCCATATACGTAACTCCTTCACCCATATATTTATATGTAATCTTGGAGAGGATTAAATGTAACTGAGGAGAATGTATGGATGAGAGGAATGCCTATTCTAATCTCCGTTATTGAAAGGAATAAGGTGTCAATACTTTGCTGGGTGGATTTTTCCCCAAATGTTCGGGTTTTACCATGTTAAAATATCTGTTTTATATGTGTTAATTTTGTTCATTATTATTGTTATTAATTTTTATTACAGACTTGAATATAAACAAGTGGTATCAGAGCCAAGTGCCAGAGAGAGCCCATGAAAGAAAGCTGAAGTTTCTAGAGCCGACGCCATTGGAGATCTGCGTCCAGAGGGAGAGATCCTACAACCATTTCCCACGTGAAGTAGAGATCCTACAACCTCGAGAGATAGCCACACCACCTTCGAAAGGGAGCTACGTGAGGCTGTGAAGGGCCACTGTGGAAAAGGCAGCTTAGAGGAGACAAGTTTTTGGGCTGTAGCCGCTGTGGTGAAGGAGCCAGCTACCCAGCTAGCGTGAGGCTACAGGAGTGATGCACAATGCTTCCCAAGAGAGCATCCAAAGACCCGAGTGCGTAGCACTGCCCAGGAGAGCATCCAAATACCCGACCTGTGTGGTAGTCATCGAGAGGCTGTGCTGTGGTGGTGGATGCCTTGTGTGGGAGCCGTTAAGATCAAGAGGGGCTACAGAACACAGAGAAGACCTGATCTACGTGTAAATCCGGTGAAGGATGTGAGGAGAGGTGGAGCACTGCCGCCCGTGAAGGTTGTGAGGACGCAAAACAGACCCGATCTGTGTGTAAATCCTGTGAAGGCTGTGAGGAGAGGTGGAGGTCTGCCTCTGAGTAGAGAAGTCAATCACTCCCATAAAGGAGATCATTCCCGATGTGTTGGAAGTGAAGGTAAAGAATCAGAGAGTCAATGGTATTTTTTCTTTGATCTTCTGAGAAAAGATTCTTGTAATATATAATATTTGGGAAGTCTATGAAATTCTAGTCATATAAATATTTTTGGGAAGTCTGTAGTAAAATTTAAAAAAAAAATATGATGGCGAAAATGTCTAATTCTAAATTCGAGATTGAGAAGTTTAATGGCAAGAATAATTTTGAATTGTGGAAACTTAAGATGTGAGATCTGTTAGTTCGGCAAGGGTTGCAGAATGCCTTAGATGGCAAGAAAAAACAACCCTTATCGATGACAGATGGTGAATGGGAGGAATTAGATGCCATACCACTTAGCACAATTTGTTTATGTCTTGCGGATGATGTCTTGTTTAATATCGCTGGAGTAAAGACAGTAGCAAGTTTATGGAGCAAATTGGAAAGCTTGTATATGACGAAGTCTTTGAAAAATAGAATTTACTTGAAGAGGTAGCTATATGGTATGAAGATGAAAGAAGGTACGAAGATTGCAGAACATCTGAATGTATTTAATACTCTTATTTGCCAATTGAGTAGTATGGATGTTAAGATTGAAGATGAAGATAAAGCAGTAAATCTTTTAGTTACTCTACTTGAGTCTTGGATTCATGTAGTGTCTTCTATTAGTCTTAGCACAATTGAAACTTTGGAATTTGATACTGTGGTTGGAGCTTTGTTGTCTGAGGAATTAAAAAATAAAGCCAGTATTGAGTCCTCTACACTAGAAGCTTTGTTTGTTAGATGCCGATCCAATGAAAGAGGAGAAAAATCAAGAGGTTTTTCTAGATCTAAATCAAAGCACAAAAAGAGCAAACTCAAGTGTTGGTACTGCAACAAGAATGGTCATCTCAAGAAAGACTGTTGGAAAAGACAAGAATCCAAAAAGGAAGACTCTAAATCTGAGGTAAATTCAATTGAAACTGATTCAGGTATGATTGATGAGGTTTTTTCCATTTGTAATGTTTCAGAATACAATGAAGAATGGCTGTTAGATTATGGTGCTTCACACCATGTTTGTCCCCATAGAGAATGGTTTACTTCTTATCAGACAGTCAATGATGGAGTAGTTCTTCTGGGAAATAATTTTTCATGTAAGACTGTTGGGGTTGGAAGTATTAAAATTAAAATTTTTGATGGAGCTATTAGAATACTTATAGATGTTAGACATGTGTCTGAATTAAAGAAAAACTTAATATCTTTGGGAGTGTTAGATTCTTGTGGTCATACGTTTACAGGTTTAAATGGGGTACTAAAAGTATCTAAGGGTGCTTTAGTGGTCATGAAGGCATTGAAAGTTGGAAACCTTTACAAACTAGTTGGAAAAACTCAAGTTAATGAAACTGCATTGATATCTGAAGTGGCATCAGAATCCACTCGGTTATGGCATCAACGTCTTAGTCATATGAGTGAGAGAGGAATACAGGTATTAATGAATCGTAAATTACTTCCAAATCTAAAATCTTTAGATTTGATGTTTTGAAGACATTGTATATTTGGGAAACAATTTAGACAAAAATTCAAACTAGGGATTCATGCAAGTAAAGGTGTTCTTGACTACATACATTCTGATGTATGGGGTCCATCCCCTACTATTTCCTATGGAGGAGAAGCATATTTTGTGTTGTTTATGGATGATTTTTCAAGAAAGGTTTGGGTCTATGTTTTAAAAAGAAAGGCGGATGTGTTTGATACTTTCAAACGTTTTAAAATTATGGTTGAAAAAAGAACTCGCAGGACAATCAAGTGCTTAAGAACAGATAACAGAGGTGAGTTTACTTCTTTAGAGTTTGAAAAGTTTTGCAAAGAAGAAGGGATCGTAAGACATGAAACAAATGTATACACTCCTCAGCAAAATGGCGTTGCAAAACGCATGAACATGACTCTTATAGAGAGAGGAAGGTGCATGCTCAATGATGCTAATTTGGGTCAAGAGTTGTGGGCAGAAGCAGTTTCTACTGCTAGTTATTTCATAAACCGGTCACCTTCAATCGCAATAAATTGTAAAATTCAGGAAGAGGTATGGACTGGTCAACCTTGTAGTTATTCGAATTTGAAATTTTTTGGTTGTGAAGCTTATGCAATTACTTCTAAAAATCAGCGTTCTAAGTTAGACCCTAGATCAAAGAAGTGCATCTTTGTAGGATATGATGATGTGACGAAAGGTTATCGGTTGTGGGATCCTACTACTCGTAAAATTGTCATTAGCAGAGATGTAATTTTTTATGAATCTTCTCTCATTAAATCAGAAAATGTAAAAGTTGATGTGGAACAAGAACAGGTACCGTCAAAACAACTAGTTTGAGTTGAAGTTTCCATCTTCTAATGACTGAAAGAATCGAGAAGAAGTTTCTGGTGATAAAGAAGTCATAGAAGATGAAGAAGTTGTGGAAACTCCACTACCTACACCACCTACACCACCTACACCAAGAAGATCTACGAGGGAGAGAAATCCTGCTAAAAGGTATACCAATTTTGTTTCATCTATTGCTTTATTTATTGATGACGGAGAACCTTCTTGTTTTTAGGAAGCCATTGATTGTGTTGACAATGCTAAATGGAAGATGGAAATGAAATAAGAAATGGATTCTATGAACAGGAACGAGACATGGAACTTGGTTGAACTCCCCAAAGATAGAAAATTTGTTGGATGTAAGTGGGTCTTCAAGTTGAAGAAAGGTATTGATGGTAAGATTGAAAGATACAAAGCCAGATTGGTCGCAAAAGGGTATTCTCAGATGGAAGGTGTTGATTATCATGAGAATTTTTCACCAGTTGTTAAGCTTGTATCTATTCGTATTGTGTTAACACTAGTTGCATTGCTTGATTTGGAATTAGAGCAACTAGATATTAAAACTACATTTTTACTTGGAGATTTAGATGAGGAGATTTTTATGGAACAACCAGAGGGTTTTGTGCAGCATCGTAAAGGAAAATTATTTTTCAAGCTCAAAAAATCATTGTATGGCCTGAAACAGTCACCTAGGCAATGGTACAAGAAGTTTGATTCTTTCATGGTGAGCCACGGTTATACTAGAAGTGAGTATGATCATTGTTTGTACTTCAAAAAGTTGGATGACATATTCATGATCTTAGTAGTGTATGTTGATGATATGCTTATTGTTAGTAAACAAATGGATGAGATTGATAGGTTGAAGGCTCAGATGGCTAGGGCATTTGAAATGAAATATATTAGAGCTGCAAAACAAATTTTGGGTATTGAAATACATAGAGATAGAAGAAATGGTAAGCTTAGTTTTTCACAGGAGAAGTATGTTGAGAAAATAATTGTAAGATTCGGAATGAATAAGGTAAAACTTGTGAATGTTCCTTTGGATTCCCATTTTAAGCTTTCTTTAGGTTTATGTCCTAGTAATGATGAACAAAAGGATTATATGTCTCGTGTTCCATATGCCAATGCAGTAGGATGTTTAATGTATGCGATGGTGTGTACTAGACCTAATATTTCACATGCAGTAGGTGTTGTCAGTAAATACATGGCAAATCCGGGAAAAGAACATTGGAATGCAGTGAAATGGGTGCTTCGGTATCTAAGAGGAACAAGTGACTATTGTATCACTTTTAATAATACTAGTGATTCTATATGTGGTTTTCTTGATTCAGATTTTGCAGGTGATTTGGACAAGAGAAGGTCTACTTTTGGATATGTTTTTACTCTTGCAGGTGGAGCTATAAGTTGGATGTCAAAGCTTCAGGAAACAGTTGCTTTATCCACTACAGAGGCTGAAGACATTGTAGCCTCACATGCTTGCAAAGAGGCAATTTGGTTGAGAGGTCTACTTGGAGAAATTGGAAGGTTGAAGAACAGTGTGCATGTTTTCTGTGATAGCCAAAGTGCTATACATTTGGCTACAAATCCAGTTTATCATAGTAAGACTAAACATATTGATGTAAAGTATCATTTTGTAAGACAAGCCATTAGTGAAGGTGGAGTAGATTTGAAAAAAGTTCATACTCAATAAAATTCTGCAGATATGTTTACAAAACCAGTGTTATTAGAGAAGTTACGGTGGTGTGTGGCTTCTCTTGGTTTGAAAAAGAAGTGATGAATAGTTTCTGGAAAAGTATTAGACTTTTTATTGTCAAGGTGGAGATTGTTAAATTTGTGACAACTAATTAACAATTAACCATAACGAAGGTGGTTTATTGTAACCGTTGGTTGGTTGGCAGTTCCTCTAACCAGTGGTAGCTCTTCCATATACATAACTCCTTCACCCATATATTTATATGTAAACTTGGAGAGGAGTAAATGTAATTGAGGAGAATGTATGGATGAGAGGAATGCCTATTGCAATCTTGGTTATTGTTGGCTCGGTTTTGCAACCAAGCTTAGTGCTATGGGCACCTACTAACTAGTAGTAGCAGTTTCAATAGAAATAAAAGCAATAAACTAAATAAACAATACTTTTCATGGATCTAAACAAGAATCTAAGCAAATAATGTAAATATTTCAAAATCAAGAACAAGAAACATAAGAAATAAATTTTGTATTGAAAAGTGGGGGGGGGCAAGCAAGTGCTTGCGATATTACCTCCAATGGTGAAGGTTGATGTTGAGCAACTCCCAAGATGAGTAGCTCCAAACTCCAATAGGTCTCTTTCTCCAAGGTTGCTTCAATGGCTAAAAGTGCTCATGGGAGATTTCAGCAGCATAAGGATGAGATAATGGAAGGATGTGAAATGAGGAGCCCCTACCACCTTTTTATAGGTTTTGGTGGTGGGAAATACCATTTGTGGTTTTGTGGAAACCAAATGGTATTGACCAACATGGTTTAGGTACTTTTCCCTCCTTTTTCCTTTTTTGAATAAAAATAATATTTTAATTCCCTTTTTAATATTTTTGGGAATTTGGACCCTTTTTGAGGGTTTTTTATGATTTTCTTGGAAAAATAATCTTTTTTAATGGAAAAAGGGGTGTACTAAGGTCTTTTGGTGACCTTTTGTTGGTTTCAGAGGCTCAGATGGTGGAAAAGTGGACAAATGGGTCATGTGAGTAAGGAAATGAGCTAGTGAGCACTTTTTAGGTGTTAACAGATTGCCCCCTGATGTGTGAGGGCAGGAGCTCATCGTATGGCCGATAGACATCATAGTTCTTTTGTCCTTTTTTCTGGGGTTTAGGGGAGAGAAGAGACCGGTTGGAGACTGGAGCCACGGCCCTTGGAAGCTGCAAAAACAAAAAATACTACATGGCCTCAATATGAATGAGGTATAATCTCTGATAAAGGACGAGGCGGGCATTCCCATGCTCGTATCAAGACATATACAAAACAATTAGTCCCAAGAAGGGGGATCTAATACATGAAGAAATATACTGGTACATCATAATGGTCCAGAGGGGACATTATTGTGGGATATACTCATGATCATGGCTGATCTCAATAACTGATACACTGGAATAACTGTTGAACTGTTGAAACTGAAGGTGTCCAACATCTGTAGGGACTCAAAGACTATGAGTCATCTCTGAGAAATAATGTAACTGTATACTCGAGGGAGTATCAAACTGGGGTAAATCTGAATACTGTCGCCATGCGCAACCCGGATATCTATAGAAAAAATGTAACTGGTTTTATCCATAGGAAGACTCTCAAATGTGGAGGAGTCAGGTGGTATCCGGGGTCTTCGACTAATAACTGAACGGACCAATACCCTGTGCGAGTCTCAACGATGCGATCAAGGTGTTGAAGTCGAGCATGTGAGAAACAACCATTTGGAGAGGCACTGAGGATTCCTCTCGAAATGATTCGTAGGCACTCATCATAAATGGTAATGAGTCCAAGACACAGGGACCTCTAGGTCTATCCTCTGGAATCAATGTGGTTGTCGTCAACAGAGGGAGACCAACAACTAACAAGGCAATAATGTTTCCTTGATAGGAGTACGAGGTGTAGAACTGAAGTGATGTAGTACTGATGGTAGGACTGATATACTTGTGGGGATGGGAAATAACTGGGTCAAAAAATGGGTAGACTCAAACTTCCTTTGTTCAGAGCATGATGACATGGTTGACCTGGCAGCGTAGGGGACTGACTTGTAGGTGCAGGGATCATTGCTTTGACTGAATGGTATATATTGACTCTGGGGGGGAGGACGAGCTAATAGGTGCTGTCGAGGAATTATCAAGGTGACATACTGTAGAATACTCTGAACAAAGGCGACCAAAATGGGGAAGCTTCCTAATGAGTAGATGTGATATGTTGTGGCGCCAAGAGGCACCATTGATTCCTTCTTCGTAGTTTTAATGAGCTCCAAGAAGGGATAAAAGTGTGCTTTGAAATGGTACGGTCCTGTGGATTTTGTGAGCCCAGGACGGCTCATGCTCATGGTTGCTTTCATGTTTAGAGAGTTTGAAAACGGTAAGTGGACTCTATTGGTGTTTCTTTTTCGTAAGTTTAGTCTCCAAGGCCCGAAAAAGTATAAAATGATGCGGATGGAGAACTCTTCTAGCCGATGTGACTAGAGTATACCTTTTTCGTAATTAGTCTACGAGGTCCGGAAAAGGGGTAAACTTATACCAGGTAGACGCCCTTTCAGATACGTTTAGCGAGCATGAAAGGAAGCAAGATTGCTCGGCGATCTTTTCATTGTTTTAGGAGTCAGAAAAGAGCTTAACAGAAACTCCCTAAGTGCCTTTTTCGTAAAAGGGGTTGCTCGGCCCGAAAAAGGGATAAACTTATACCGAACAAAAATGGAATGATGAGGGAGAGAAAAGGTCTCAAGCATCGTCATCTGTGCGGAAAACTGGATCCGGTGACATAAGGATTGTCGAAAACGGAGAACGACCGATGTGGCACGCAAACCGAGGCTGTGTGGGGGGCATAAAAAATGCCCTGAAAATCAGGACGTGACAGGGAGAAATGTTCTCAAACATCATCACGAGCGCGGAAAACTGAATCCGGCGATATAAGGCACGTCGAAAACGGAGAATGGCCGATGTGGAACGCAAACCGAGGTGACGAGGGAGGCATGGAAAAAATGAAAATGCCCGAAAAATATGGGGGTGAGAGCGAGAAATGATCTCAAGCATCATCACGGGCTTGGAAAAATGAATCCGATGATATCAAATATATCAAAAACGGAGAGCAGCCGAAGTGGTACGCAAACTGGGGCGACAAGGTGTCGGGACACAATGTTAATATTGGTCCTGGTGAGAGCGAGAAATGATCTCAAGCATCATCACGGGCACGGAAATATGAATCCGGCAGTGCAAATGGTGCGAAAAACGGAGGTCATAAGGACTCCGGAATGGTTAAAGGAAAGAACTAGGTTAAAAAATGGCTACAAATAAAGGTGATCCCACCAAGCGAAGGATGTAGTGGTGGGGAGAAATGATGACCCGTGGGGGCAAAATACTATGTGTATCAAATCAACAGAAATATACAAGTGACACATGACCTCAAAAATGGTTGAGATCAAGAATATGAAAAAGTGAGCAGGGTTAATGACCTGCCCCCATGCTATGTGCATGGGGTTTGTGATTGTGGATCTTATATGTGTTGGTTTGAACGATTGGCTCATTGAGGTGTTGAGATAGAGATGATGGGGAAGGTTCAAAATGATTGATCATGCCCCCTATCCCGGGGTCGAGGTAATCTATTATGCCCCCTAACTCAGAGGTGTCAATGTGGTGCAGATGTTGTCTCAGAGAGAGATCGATAGGGCACTGAGCAACTGCTGGCGGGGTGTTATACCATGAGGCTGTGGGTCGTGGTGGCATACTGAAGTGATGATATGATGATGAGGGATTCCCTTTGTGGGGTGGATGCCCCCAGTATCTCCGACGAGGATCACGATGATGATGAGTAGGCAAGGTTTTGGGCCTGCCCCCATGTTGTGGACATGTGGTTTCCTGGTCGATTTGAAAGGGTTGAACCTGTGTGTCAAAGGGATCAATGGAAGGGGCCGACTGGACAGAGGGGTATCCAGTGGAGATCGTATAAATGGCAGGGTCAAGGCCAGGCATTTCGGTATCTGACCAAGTAAAGACATCAGTGAATTCTTGGAACAGTTGTTGGTATTCTCCGATCTCATGCTCACTGTGGGAGGTTCCTAATGTGATGGTATGAAGGGCACCAAGTGGGTCAGAGATGTCAATGTGGATGACGGGAGAAATATCGGCCATGGGATCCGTTAACCAGTCGATTTTAGTAGGAAGGAAATCATTGGACTCAACCACGGATTGGGTAGCGGTGGTGGATGAAGTCTCTTCCAGGAGGAAGTATGGATGATGGTGCATGTCTTCCCCGGGATAATCAAAGGTAGTAGGAGTCTCGAGAAACTCTTCATCATTGCAGGAGCTTTGAGTGGTCAAATCGAGTGATGAGGTAGTGGTAGTCGAAGAGATCATGTAGATGGTGTTAATCTCTCCGGATGATGATGATGCGGGAGGGTAGATCTCCTCGATAGTAGGGGGTGCCGTCTCTAGGTCCAAATTGTTCATCTCGTAGAGAGCTGCTCTATAGTCTGGGATGTCAGGACAGTTGTGGGAGTAGTGGCCGTAAATATCGCATATCGCACATGGGTGGTTGGTACGCAGTGATTTATCACGAGGCATGGGGTTTGGATCGAGCTTGACCACCGGGATGTTGGGGTCGTCGTCCAGCATTTGCATGTGTTCCTGCAATGCAGGTAACTGTGGGCACTGATGGGTTGGATGGCCTAACTCATCACATAGTGAGCATTTTGGAGGAGCACGAAATACGGAGGGAGGTTTAACTGCCCTGGGTGGGGGAACCGCAGTGTATGGTTGTGGGCCTCTGCCCCCAATGGGCCTGACGAATGGAGGGGGATTCGTCGACGACGAAGGAGTCGTGATACCGGGAGGTGGTTGGGTAGAAGTAACAATGGGTTGCACCGGTTGGAGGATGACGTCTGGTGTCGGTAATCGAACGGGAGGCGGAATATACCACACGGGTAATCCCAATGTTAGCCCGGGTAGGCTAAGGGTAGCCATAACCGGGGCGCTTACTACACCCGAAGGAGGAAATAGGAAGGGGATGGTGTGGATGGGTGTAACACCAATGTGACTGGGGATCAATGGTGGTTGACCGCCGGGTGTTTGCGTATTCTGCGAAACAGTACAGAGGTTTGCGACTTGGGTCTCCGGTGACGGTGGTGGAATGGCCTGGAATGTAGAGGTCATTGGTGTATCCGAATACAGTCCGGGTGCCACAGAAGACACAAAGGAGGTAACAGCACTAGAAGCGGGTTGTTCAATCATGGGGAGAACATTCTCCGGTGCTGCAGGGGCGTTGGGGTCATAGTAGGTGAGCTGGTCAATTTTGACCACGCGGCCCTCATGGGGGAACATCATGGTGCGGAAGACGGAGGAGGCGACCGCTTTCATGGAATACATGTAACTGCGGCCAAGTAAAAGGTTATAGTCTAGTTGGGCGTTAATGACCTCTATGTCGATGAGCACAGTCTTCCCACCTAATTGGACGGGTACCTTGGGTAATAAACCGTGAGGTTGAGCTGACCGGCCGTCGTAGGCCCGCAATGCGGTGGTGGATTGCTGGAGAGCAGGGGAGCCCAACTTTTGCCAAACAAAAGTGGACATGACGCATGTGGAGGCACCCTCGTCGATGATACATCGATGGATGACAAGATTCCGAATAGAAACGGAAACTTGGACTGCTACGGTAGAAGGCAGCCGTGGTTCAGATTGGTCTAAGTCAAAGGTCATCAAGTTCGAATCATTTGGGTCAATAGCCCCAATGGCGGAAAGTAAAGTCTTGCGCTGAGAAGGACAGGTTTTTAAGACTTCTAACGCAGACATGGCTGCGGGAGATTGAGCTAAGTCATCTACGATGTTGTAATTGGATGCAGCTCGTGCATTGGGGTTGTTGTTGATTCGGCGAAGGGGGAAGCGAGGTGCTTTAGAAGCGCCATCAAGTGGAACCTGAGGTATACGCAATGTCTGATCAGTGGGATTAGCAGTGGTATCCTTTTCGGCGGGGGGGGCTTCAGAAGTCGGTCCGTATTGATTTCGACGGGTTTGGACATTGACGTCAGCGGTGGACATCATCAATAAGTGGTGGGTACCTGAATCAAACATGGGTTGATCAGGAGCTGTGTAAGTTATTTGTTGTGGTTGCACGTTGCCCTGTTGGGTGGCTAACGGCTGGGTGTTTACCACTCCTTGTGTTGGAAAGGGGTTTTGGAGAACCAGAGGTTGTTGTGGAGGTGGTGGGGGGTTGGGTGGTGGCTGAGGAGCCGCTTGCCCTTGACGATGGGCGTCATTTGTCCATAGTTGTCGAGCTCGCTCGAGATGTGGGCAAGCGTGGGTATAGTGGCCATAGACACCGCAAATGGAACAAGGATGGTTTGTCCGTAAATTAGCATTTTTAGGTTGCTTAGGTGGCCGATCAGGATTCTGATGAGCGGGCGCCGCGTTATTGTTTTGCGGGGGCTGGGTAGGCTGTGGAGCTTGGTTGCGGTTTTGATTGTTTCCACGGTTGCGTCCTCTTCCGCGGTTGGGTTGTCCACCCTGGTTGCGTTGGTTATTTTGATATTGGGGCTGCTGTTGTTGTGCGTACACATGCCCTTGAGCATTGGGGGGATTCTGAGGAGCCGCAGGTGCGGGAGCAGGTTGCGGTGGATAGTATGCAGGTGGAGCTGGAGGTGGTCCAGTTGCCTGTTGGGGTTGTTGGTACCCCTGCGCTGGTGGAGGTGTGAGGTTAGCCGGTGCAACCGGTTGTGGGTAATGCATGGGGTTTTGTACCGTAGGTTGAGCATAGTATGTAGGAGGTACATATGCTGATGGCGCTTGGCCATAACAATGTTGTGGACAAGAGGGTCCATGAACATGATGGGTCTGGTTTATTGGAGCATAAGAAGTTGTCGCTCCGGAACTGGATGTAGCCCTAGAAAGGTCTGGGGCGGGCATGGTGCTCACCATACTGAAAGGTTTTGCTTGCGGTGTAATTTGGCCAATAATGCCATCAGCGGCATGTGATGCCCCCGGTGTGTCACCGCGTGCAGAGTCGCCTCGTGGGGCGTCAGGTATGATGGTGTATAGGTATCCTGACTGGGCATAGATAAGGTCAAACTGTTGGGCCTTCAGGATGGCCTCCTCTTCCGACTGGGGTCTTTCAGAAGCTACATCCTTCGCAATGAGGGGAAGGAGGGATTTAAGGAACCAGTCTAAAAAGATTCGGTCGTCTAATTTGATCTTGCATAGGCTTCGGCGCCGACGCCAATCATGGATATGGTCAGTGATGTGCGTGGCCGTGTTCTGTCTGCAAGACAGTAGGATTTCGACGCCCGCATCATAGCGGACTGGTAGCTGAAAGAACTGCAGGAAGGTCGAGGCAAGGGAGGTAAATGTGGAATGCGTCCCATGGGGTTGCTCGATATACCATTTGGCTGCAGAGCCAGTGAAGGTGCGCTGTAATAAACGGAGGCAGACTGAGTCGTCCACTATGGAGTTGGAGGAACACCATAAATGGAAGGACATGATGTGGTTCTGGGGGTCTTCTCCGGCCTTTCCCTCAAACTTAGGGATGTCAGAGGGAAGCTTAGTGGGCATATGGGGCCAAGCAGGATCATGCCTAATGGGGTCATTCGTAAGCCTAGCTAAATCTGGCAAGTTGAGACTTGCCATGTATGGTAGACTAGCGGATGTGGTGATTGGAACCGGGATTGGTCTAGCCATTGTGGTATGGTGTAGGGGTCCAGTAGCTCCTATAGGTATGCTAGGTATGGCGGGTATGTGCCCTCCAACAGGTGTGGCCTGATATGGGTTAGTACTCCCAAGTGCAACTTGGGTTACACTTGGGTTAGGAATCGCACTAGGGATTCCTGGTATATTACTACCGAGTGCAACGTGGGTTACACTTGGGTTAGGAATCGCACTAGGGATTCCTGGGATAGCATTCCCAAGTGCAACAGGAGTGACACTTGGGTTAGGAATCGTACTAGGGATTCCTGGGATAGGGTTTGTGGAAACCGAAGGGGGTATGACCCCCATGTTGGGCATGCCCATGACAGGTTGTGGTCCTGTGCTAGGCATTCCTAAATGTGGAGTGTTACCCATATTGGGCATACCCAAGGGGGTGGGTGTTGTCATGGATGGTATCCCCGCAGAAAGGTCTGCGGATGTCTGACCTATGGTTAATGTAAATTGTGGATCTTCTGGTGTTCCAGACATAATTGTGGTAGGTGGTAACTCTGTGGGGTTTTCGGATTCTACCTCCAAATCAAAGGTGAAGTGGGGTATGTCAGAATCGGATGACCGTCTAGATGATCGACGATGTGTCGAATCAAGGGATAATGCTCTGCGTCCGTGACGTGGAGAGCCAAGTGGACTAAACTCTGGGAGTTCGCCCTGTAGACGACGAGAACGTCTAGAATTCTCAATGGTGAGAATATGGTTTTTATGTAAAAATTGTTTTAAGTATCAGGTGGTGATATATATGTAAAAGACTCAAAACCCTAATGCAACCAAGGGTGCAAAAAGGGGAGTGAAAAAGGAAGGCTCACAGGCCAAAAAATCAATCCTCAAAAAATGCACTTATTCTAGCAGCTGTGCTACAATAAGTGGAGGAATGCAACAACCGGTCAGAATACCAACATGCAAGCGGCTCCTAGAAAAAATAGGTGTAACTAGACTCAAAAGGTGGTAAAGATCATGCAAACACCTAATCTAAAAGTATTGTGACTCAAACAGACGATATCCCCTGCAAGGTGATGAAATCCAAGTCAGACAATATGAATGTAGAGACAACGGCTAGATATCCCCCTACCGGGAGGGACACCGGGTAATCAATCCTAAAAAGACAGGCTACTAGGATACTCCGTTCATGACGCGTCGAGAAAAGGTAAATCTGCCGTTTGGTCCTTTGATCGCAATATCCCAATACAGGGATATCCCGAGAACTGCGAATGGTAGCCCTTCGGTTACTGAATGGGTTTCGGTATCCCACTCAGGCTTCCGGAACCATCCTCGCGACTTCAACCCTCCTAGGGGAGAGGCCTTCCCACAAACCGGTTGTGACCGCGCCAAAAAGTACTAAGAGATTTTAGCTCCCTAATTGGACAACTTCTATGTCTCAGATGTATGAACTGAGGGGTGTTATTGGAACACCTATCCCCCCAATACTACCTAGCTACAAGAATTCTTTTTGTGTTCCCCAAGTGGGGTTAAGAGTGTGTTCAAATTAGGGTAAGTTTTAAGTCTTAGTTCAATTAAGTGATCGTGTGAGTGCACGTGAGGTGTTGTAAACTGAACTTGAAAAAATTAAATGCTTTAAGGGAAATTTTTCAAAAAAAAAATAAAGGACTTTTCGAAAAATAATAAGCAAATATTTAAGACTTTTTTCACTAAAAGAAATTAAATTGCTTTTTCAAAAATAACTCAAAAAATAATGGATTTTTTGGATTTTTGAAAGCAAATAATAAACTTCTAAAAGAAATAAATGGATTTCTTCGTTTCAATAAAATTTGCTAAGAGCAAGATTCTAAAGAAGTAAACAAGAAAAAATTTGAATCTAGATAAAGAATGCAAAATGAATCTTTCTTTCACTTTCTTGAAAATTTTTAAAAAGATTTCTATGTATGCACTTTTAAATAGTAAAATTTTTTTCTAAATCTGGAAAATATGCAGAATTTGATACTGTAAAAAATGTGCTATGGGCAGAAAGTACAGTAAAAAATATTTTTCAAAATCGGGATGGCCGAATGAAAAAATTCAGCCGCGCGGGTTTTGGACGAACAGCCGCGATGGGCCGCGCGGGTTTTGGCCGAACAGTCGCGATGGACCGCGCGGGTTTTGGACGCACAGTCGCGATGGACCGCGCAGGTTTTGGGCGAACAGTCGCGATGGACCGCGCAGGTTTTGGGCGCACAGTCGCGATGGACCGCGCAGGTTTTGGGCGCACAGTCGCGATGGACAGCGCGGAAAAAGGCCGCGAAGCCGCGGTGTGCAGCGCGGAAAAACACAGAAAAGTCGCGATGGACCGCGCGACTGTCTGGAAAAAGGCCGCGATGGACCGCGCGGAAAAATGCAGAAAAGTCGCGATGGACCGCGCGACTGTCTGGCAAAAAGCCGCGAGGCGGAAGCCGTGCACGGAAAACGAGAAACGAACTCGAAAATTTAAAATTTAGGGCTGTTTTTTGGGGCCAAATCTCAGAACAGCAATGGATCTGCTGTCTAAGATGGCAGATCTATGGATCTAATGGTTAAAAACTCATAAAAACTAAGATTTAATGGCAAAGCTAGAGATCTAAAGTTCAAACCAAAGCGGAGTCGCCAAAAACTGTTGGCTCGGTTTTGCAACCAAGCTTAGTGCTATGGGCACCTACTAACTAGTAGTAGCAGTTTCAATAGAAATAAAAGCAATAAACTAAATAAACAATACTTTTCATGGATCTAAACAAGAATCTAAGCAAATAATGTAAATATTTCAAAATCAAGAACAAGAAACATAAGAAATAAATTTTGTATTGAAAAGTGGGGGGGGGCAAGCAAGTGCTTGCGATATTACCTCCAATGGTGAAGGTTGATGTTGAGCAACTCCCAAGATGAGTAGCTCCAAACTCCAATAGGTCTCTTTCTCCAAGGTTGCTTCAATGGCTAAAAGTGCTCATGGGAGATTTCAGCAGCATAAGGATGAGATAATGGAAGGATGTGAAATGAGGAGCCCCTACCACCTTTTTATAGGTTTTGGTGGTGGGAAATACCATTTGTGGTTTTGTGGAAACCAAATGGTATTGACCAACATGGTTTAGGTACTTTTCCCTCCTTTTTCCTTTTTTGAATAAAAATAATATTTTAATTCCCTTTTTAATATTTTTGGGAATTTGGACCCTTTTTGAGGGTTTTTTATGATTTTCTTGGAAAAATAATCTTTTTTAATGGAAAAAGGGGTGTACTAAGGTCTTTTGGTGACCTTTTGTTGGTTTCAGAGGCTCAGATGGTGGAAAAGTGGACAAATGGGTCATGTGAGTAAGGAAATGAGCTAGTGAGCACTTTTTAGGTGTTAACAGTTATTGAAAGGAATAAGATGTCAATACTTTGCCGGGTGGATGTTTCCCCAAGTGTTGGTGTTTTACCACGTTAAAATATCTGTTTTAGATGTGTTAATTTTGTTAATTATTATTGTTATTAATTTTTATTACAGACTTGAATATCAACACAAACCATAGTGCATGCAGGAAATGAGACTTACAAGTGAACCTAACCTAATAATTTTGAGTTTGCACAGGGGATTGTAAGTTTGGAAATTGTGTTCCAAATTAGACACAAAAATCAGTTGGTTTCTATAAAATATTGCATGCACATTGAAACACGAGACTCAACACCTAGATAGTAAAACTAACAATACTAATGAGAAAACAATAAGTAAAGAGAATACTATAAGATTATCATCTTTTATTACTAAGATGTGTGAATTCAGATAGACATCCCTTGAAATGGCCTAAATAAATCAGATAGGAATTTGTGCCACTGTTAATTAAAATTAGAATCTAATTTTTTGCACTCCTTTGCCGCATCTAAATAATACTTATAGAAATTCAAAAGAAAAAAAACTATGCCACTTGTTTGTCATCCTTCAAAATTTCTGAAGTCGGAAATTGAAACAAAAATAAGCTACAAGAGTACAAGATAATCCTTGTTCCTAGAGCATAGATATTAGATGTCAAGAAAGGATGCATACATGTGACTAGCAACTAAATAGTAATATTCTACTACCACACACCAGAGTCATTAATCCATGGAGTTCAAGAAGAATTACCGTTAATGTTTAAATATCTAACAAGTAGCAACCATTTTACTAGAACACATTAATTATATTCTACTACCATACACCAGACTCATACCTTTGATTTTTATGAGAGCCTCTTCCATTCCCCTCCCTTTCTTGTTTTGAGTCTTCTTTACTGTTTCTCTTCATGCTTATTCTACCACCTCTGCCTATGCCTTTTACCCTTGATCTACCTTTGCGTCTGTCTTTTGAATTAGAAACTTGATTCTTGAATGCATTTTCAAGAGAGGAATCATCATTCCTATTTATTATGAATTTGTGGGATAACAGAGATCCCAATAGATCATATACCCGTACCTAACTAAAATCTTTGGATTCTTCAATAGTTGCAACCACCACCTCAAAATTTCTTGGTAAGCTTTTGAGAACCTTTTCAACTACCTTCTAATCAGATACATCTTCACCATCCAGCTCTATCTTATTTATGATGGTCATGACCTAGGTCATATATTGTTTTATTGATTCTTACTCTTTAATTTCCAAGCTTCCAAATTCCTTTGTTAAATTTTGAACTTTTATGGATTTTACCTTCATGATTCCCTAATAATTGATCTCTAAGGTATCCTAGGAAGTTTTAGAGAATTTCGCAACAGAAATCCTTGGAAAAATCATTTCTTCCGAAGAATTTTGGATGAGATGCAACACCTTTGCATCCTTTGCTCTATGTTCTTTTAAGGATTTCTTTTGACCATTCATTAGGTCCTGCTCCACAACATCATTTTCTGGTTCTACATATCCATGGGATACATAATCCCAAACATCCTTAGACTTCAACAAGGTCATAATTTTTATTGACCACATTTCATAGTTCTTTCATGTGAAAGCAAGAATCTAAGCATAACTATGGCTTCTAGAGGTCATATTATCTTTGCAAAGACTAATTTTACATTAGAGTAATCCTTTCAACAATAATTCTTGGAAGTCTTGAATACATTCTTGAAAAATGTATAATCACAAAACATTCATGTATGAAGTCTAAATTTTATTGCATCCATGACTAATTCATGTTCCTTCAATGGGATACATGCATGTTTTCAGAACATATATTAATCACCCTTTTTTACCAAATTCACACC
The DNA here is from genome assembly GCA_027924585.1 of Larix kaempferi. Taxonomy (NCBI): domain Eukaryota; kingdom Viridiplantae; phylum Streptophyta; class Pinopsida; order Pinales; family Pinaceae; genus Larix; species Larix kaempferi. The sequence goes on from BSBM01000066.1 coordinate 4,954,195, forward strand.
CTTTGGAAGGAAGTCACTTTTCTTTAAAGTGTACCCACAATTTGCAATGTAAGTAAGAGAATATAGTTGCACCTATTGACATAGCATCCACAACTATCACTACTTTTATCAATGGAAGCTGTGAATTCGGCTCTAAAGTCTCTGACTAGCTAGTCTCTCCTTCATGCGGTATTCATTAACAATTCCTCTTCTCAGTTGGCTATCTCAATCAACACGCATGGTAGAGAAAATTCCTTCACGTGGGCTAAGACATCCTCTTGTGCTTAGACAGTGATTTAATTTAACTGATTGTGTCCACTAGCAACATTTATGCATAATGGCCTCCCTGCATGGAAGCATTCAAAACCCATGAAATTTTGGTGTCCTCCTCATATTCTGGTGTAGATTTATGTCCCTTCTAATCCAAGAACGATGGAATTTCCTAGTGCTTTTGAGCCACAACAAAATAATTCCTAGACCATGGTTAATAGGTTTGAATCGGTTTTGCAATCAATGCATATGCATGGCCAAAAGAGGGAAATATGTAATATCTAATGAATCTCTTGGAGTCTTGGAGATCAACCTAAGTTTATGACGAAAACCTAAAATTGAATACGCTTGCAAGTTGTTCAATATTGCTAGAGTGTATTCAATACAAAAAAAATAAAATTGTGCCTACAGATCTAGATCAACGAATGAAGGATAACCTGTGCTCTCTTCTACCCGGCTTAAAAGATCGAGGAACATGTTAGTGCCCAATGACCAATAGATAAATAGTTTATAAAATATTGCAATTTAATACAAGAAAGAAATTAGTTGTCATTTAGATTATGAACTTGTATCATGTTTCATGCATGAAGTTAAATCTTGTTGGATAATATTGGTGGATACTTGATACGGCATGACCTTTGCCTAGTGTCAACCATAATGGAGAATAGGAACATACTAAACTAGTTATCTTGGGGGTACTATAGTGGGTTTGAAACTCCTCTTTTGGTTATGCAAGTTGACTCCTAAATACTTAGAAGGATCTTAGTGTAGAAGTTTTCCCCCTTATAGACAATGATTAGGTTATTTTATGTGGTTTAGATGGCTTAGTTTTCCTTGAATAATTATGATGAGTCAACTAGCATTTACCAACATTTACCATTAAGAGTTAATAATGGCTATTCTCAGTGCTAGTCTTACAAATAATATATAGATTTTTCTTTGTTCTTATACTTTTAGATGAAGGAAGAAAAAATGTTTTATTGTATGAAAACAATAACCTAGAGCTATCATGTCACCAATAGTGGTATAATAGTTAGTATTTTTCCATTGTTATGGCTGCAATCCCAAGATATAAAAATTATTTAACTCTAATTATACATGATCTAAATTGTAAATAAGGGATAGCTAGGGTTCTTCTAAGTTACTATGATACACAATCTAAATTGTACGCAAGAACACCAAGAATAAAATAGGTTTCCCATATATATAATGCTTGATTAGGCCATCTTCGAAACATACTCTATACATTATAGCCTACAACTGATTCAACAACTTCCATAGTATTCTTGTCGATGATGTGGAAAAGGGTTACCAAACACCGCATTCCAATTCTGACCAAAAAATCTTCAAATCTAACCAACTTATGGTATAAACTACAATTTAGACCATTTGGGATTTAGAGGCATGATGCAATTTTAACAATTTGGGATTAGAATCTTCATGCTGTAAAATTTTATCAGAGATCTAGAATCTAAGCATGAAGTAATACATTAATTGATTACAAAGAAAGATATGAGAGAAGAGTGAAATTGCTACAAATAATAATTCTCGTTTATATCAATAACTCTTTCTCCATTGAATAATGATCTATGAGTTAATACATATACCTCGTTAGCATGATATTTTGGAAAGAAATACATGCAAGGCATGCACCCACATCTCACCATAAAGAAATGAATAAAGCATCCAAGTTAAGGTTAACTACATGCAAGCACACAAGCACTAAAGCTATCTAAAAGAAAGCAACTAGATAAACTAGAACTTGCAAAAATTAGCAAAGGTGCTTATACCATGCGGATGTACAACAACAATCCTCCTTAAGCATATCATAGGTGAGTATGATGCACCAAAATCGGGTCATGGCAATTATATATCCATTTTATGTACCCAAGTACTAAAAATAATATCCTCATAAACTCAGACAAGAGGGAAAACCTCATCGGAAAAGCCCCTCTCAAAAAAGTATGGTGTTGAGTAACTAGAGAGCATGCAGTTAAAAGGATCTCCTCCTTTCTTCATATGATGTAGTAGGTAGACAATGGGAAACAATGAATGTGCGGCCCATATCCTTTCCTTTGACTTCATCTCATGGTTCTTCTGAATTCTCAACTAGGAGGATTTATGTTGAAAAAGTAAAATTGCAAGTTCATCCTCTTTCTTAACTATCCCACATGCATTGAGTTGTTGCAAAAGAGATATAAATCATGTGAAGAAGTCTTGGATTGTATCAAATGCACTAATTTACTCACTCTCCAACTGATGTCTTCTTAAAACATGTTGTTTTTCAAAGAGTTTGATCAATACTTCATTGGAATATGTAGTAGATATGATATGAAATAACAGATGCCAAATAGTATAAATTATGTGTATTTGTTCTCAATATTTTTATTTTTGTGTGATTTCAAAGTTTATTTTCAAACCATTTATGGCATCTAGTACTGCAATTCTTGTATCTTGCAGTCAAAATTCATAACCCCTCCACTCCTTAAATATTATTGTATGCAATCCATTGGCTATAAGGCAAACAATCATTGGTATCGGTTGACCAAAAAATTTTGTGACCCTTATGAATCAATAGGGGAAAGATTTAAAAATGTTCCTCCAATTAGGATAACTCGGACACCTTGGAGAGAGTTCTTCCTATCACGAAGCACCACTGCATTCCATGTAAGAAATAAGTTCACATATTATATAATCAAGTTATCTAGAATGCCTATTGCCTTGCAATGTTGACTTATATATTTTATTTTCAATTGATTCCTAGGATATAAGGAAAAAAAAACAAGCAAAATAGAGAAAAGGAGAGGGACTTGCACACCTCTAGACATCGAGTTATCAATGGGTTGAAGATGATATGCTAAGAAATTGTGATGCATTATATTTATTCAATATTATAAATATTACCATATCTAACATTCATTGTAATGTCACAACTTAACCATACTATTTTACTTGTTGCAACTAGAAAAAGTCTATAGCCTCTGATGATACAACTACAAGCATTACTAGGGAAGACTTATTGAAGAAGTGCCATCAAAATTAGGATGGCACTCCAATCACACTAGTTGTAGGAGAAGCAATAGTATGTTCTCAAACTTCTAATTTAGATACTGATTAGAATTTCATTTTACATATTGGAAATGTTTTCTTACATGCTCTAATTTAATTGCATGAAAATGTCAGCAAAAAATTAAAGAAGCAGAATTAGAAGTTGCATCTGAAGAGTTTGAAGCTAAGGATGATGCCTTTGCTAAGGTACTAGGGGCTGATGCGAGATGCCGATGTCATGGGGTTGGCTTAGGAGTTACACCAACTAACTTGTTTGGAAAAAATCCATACAAGGAGGTGCTATCTACAAGGCAAACTACTGTGAAAGAAAAAACACAGGAAATCTCATCTCTAAAAACAACAATAACTGAACTACTGAAAAGAGTGGAAGATATGGAGAGAGATAATGTAGTCAACAGTGAATGTGTTAGTGTCCAATTATTTTCGCTTGTTTCAATATACAAAATTTTACACTAATGAATTGAATTATAATATATCATTGTTGATATGAACATGGTCCTACAATACAAAATGTTGAGGCTCAAATCACGCATGTGGTGGAGGTTAGTTGTTAACTATTATTTTAAAGAACATTTTATTTTCATCTTTGAATGCATGTATTATATTTTTTTCTCTTGGTAGAGTAATACAGGGGCAAAAAAAACTTCTATGAATGGACTAATACAAAAAAAATTTGACTTCAATGCGGACTCCGTCATCCTTAGTAACTATTATAAAATTCTGTAAATTAGAACAATTTTATTTTATTTTATCAATTTATTACAAATCATTGTCTATTAGGTGAAGAGACATGGATTAAAATATGATCAAGATTTAGTACAGAAAACCCCAATGGCTCCAACTAAACTACAAATTGAAAAAATGAAAACCCCAATCTTGGTAAGTTTGTAATTCTTTATTCTAGGATCACAAATGTTTAACTTCTTATTACCAAACATCTTACTTTGTCCCATTTATTTTCAGGGTCAAGATAATACTAATGAATTGACACCAAATTCCCAATTGGATCTGGAAGGAAATAAATGCTATATAATTGCATTAAATTCAAGGGTGAAAGTTGCAAGGGAGACAATACATAAGACTGACCCAAATACAATGGTACATTGTGTTCCTGTTGGGAAAGGCTATTATGTTGTGAATCCCACACAAATTTTAGATTCCTAATTTGGAAATTTTAGATTCCTAATTTGGAAATATATCTCTACCATGTCCTAATAGCACATTATCTAATCTACAAGATGCTTTGTGTAGCTACATTCCTTAGCATGAGGATGACATTGAACTATGTAACTAGTGGTTATACTGTGTGACTAGTGATTCTAGTGATGTATCAACTAAGATTAGTTGATTTATTGAATATTTGTAATCAGATTGGGACATAGTTTATAAAGTTTTTGTAGTTCGGGATTAATATTTACAATGATTTAAAAATTTGGGCACTAATTTCCATTATATGTTATGGACATAATGTGCTATTTTGAAATACATTCTTCCTTGCACTTGAAATGAGATGTTATGTTGTGAATATATGGATTGAACAATATGTCTATCATATTTCCATTAAGTTCAAAACCTTGGACGAGTGTAGAGGTGTAAAGCTTGTATTTTCATTAAGTTCAAAAGCTTGGTAGGAGAAAACTAAATGTATCCTTGATAGTAGACTTGTCACAATTTTCTTCACATTTGAACTAATATAGAACAACGAAATCTTTATCAATACATTTAGTCCCTCGGAATCCAACCTGTACATTTTGATATTTGGGAATTCTATAGCCGACCTTCATGTTTCCATGACTATGAAGGCTATAATGTATAATTAAGGTTGTAATGTTCTTGTGAAAATGGATGTGCTAGGGTTGTATTTATACATCTCCAAAATGCATTAGTTTATTAAGAAGATAACATTATAGAGAATTCATCTTCAAATCCATTGTTTTCAGTGATCAATACGAGACTGCTTGTAGGATGTGAAAGAAAGCATCAATCTATTTTTAGTGTTTTTCTATTGCCTGTGGAATTCAAATATACACTGCCACTTACTGGGCTTTGAACCCTTCATCAAAGTGCCAAATATTTCTATGAACTTCCAAAGTTGGACATAGGCTATGGTATCTTGTGGTTGCACCATATCAGGAGTTAGTGGGGACCTACGCTCATGCCATATAAAGGAGTTAATTTTTCACCCTGTCATCCTAGTCAAAGAAAAAAAAAACAATTTGTTAAAATTATTAATTGTTGGTTAATATCCTATGTAATTTGCTTCAAGTAGATCAGGGGAGGCAGCACATAGGTCGCACAAAAATAATAGTGCATTATTGTACAATTTTCTCCTTGTAATATGATAGAAATATGTTTTGTGTTCAGATAGGCATCCTCATGAGCAAGGTTGTCATTGATGACACAACATTAATGACAAAGCAATACAAAGGTTGAGCAAGGAGTTTTCTGGAAATTCCTGAATTATCTTTTTTTTTGTAAGCAGCATAAGGGAAGTATATATTCAAGTACAAAATCTGTTACAATCACATGAGATTTTGTAGATGCATGAGCTTTCAAAAGCTTCTCATGGAGCAGAAAAAGAAAGAAGGAGCAACCAAAGTCCTGAACATAAGTGGGTTGAGAAGTATTAACATAATTACAACCAATCATTAAAAACATAGACCAAACTAGACTGATAGGAAAAGCTAGAGTCTGATAGTAGTCCATAGAGCTAAAATAGAAGAAGAAAGATAAATCTAACCGCAACAAAAATGGAACTAGGCTCACATAGAGAAAATATACATGCTAGCTTCTTCATTCTAGGAATTTGGACTGTCTTGAATAATTGGATAGCTACCAAAGAAGTCCTCTTCCCAATTTTGGACAGGGAGCTTAATGGGTTGGGGTTGAGTTTTGTGTTATGTAGCTACGTCAACCTCATCCTTTCTGACCCGTTTGTAGTGAAGGGAATCAATAGTCGAGGGCATCGAGAAGGAAGTCCCCTGCACCACCACTGCAACAGAGGGAGAAGCCCCCTGTACCACCACCGCAGCTCGAGAGCTTGCGCTTGAGAAGGGGGATGGAACTAGAGTAGCGCCTTCCACAGCAGTAGCAACACTGAGGGAGCTTCCTGTAGCATGGAGTTCAGTGGCGGAAGCCACACCCTAAGCTTGGGAAGTAGGATTTCCGACCAGAGCATCCTAATGAGCCGCAGGGCCAGAATCATGGGGAGGAGTAGGATGGTGAAACATAGAGTACCTTCTACCAGTCAAATTCGCTTCTAGGGTAGCCAACATTTGGTCCAAGTGAGCCATATGTGCCCTGGTGTCGATAATCGCCACCTTGGCCATATTCCAATTAGTGAGCATTTCCTCCACAAGAGTTCCTAGCATGTTTTTCATTAACCAATAATGATTAACCTGGTTGCCCTGGTTGCCAAACACCATAATTTCAGCAACACTTCAGGATTCCTAGTCATCCACTAGCCGATGGACAGGGACGGGAATATTTTCTTCATAGTTGATTTTGGCCATCTTTTCTTTCTCAGTAGAAGTGGAAGCTTTTCCATCACTGTGACTAGAACCTCACTTGGAGGTGTCATGGCACTGTTAGCAGAATCACCAGATAATTGAGAATGGGTGAAGCTCTCAGTAGAGGCAGCAGGAAGAGGAAGAAAGAGACGAGCAATGACCACCAAGGAGTGAGGGCGGAGCCTCATATCAATAATTTCCAGGTGGGAGCTTCTAGGATTCCCACGGGGAAGAGTAATGGAGCACTTGGACCAGTTAAGGGGATGTGACAAGAAGAGCCGAGCCGGATTGAATGCGAGCAGCTGAGCCATATGGGAAATGAAGTTCAGCTCACATGGGGAGGCCAAATGTGTAGTCGAAGGATGCATCATTGAAGACGGGGGATGGGGAACAATGTCGGTGGAAAGAGGTGGCCAGGTGTGGGATCCATGCTTCCAGGAGGGCAGTTGGAATCCCTATCCTCGTTGGTGTCATGTCGAGCACCCGCATCCATGGAAATGCCTGAATTATCTTTCCTTCCATATTTTTTTCAATTTGGTCGGTTTATATCTCACACGTGTGATCACCAAATGGAGAACTGAGACCAAGAATGGATGGAAATATCACCAGAGAACATATTCATGCCATTGGATGAATTTACTAGAGAAAATACAACCTCTAGTGTGCATTTCCAAATGGCCTTTCATATTTCCTGTGTTTAACAGTTGGACAAATTTTATTTATTTTTAACAGGAAAACATATTTTTTCTCAATTTGGGAGGTTTATATCTCACACATGTGACAACCATAGAGGAAAATAAAACCATGGAAAGATAGATAGAATACCAAGGAACAGACTCATTCCATTAGATTATTTTATTGACATAAGGACAACATTTGGTGGGCATTTGCAAATGGCCTTTTGTAACTTTTTTTAATACTTACACAATTTTATCAAAACCTAGGTTTACTAAGGTGATTTTATCTTTTACCAATATTGGAAATATGAAACATCAAAAGCATGGGGGATGCGATGCTGATTCCATCCATTCCAATTTCATCCTCTGAAACCTCATCTTCTCTCCTTGGCGTGCATTTTACTGGAAGAGTTAAAATCAAGCCAGAAGGTACTTTTGGCAGACTGATAACTTCACCCTCAGAGATGTTTTCGAAAAACTAATCATATGGTAAGATGAAACAATAAAAAAATATAGGGCCCTATGTCCTCATAATCATTTCATCCATAAAAATAAATTATGGCATGGATTTCCCTGAGGCCACTTAGGTAGTTTTACCAGCACTGGTGCAAAACAGCCTAAAACCCTGTTTTGGCAGATCTATAACTTTGTCATCAAACACCCTTTTTGAAAACTGATACCATGTTCATATAGCCTCTTCAACAAGCTATAGCCTAATAATTTAACATAAGTTTTATCATTCACTTATGAGATATGGCGGGAATTTTCCGGGGGTGACTTAGACCAGTTTTCCAACACAACCAATTTCCAGATTTTCTCAATTTGGCAGGTTTACATCTCACACATGTGACCACCAGAGAGGAAATTAAGGTTGAGTTTGGCTGTAATTGATGTCAAAAGTATTCATTAATGACAAAAGATATGATGACATGGCATGTATGATTATGTGACATGTAAAAGACATATGGAGGCATTCTAGTGCTATTATGAAGTCAGTGTTGCAATATGGCATCATTATGAAGAGTATGGCTAGGGGGGTGGCCAAATCAATGTTAACCAGGCCAGAGGAACCGACCCTGTTTGTATCAGGTTCCTATGTGAATAAAGAAAGATAATTAAGTTGTCTCTATGTGTACTCATGAATCTATGTCTGAAGTGTTAACAATTGAATATTTGTGTATCTCTGTATCAATGAATAAATTGACAGTTTCAGATATCTCTGTAAATGCTTGATTAATCATTGTGTATGCGTAGCCTGAAGTAATGGATTTTGAGGATTGAATGTTGCAGCAGATGTATGAATGATCTGTGTGTGTGTAAAACCACGGAGTCGATGTGCAGATCCAGCAAGGGAATCAAGTCTGGTGATGATCGATTGAGTGATTGATTGATTCTCTGATCAATCAATGTAGAATCATAGAGTTGCAAATATTGCAATTTGCAGAGATTTGGATGATCCAGATTAAATGATAAAATATGGATCAACTATGGGAAAGATATCACAAGGTGAAAGTGAATGGAAGATAAGAAATCCGCAAGATTAAGTGAAGCTCCGCCGGAGATAGCAAATCGACGAACAAGATCAAAGCCGCAAGAGATCTGATGCCCTAGAGAAATTCTGTAAGAGAAAGGTGTAAGGAAGATAACGGATCCGCAAAGATAAGGTGAGATTCACATTTGATCTTAGATCGATGGTCAAGAACGAACCCGCAAGAAATCGACAGTTGTAAAGAGTTGTGAAAAAGGAATTGCGGGAGGGAAATTGCGGAAACCCATTTAGGGAAAAGTTGAAGGAACGTCTGCAATCCGCAATCTGCAACCCGACTACGAAAAGAACCGTGCGGAAGAAGTATTGTGGGAGAAAAATTGTAGAAGCTTGTTTGTAAAAATCAAAATATAGTTCCGCAATCTGCAATTTGCAATTTGTGGAAAGAGAATCCACAATTGATCAAGATTAGATGGTCCATGATCACTGCAGAAAGGAGATTGCGGAAAGGAAATTGCAGAAAAGACACTACGGAAAGGAAATTGGGAAAGGTGACAATGGAAAGTTAATTATGGAAAGATCATTGTGGAATGGCAATTGTGGAATGATTTTTGTTGTAGAAATATCATTGTGGAAAAAGGAAAATTCGGAAGGAATTCTGGTGCAGAATTATCATTGCGGAGAGGCAATTTTGGAAAGATTTCTGTTGTGGAAATTCATGACTGATAAACCTAAATAGAGTTAAAGAATTATTAAAATGAAGAATTGTGTTTTCATGAAGAGGCATGATCTAAGAATGAAAAGAGGCAACTGTGAGAAGATGCATTTGTAAAAGATGTGTTAGAAGGTATTTATAGATAGAGTGTTCAGTGAAAGAAGTCGTCTCTGTGATCCAGATCTATGTAGAATCAAATGTAGACAGAGACCAAAGAAGGAAAACCAGTGACAGGTTTGAAAACGTAAAGAACATATGGAAGTTTGATGAAATCAAATTAGGGTGGTAGGGTGGTACTAGGGCAAGCAGTAAGCTTGCAGGAGGTCATAGCCTCCTTCCAATAGTAGCTGGAAAACAAGGTGTTGTTGCATCCTTGTCTATAGCAGTAGATAGAAGATCTGGGGTGTTGTAGAATCCTTGTCTGTAGTAGCAGCAAAAATATGGGGTGTAGTTGCATGCTTTCTGTAGTAGCAGATAAACAATTTTGTAAAATTCATCTTATTAATGAGTATGAGTTGGTGGTTTTCTCTTTGAGGTTTCCATGATAAAATATTGTATCCTAACTTGTTTGATTATTTGTGTGTCTTGTACTAATTGTTTTAATAAAAGGAAAAAGAAGACAATACTGATTCACCCCCTGCCCTCGGTATTGTTGGATATTCCAAAAATTGGTATCAGAGCGAGGTTCCTTCATTACAGTTTAACAACTGGAAGGAAGATCCTCATTAAAGACCACAATGGATCAGCAGGAACGATTAGCTACCAATAGACCTCCATTGTTCACAGGAATTAACTATGCATACTGGAGTGTAAGAATGAAGTGTCACCTAATGTCGCTTGGATGGAAGGTTTGGAGAGCAGTTGAAAAGACGTATAACATAGCAGACAACCTACCTACAGACCAAGAAGAATTTGACTAATATGAGGCCAATGAAAAATCCCTAAATGAAATCTTGAATGGGTTAACAAACATAGTGGTTGTTGTTAAGATTTAATATGCTAAGATAGAAAATAGCAGCATTACATTCCATTTCACAATAATAGCATATACAGGATCACTGAAGAAACAACAAGCACAGCATAAACACAAGAGACACATATTTATCCTGGGAAACCCTCATGGGGTAGAAAACCTAGCAAAGCTTCCTCAATATAGATGACCAGCAAATACAAAAGATGTAACCCTGAGCATAAGCTCCTCCTTCTCCATAGCAGACCTCTCTCTCATAAGTGCGCAACTCTCAAGTGAGTGAGTGTGTGTAAAATGAGGAATACACCTCCTCTATTTATACACTACTCCGACTTGTCTTTTACACAAATCATGTAGGCTTGTATTTAACCAATGGGTTAAATACCCCACTACAACTGACTGGGCCGACCCCTCTAGGGTGGTCTAATAACCCTTTGACCCACATAACACATACAGGGCCGACCTCCACTAGGGAATTCTAACAACCCAAGTTACCACATTCCGACGGAGGAATAAACATCTCCGGATATACAATAAGATCTTCACGGAGGAATGAATCATCTCTGGAATAATAAAGTACAAATATAATATTCTTCGAAGTTACAATATCTCAACAATCCCCCTTAACGAGAAGGATATTATAACAACATCTACACAAGCAAGGAGTCATCAACATCATACATTATACATCTATAAATCATTGGAAGCTTTCTCAACATCATCAGTAACTCAAGCAGTTACTGGAACATCTTCAATACTGGAACATCAACATCTTCAGTACTGAGTCTTTATCTTCTGCAGCACTCAAACAGATACAACAACATCAACAGCTAGATCCTCACAATCATCATCATCGTCATTATACGATCATCATGATCATCAGCATCGTCATCACACGATCATTAGCATCATCATCTAGACCATCATGATCAGTAGCATCGTCATCTAGACTATCACGATCAGCAGCATCATCATCTAGACCATCACGATCAGCAGCATCGTCATCTAGACCATCACGATCAGCAGCATCATCATCTAGACCATCACGATCAGTAGCATCGTCATCTAGACCATTAGTACAAGTATCCACACCAATACAAGTATACATCATCAATACAAGTATCCTCATCAATACAAGTATAAACATCATCAATACAAGTATCCTCATCAATACAAGTATACATATCATCAATACAAGTATCCTCATCAATACAAGTGTACATATCATCGATACAAGTATCCTCATCAATACAAGTATAGACAATAGCAGCATACCCTGCAACACACATGATCCAATTATGGGATGATCAATCCCTCTCACTTTAGGACATAGGTCCAAGGATGATACAATCTTGATCCTCTTACGGGATGATAAGTCCCTCTCAGTTTAAGACATCTCTCATGTCTATGGATGATGCAATCCAGATCAACTTACAGGATGATCAATCCTTACCACTTTAAGACACCTCACCATGTCTAGGGACGATGCAATCCCAAATCAACTTACAGGATGATTAGTCCTTATCACTTTAAGACACCTCAACATGTCTAGGGACGATGCAATCCCAATCTACTTACAGGATGATTAGTCCTTATCACTTTAAGACACCTCACCATGTCTAGGGATGATGCAATCCCAATCTACTTACAGGATGATTAATCCTTATCACTTTAGGACATAAGTCCAAGGACAATGCAATCCTGATCCACTTACGGGATGATCAATCCCTATCACTTTAGGACATAAGTCCAAGGATGATGCAATCCTATCACGTACATTTTGAACCCAGTTCATGGACGATGCAGTCCTCACATGTACCTTTAAGACAAGTCTCATGTCTAGGGATGATGCAATCCCATCACGTACATTTTGAACCCAGTTCATGGATGATGCAGTCCTCACACGTACCTTTAAGACAAGTCTCATGTCTAGGGATGATGCAATCCCATCACATACATTTTGAACCCAGTTCACGGACGATGCAGTCCTCTCACGTACATTTTGAACCGAGGTCCAGGGACGATGCAGTCCTATCTTCAATTCTCAGAGACATCAGTCTACGAATCAATTCTGGGACCTAAGTTCGGGGAAGATACAATCCCCTACTTGTTCATTCAGGACTTCATTATTGGAGACCCAGTCTACGGTTCAATTCTGGGACCAAAGTCCTGGGAAGATACAATCCCCCACCTGTTCATTGAGGACTTCATTCTTGGAGACATCTTGTATACGTCTCTCTTTAGGACTGAAGTCCAGGGATGATCCAATCCTCACATGTCCACCAAGGTATTCATTCTCGAAGACATACGTCTATGGCTCTCTTTAGGACTGAAGTCCAGGGATGATCCAATTCTGTCATGTCCACCAAGGACTTCATTCTCGAAGACATACGTCTACGGCTCTCTTTAGGACTGAATTCAAGGGATGATCCAATCCCCTCATGTCCACCAAGGACTTCATTCTCGAAGACATACGTCTACGGCTCTCTTTAGGACTAAAGTCCAGGGATGATCCAATTCCCTCATGTCCACCAAGGACTTCATTCTCGAAGACATACGTCTACGGCTCTCTTTAGGACTGAAGTCCAGGGATGATCCAATCCCCTCATGTCCACCAAGGACTTCATTCTCAAAGACATACGTCTATGGCTCTCTTTAGGACTGAAATCCAGGGATGATCCAATCCCCCCTTCTTTCTCAGAGACACCTATCTACAGTTCCTTTTAGAACATGTGTTCAAGGATGATGCAATCCCCTTGTCACCTTAGACCCTGTCTAAGGACCATCAACCAACCTCTCTGTTGGCATCACTAATATAGGTATCCACATCATCGACCTTACTGTCGATGCAGGAAATCTCATCATAAGTGATCACATCGCTCCCCCTTTCGAGGAGGGTCCTTCTGAACTATTTTAAGTTTTTCTCGGAAAAATTTACTTGAGGTAGAGGTTTGGTTAGTACATTTGTAACTTGTTACAAATTTGAAATTTAATTCTTTTCTGCACCATATCTTGTATATAGAAATGTCAGATCTCTATGTGCTTTGACTTATCATGGAACACTGGATTCTCTGCCATTTTGGTACAACTCTGTTTGTCACATAGGATCATAGTTGGGTCCATTTTTATGTCAAACAATTATGAAGCCATACCGCTTCACAACTAACAGAGCAAGTAGCCATATATTCTGCTTGTGCTGAGAGCCACACTAGATTGCTTCCTGCTAAACCACGAGATCATGGCTGATCCCAAACAATAACATCCTCTCGATGTGCTCTTCCTGTCTGATACAATTTCTGCCCAATCAATATCTGTGTAGCCATCTGAAGTCATGATCTCTAAGATAACGTAGATCAAAGTCTATCGTATCCTTTAGGTACCGCATCACATGATTTGCAACTTATCAGGTGAACACATCTAGCTTCCACTAGATACTGACTCAAGGTGTTCACAGCAAAGCATATATCTGACCTAGTATTCGTTAGATACATCAATGACCCAATAATTTTTCTGTACAGAGTTATATCCACTAACTCTGATGAGTCATCCGCTGACAGCTTCAAGTTGGAATCCATGAGAGTGGCCATTCCAACACATCAAGTCTTCTCAATATTTCTCAGCATACTTTCCCTGGTTGAGAAAGATTCCTTACGAGCCTTGCCATACTTCTAGACCTAGGAAGTAATGCATCAATCTCAGATCTTTCATTTTCATTTCTGCAGCCATCTGCTTCTTTCTTTTCATGATCTGTTTCTCATTCCCTGTCAGAAAGATATCATCTACATACAATAATAGTATGATCCATAACCTTAAGTTAAAGGTCAGGAACAACTTTACTTTTGGTAAAGCCCAAGCTTATCAAGAAACTGTCAATTCTCCCTTTGTGACTGAACATCATTCACACTCTGCATTGAATGATCTTTTGCATATCTATCTGTGCCATCTCTCGTTAGATGGGTCTACTGATATGGGCCTCAATATCATTCAAACTCTGTGGTGAGTTCCTTCTTGCATCCATGTCATCTGTGTATAGAATCCATATTCAACCTTGTAGCAAAGGTTGAGATCCACATCACCCATGATGATCATTAAGCTCATCAATTGAATACCAATCCTGGGTACCCATACAGAACCTGAATCACACTTCTTCTTTAATTACACCATTAAGAGAATGGTCTTATCTATCCACTTGGAGCAAACATCTTGTCATGATTCTCTTCCTCTTTCTAAGAGAATCTTCTAGCCATGAGCCTTCTATATTTTGTTTGATTTGTAAATCTTCTTGTTGAACATCCATCACTTGTTCGGTGTTCATCATTCTTCATGATCTTTCCTACAAAACAAAATTAAGTACATGATTAGTAATACTTCATAATCATGAAATCATGTTGACATGATAACCTATTATGCATATAGATATCATTTACATAGTTATGCAACTATCTTGACCAATACTTTGGCACAACACTTTTCCATATCCTGTATGCATATAGTGGCTATCTAGATGCCTTCCATCTCTACCAGAACATACTATCGAGAGTGTGCACAGCTCTCAACATGTCAGCAAAGAGGTTTCATTCTAGACAAGCAACAATGGAATGTTTGTCCAACTTACCAATCATATGCATATTAGTAGCATATTGTTCAATGCTCTATGAATGTTTACACTTGGCATGATATATTCTAGGAATACAAATATGCATACAAGCAATATCATTTACTATTTCAAATAACAACTCAAATACTTATCTTTTATGTTTGTGTGGTTGCCTCCCGCTTGATCTTCTATATGTCTTTTGAACTTCTATTCATTCTGTACCACTGTGCATGCTCAAGTGTGCACTAGTGTCATCCTCCTGATCTCATACACAAACATACATTCATTAGTATCAAAACATTATAATTCTAAATAATCTTGAATATGTATAGTCATGATCATTAGTATTCAGGGTTTCAAGGAAGTCTTCTTTTACTCATGCATATACTTCCTTGATCATAGTACTCTTCTGGTTAGTTAAATCATCAAGATAACAGACATAATATGCATAAACCCTTGATTACTAACTTTATGAATAAGCTTAACCAATCATACCAAGTATACTTATATAAGGGATCCTAGCACAAGGTAAGATTCTAACTTCACATAGGAAAACATACCTGGATTAGTATACCTGCTTAGTTATGTCTAACATACCTAAACAATATCTTCTTTGTTCTCTTCAATGATTTAGAGATCCCGTGCTAGAACCTGCATATCTCATAGGTTAAACATAATATAACAAAGTCATACATACCTCGTAAGTAGAACAAAGATTATGGATGAGTCTTTTTCTTCATGTTGTCATGGTCATGGAACTTGATTTTTCTTTCGTGATGTACCTGTATCTTGTTAGCAGACAACATCAACCTCATACAACACCATAATGCATTAGTACAATCATATAGACCTAATCAATGAATTTCTTCGATCATTCACATGCATTCATACTGTTACTAGGGTGATAAGAAAATTCTAACATGAATCAAGATTGTACTAATAAATAACATGAGGACAAACACATTATGAACTTAATCAGGAATCAGATTTCAAGACATACCTGAACCTCCTTAAGTCATACCTCTCGAGACTTCTTGTAGTCTTCTTATGTACGGCCTTAGCCTCAATTCCCCCTGAAACTTGATCTCGAGCTTGATTAGGGTTTGCTAGAGAAACCCTAAAAATTCAATCTTTGACATTCACACTTCTGAATGGATGGAAGGATGTGTCTCGCTGAGCTGATCAAACTAGCATACTTCAATTTTGAAATCTCCAAAAATTTGACCCCTCAAAATTGCCTTCGAAACTTCTGGATCTTCTGTATAGGATCCCGAACTAGGGTTTGATGAAGCCCACCCTTCTTCCCAATAAAAATTTTCGATCAAAGGCTCTAAACTCTTATTTTTCTAAGGAGCTTCCAGCTGTGGTCACAGACTTCAAAAATTCCAACTTTTGCTGAAGCCGTAATTTTCTGTCTTTCCGATCAAAATCCCGAACTGGGGTTTGATCAAGCCCGGTCTTCTACCCAACCAAAAAATTCGATCTTGGTCTCTAAATTTCGATTTTCCTGAGTAGAATTCAGCCGTGGACTCCGATTCCAAAAATTCTAACTTTCTCGGAAACCCTAAATTCCGGAAGCCATGAATGAAGGTGCTCCAAAAATAATTCTGTTTTGACAGAAATATGTACCTGATTGCTTCTACTGTAAATCCGAAATTTTCTCTCCACAGGGTCTGAAAAACTTTTTTGTGGTATCCTGACCTGTCATATTTCCATCCCGACAGGTCTGACCTCAATTGGATTTTCTGAGAGAGAGTTATGCTAAGTGTCGCAACGTGACCTGTTTATGGGATAAAACAGAAGAGCGAACTTGTACGGAGTTCCACGTGTCACTGGTTCAGCTTCGGCCTCTAAAAAAGTTTTCTGAGATAGTACAGTCTGTGTACTACCTTGAAATTTTTACGAAATTTCATTTGGATCTTCCTATCCCAAGTTATGACCTTTTTTCCTAGGTCACCTGATTTTGACTGAGATCTGGAAGAGGCAGAAACACTAACTTGTACAGATCATAACTCACAAAGTACAACGAATCTGAGGGTTCCCTTTGGACACAAGGTACCTAGGGATGTTATATATGACTTGTAAACTTTTCAGATCTTGAACCTTTGCATAAATGGATTTATAGCAAAAGTTCCACAATGACTGTTTTTTGCTATGTAAAACCCAAACCTTCAAATTGTCGCAAGTGAAGCAAGTGTCGTAAGTGCCATACATTGCCTTCCTTCAGGTTAGCTCATATACCATGTTAAGATTTAATATGCTAATATAGAAAATAGCAGCATTATATTCCATTTCACAATAATAGCATATACAGGATCACTGAAGAAACAACAAGCACAACATAAACACAAGAGACACAGATTTATCTTGGGAAACCCTCATGGGGTAGAAAACCCAGCAAAGCTTCCTCAATATAGATGACCAGCAAATACAAAAGATGTAACTCTAAGCATAAGCTCCTCCTTCTCCATAGCAGACCTCTCTCTCATAAGTGTGCCACTCTCAAGTGAGTGAGTGTGTGTAAAATGAGGAATACACCTCCTCTATTTATACACTACTCCGACTTGTCTTTTACACAAATCATGTAGGCTCGTATCAGAGCGAGGTTCCTTCATTACAGTTTAACCACTAGAAGGAAGATCCTCATTAAAGACCACAATGGATCAGCATGAAGGATTAGCTACCAACAGACCTCCACTGTTCACAGGAATTAACTATGCATACTAGAGTGTAAGAATGAAGTGTCACCTAATGTCACTTGGATGGAAGGTTTGGAGAGTAGTTGAGAAGATGTATAACATAGCAGACAACCTACCTACAGACCAAGAAGAATTTGACCGATATGAGGCCAATGAAAAATCCCTAAATGCAATCTTGAATGGGTTAACAAACATAGTGGTTGTGAAAGTCATGCAATGCTCGACAACCAAGGAGGCTTGGGATAAATTAAAATTGTCCATGAAGGAGCATCCAAAGTCAAACAATAAAAAAATTCAGACATACAAAGGAAAACTTGAAATCCTGAAAATGAAGGAGGAAGAAAATATTGCAGAATATCTTCTAACAATAGATGAAATTATCAATGCTATCCGAGGCCTTGGAGGGTAATTAGAGGAGAAAGAAGTAGTGGACAAAGTACTAAGAACCATTTCATTGAAGTATGACTCAAAAGTATCTACTCTAGAAGAAGAAGATGATCTTAAATACATGATAGTAGATGAACTACATGGGATCTTCACTGCCTATGAGATGAGAAAAGGAGAAGATGATTAATCAAATAAAGAAGCAACATTTAAAGCCTTATCCAAGAATCAATTAGAAAACTAATATGATGAAGAATCCTTATTCATCAAGAAGCTTGAGAGAGGTACTGGAAAGTACAAGGGAAAGCCACCTCTAAAGTGCTTTAATTGTGGAAGAATTGGACACTTTTCTTCAAAATGTCCTCATCCTAAGAAAGATAGAAGTGATTAGAAAGAAGCCTCAAAGAAGTTCAGAAATGACAGAACATGAAACAAAAAGAATTTCAATGAAAAGAAGAAGTTCCTTAACAACCTAGAAGATGGTGAAGATGAAGACACAAGTGAAGATGAGGAGACATAAATTCTATTCACAGGAATAGAATACCAAGCTCAATATGATGAACCAATGGAAGAAGGAGTACTAGATCTAAGAGCTGAATTAATCAGTGCTTTTGAAGATCTTAAAAAAAGCAGGAAAAATAACAAACAATCAAACCAAATCATTAGTGACTTGAAATCCCAACTTAAAAAATCCAAGAAGATTGAAAGAGGCCTATATTTACAACTCAAAGAGAGAATACAAGAATTAGAGAAGCTTGAAGAAGAAATTATGCATCTTAGGAAAAAGCTCAATGAGGAATCGATTAAATCAAAATATGAAAATAGTTCAAAGACTTTAGATGACATCTTGAGTAGCCAAAGACCATCAACAAATAAATCTGGTTTTGGGATATGACAATAAAAAGAAGCCAGAATGTTCCTCCTTCACAAACCAAGGAAAAGGAAGTTATGTTGCTACACTAAAAAGTTCATTTAAAAAGGAAGAAAATGAGAAATCTGCTCCATCTTCTCTTGACAAAAACAAAATTAATGTAATTCCTAAAAGACCAAGGACAAATAGATATCAGCAGATTTTCTTTGACATTATTACTCTTGTAACAATTTTTGACATAAGTCCCTAAATTGTAGAGCATATGGAAATCCTCGTGACTACAAGGAAAGAGCATCGAGTAACAAACCAAAAACAAGGGATCATAATTTCTTTACACCTCCTCAAAAATATGACATAGAGTGTTACAAATGAAATAACCATAGACATATAGCAAGAAACTTTAAACCAATGACTCCTAAAAAAAGGCTTGATGCAAAAGAATTCCAAGACAAAAAACAAAGAAAGCATTGGAAGAAAAAGAACGAAGAGGATAAATCCATGATTGTTCTATGTGTGACAGAAAAGAAGAATCTATGGAATATTGACAATGGGTGTTCAAAACATATGACAGGAGACCCAAGTAAATTCATAAGCCTTAAAAGAGATAGTAAAGGTAGGGTCACATTTGGAGATAGTATGTCTTCCAAAATAATTGGCAAAGGTACAACCACTATCAATAGCAAGATCAAAGATGAATATGTTTTGCTAGTAGAAGACCTTAAGCCTAATCTCATCAGTGTGAGTCAAACTTGTGACCAAGGATACATCTGCACCTTTGACTCTGAGAAATGTGAAATAAAAAAAAGGACTCAGGGAGACTTGTTGGGACTGCTGTAAGAAATTCGAGTAATGTGTACATCCTAGAAAATGAAGACCAATGCTACATGAGTATGATTGATGAAAGTTGGTTATGGCACAGAAGGATGGGACATTTAAACTTTCATAAGCTTGTCACGGTAAGTAATAAGGAGGCTGTGAGAGATTTACAAAAAATTGTGAAACCTCTAAATGTAGTTTGTAAACATTGTCGGCATGGGAAGCAAACCAAAGCTAGCTTCAAGTCAAAAGAACATATGACCTCACATATTTTGGAAATAATTCACACTGACCTTTGTGGACCAAGAAGGACTAAAACCTTGCAAGGAGAGTATTATTTTATGTTTCTCATTGAAGATTACACAAGGATGATTTGGGTAACATTCCTCAAGGAAAAATTAGAAGCCTTTGAAAAATTCAAAACTTTCAAAGCAATGGTGGAAAATGAGACAAACCAAAAAATCAAATGTCTTAGGTCAGATAATGGAGGTGAATTCACTTCAAATGAATTCGATGATTTTTGTGAAATCCATGGGATCAAAATACAATTTTCAGCTCCAAAGACACCTCAGCAAAATGGCGTGGTGGAAAGAAAAAACAGGACAGTTCAAGAAGCTACCAGAACCATGCTAAATGAAGCAAAACTTCCTGATACATATTGGAGAGAAGCAGTATACACAGTTGTCTACATACTTAATAGAGAACAACTCAGAGTGAATAATGACATGACTCCTTATGAACTATCATATGGAAGTCCTGCATTAGTCAAGTATTTCAGAGTGTTTGGCAGCAAGTGCTACATAAAGAGGAATGAAGATGATCTTGGAAAGTTTGATTCTAGAACTGATGAAGGAATATTATTGGGATATTCCTCCACCAAACAGGCTTACAAATGTTAGAATTAAATATTACACAAAATCATAGAGAATGCATATGTAAGAGTGGATGACATGAAGCCAAGAAGGATAAGATACAAAGACGAAGATGCAAGAACAAACAATGAAGAAGAAGTTTTGCAAAAGAACGAAGATATAGTTGGGAAAGAATAAGAAGAAAGAGAAGAATCACAAGAAAATGAAGATGAAGATTCTCCAAGATCTCCTACAAAGGCACCACCAAGAAGAATACAAAAGAACCTTCCTAGAACACAAATTATAGCTGACAAAGATGCAGGAGTCAGTACAAGAAAGAGATTATTTACTCAACAAGCTCTATTTTTAGTAGTGGAACCTAAGAACTTTATAGAAGCAAGCAAAAATGATGATTGGATCAAAGCCATGGATGAAGAACTAGATCAGATTAAGAAGAACGAAACTTGCGAACTTGTTCCAAGACCTACAAACAAGAATGTTATAGGGACCAAATGGGTTTGCAAGAGTAAGTTCAATGAAGATGGTAAAGTGATAAGAAATAAAGCAAATCTAGTGTGTAAGGGATATGCTCAAGTGGAAGGAATTGAATTTGAAGAAACCTTTGCACCTGTAGCAAGACTTGAAGCAATCAGAATTTTTTTGGCATTCTCATGTTATAAAAACTTCAAAGTATATCAAATGGATGTCAAGTCTGCATTTCTAAATGGGAATCTAGAAGAGGAAGTATATATTGAACAACGTGAAGGTTTCCTCCTATCATAGAATAGGGACTATGTTTGCAAACTAGAAAAGGCACTCTATGGTGTGAAGGAAGCCCCAAAAGCATGGTTTTCAAGGCTAGATAACCACTTGAAACAACAAGGATATAAAAGAGGATCCACTGATAGAAATATCTACATAAATATTGAGGATAAGAATATGTTCATTGTTGTTGTTTATGTAGATGATATCATTTTTGGAAGCAATCTACAAATACTAAGTGTAAATTTTTCTTCTGAAATGAAAAAGGAATTTGAAATGCCAATGTTGGGTGAATTAACATTCTTCTTGGGACTACAAGTTTATCAATTAGACAAAGGAATCTTCATTTCTCAAAACAAGTACATCAAGGATATGCTTAAGATGTTCAAGATGGAAGACTCCAATCCAGCCAACACTCCCATGATCACTGGCTATAAACTAAGCAAGAATGATGAGTCTTTAAAAGTGGATCATACCATGTATAGATCCATGATTGGAATCCTGTTGTATGTGACAACTACAAGACTAGATGTGATGCAAGCTGTGGGATTGGTTGCTAGATTTCAATCAGCTCCCAAGGAAACACATGTGGCAACAGTAAAAATAACTTTCAGATATTTAAAAGGCACTATGGAGTATGGTTTATGGTACCCAAAATGCCAAGATTTCACCTTAAAAGCATTTACTGATGCAGATTGGGAAAGAGGTGTTGATGATCGAAAAAGTACTAGTGGAGCAACATTCTTTTTAGGAAATTGTTTGGTATCATGTTTTAGCAAGAGACAATCATCCATATCACTATCTACAATAGAGGCTGAATCCATTGCTGCTGCATCATGTTGTACCCAATTCATTTGGATGAAGCAGACTTTGGAAGACTTGCTCGCGAAGTATGAGAATCCAATAATAATCAATTGTGACAACACTAGTGCTATAAACATGTCAAAAAATCCTATTATGCACTCTAAAACAAAGCACATTCCAATAAAATATCATGTTCTAAGAGATCAAGTATCACAAAGGGTTGTCAAATTGGAATATGTAGACACAAAAGAACAAATAGCTGACATTTTCACTAAGCCACTACCCAAAGAAGCATTTGAGAATCTTAGACAAGAGATGGGAGTAATTTCTTTGCAATGAATAAAAAGGAGAAAAAGGAAGCTTGTCAGGGGGAGATATGTTGACAGGGGGAGCTGTCAAAAGGAAGACTTTGCCATTAATGTCAAAGGGGGAGTAAATCAAGGAGTGCTTTTCATTGATGTCAAAAGTATTCATTAATGACAAAAGATATGATGACATGCCATGTATGATGATGTGGCATGTAAAAGACACATTGTGGTGTTTTAGTGCTATTATGAAGTCAATGTTGTAATATGGCATCATTATGAAGAGTATGGCTAGGGGGTGGCCAAATCAATGTAAACTGGGCCATAGGAAGCGACACTGTTTGTATTAGGTTCCTGTGTGAATAAATAAATCTAATTAAGTTGTATCTGTGTGTACGCGTGAATCTATGTCTGAAGTGTTAACAGTTGAATATTTGTGTATCTCTATATCAATGAATCAATTGATAGTTTGAGATATCTGTGTAAATTCTTGATTAATCACTATGTGTATGTGTAGCCTAAAGTAAGGGATTTTGAGGATTGGATGTTGCAACGGATGTATGAATGATCTTTGTGTGTGTAAAACCCTGGAGTTAATGTGCAGGTATATCAAGGGAATCAAGTCGCATGATGATCGATTGAGTGATTGATTGTTTCTCTAATCAATCAATGTAGAATTGTAGAGTTGCAAAGATTGAAGTTTGCAAAGATTTGGATGATCTAGTTTAAAGGAGAAAATATGGATCAACGATGGGAAAGAGATCATGAGGTGAACGTGAATGGAAGATAAGAAATCCATAAGATTAAGTGAAGTTCTGCTGGAGATAGAAGATCAACAGACGAGATCAAATCCGCAAGAGATTTGACGCCCCAGAGAAACTCCGCAAGAGAAAGGTGTAAGGAAGATAATGGATCCACAAATATAAGGTGAGATCCGCATCTGATCTCATATCAACGGTCAGGAAATAAACCGCAATATATAGATGGTTGTAAAGAGTTGTGAAAATGGAATTACGGGAGGGAAATTGTGGAAGCCCATTTCAGGAAAAGTTGAAGGGATGTCTGCAATCCGCAATCCACAACCTGATTGTGGAAAGAACCTTGTGGAAAGAGACTTGCAAAAGAAGTCTTGCGCGAGACATATTGCGGAATCTAGTTTGTAAAAATTGAAATATAGTTCCACAATCTGCAATCCTCAAGCTACGGGAAGAGAATACACCGTTGATCAAGATCAGATGGTCCACGCTCACTGCAGAAAGGAGATTGTAGAAAAGTGCTTGTGGAAAAGCCACTTCGTAAAGGAAATTGCGGAAAGGTCACTGTGGAAAGGTAATTGCAGAAATATCATTGTGAAAAGGAAACTATAGAAAGATTTTTGTTGTGGAAATATCATTGCGGAAAGTAACAAACCAAAAACAAGGGATCATAATTTCTTTACACCTCCTCAAAAATATGACATAGAGTGTTACAAATGCAATAACCATGGACATATAGCAAGAAACTTTAAACTAATGAATCCTAAAAAAAGGCCTGATGCAAAAGAATTCCAAGACAAAAAACAAAGAAAGGATTGGAAGAAAAAGAACGAAGAGGATAAATCCATGATTGTTCTATGTGTGACAGAAAAGAAGAATCTATGGAATATTGATAATGGGTGTTCAAAACATATGACAGGAGACCCAAGTAAATTCATAAGCCTTAAAAGAGATAATAAAGGTAGGGTCACTTTTGGAGATAGTATGTCTTCCAAAATAATTGGCAAAGGTACAACCACTATCAATAGCAAGATCAAAGATGAATATGTGTTGCTAGTAGAAGACCTAAAGCCTAATCTCATCAGTGTGAGTCAAACTTGTGACCAAGGATACATCTGCACCTTTGACTCTGAGAAATGTGAAATAAAAAAAAGGACTCAGGGAGACTTGTTGGGGTTGCTGTAAGAAATTCGAGTAATGTCTACATCCTAGAAAATGAAGACCAATGCTACATGAGTATGATTGATGAAAGTTGGTTATGGCACAGAAGGATGGGACATTTAAACTGTCATAATCTTGTCACGGTAAGTAATAAGGAGGCTGTGAGAGATTTACCAAAAATTGTGAAACCTCTAAATGTAGTTTGTAAACATTGTCAGCATGGGAAGCAAACCAAAGCTAGCTTCAAGTCAAAAGAACATATGACCTCACATATTTTGGAAATAATTCACACTGACCTTTGTGGACCAAGAAGGACTAAAACCTTGCAAGGAGAGTATTATTTTATGTTACTCATTGAAGATTACACAAGGATGATTTGGGTAACATTCCTCAAGGAAAAATTAGAAGCCTTTGAAAAATTCAAAACTTTCAAAGCAATGGTGGAAAATGAGACAAACCAAAAAATCAAATGTCTTAGGTCAGATAATGGAGGTGAATTCACTTCAAATGAATTCGATGATTTTTGTGAAATCCATGGGATCAAAATACAATTTTCAGCTCCAAAGACACCTCAGCAAAATGGCGTGGTGGAAAGAAAAAACAGGACAGTTCAAGAAGCTACCAGAACCATGCTAAATGAAGCAAAACTTCCTGATACATATTGGAGAGAAGCAGTATACACAGTTGTCTACATACTTAATAGAGAACAACTCAGAGTGAATAATGACATGACTCCCTATGAACTATCATATGGAAGTCCTGCATTAGTCAAGTATTTCAGAGTGTTTGGCAGCAAGTGCTACATAAAGAGGAATGAAGATGATCTTGGAAAGTTTGATTCTAGAATTGATGAAGGAATATTATTGGGATATTCCTCCACCAAACAAGCTTACAAATGTTACAATTAAATATTACACAAAATCATAGAGAGTGCATATGTAAGAGTGGATGACATGAAGCCAAGAAGGATAAGATACAAAGACGAAGATGCAAGAACAAACAATGAAGAAGAAGTTTTGCAAAAGAACGAAGATATAGTTGGGAAAGAATAAGAAGAAAGAGAAGAATCACAAGAAAATGAAGATGAAGATTCTCCAAGATCTCCTACAAAGGCACCACCAAGAAGAATACAAAAGAACCTTCCTAGAACACAAATTATAGCTGACAAAGATGCAGGAGTCAGTACAAGAAAGAGATTATTTACTGAACAAGCTCTATTTTTAGTAGTGGAACCTAAGAACTTTATAGAAGCAAGCAAAAATGATGATTGGATCAAAGCCATGGATGAAGAACTAGATCAGATTAAGAAGAACGAAACTTGCGAACTTGTTCCAAGACCTACAAACAAGAATGTTATAGGGACCAAATGGGTTTGCAAGAGTAAGTTCAATGAATATGGTAAAGTGATAAGAAATAAAGAAAATCTAGTGTGTAAGGGATATTCTCAGTGGAAGGAATTGAATTTGAAGAAACCTTTGCACCTGTAGCAAGACTTGAAGCAATCAGAATTTTTTTGGCATTCTCATTTTATAAAAACTTCAAAGTATATCAAATGGATGTCAAGTCTACATTTCTAAATGGGAATCTAGAAGAGGAATTATATATTGAACAACGTGAAGGTTTCCTCCTATCATAGAATAGGGACTATGTTTGCAAACTAGAAAAGGCACTCTATGGTGTGAAGGAAGCCCCAAAAGCATGGTTTTCAAGGCTAGATAACCACTTGAAACAACAAGGATATAAAAGAGGATCCACTGATAGAAATATCTACATAAATATTGAGGATAAGAATATGTTCATTGTTGTTGTTTATGTAGATGATATCATTTTTGGAAGCAATCTACAAATACTAAGTGTAAATTTTTCTTCTGAAATAAAAAAGGAATTTGAAATGCCAATGTTGGGTGAATTAACATTCTTCTTGGGACTACAAGTTTATCAATCAGACAAAGGAATCTTCATTTCTCAAAACAAGTACATCAAGGATATGCTTAAGATGTTCAAGATGGAAGACTCCAAGCCAGCCAACACTCCCATGATCACTGGCTGTAAACTAAGCAAGAATGATGAGTCTTTAAAAGTGGATCATACCATGTATAGATCCATGACTGGAAGCCTGCTGTATGTGACAACTACAAGACTAGATGTGATGCAAGCTGTGGGATTGGTTGCTAAATTTCAATCAGCTCCCAAGGAAACACATGTGGCAACAGTAAAAATAATTTTCAGATATTTAAAAGGCACTATGGAGTATGGTTTATGGTACCCAAAATGCCAAGATTTCACCTTAAAAGCATTTACTGATGCAGATTGGGAAAGAAGTGTTGATGATCGAAAAAGTACTAGTGGAGCAACATTCTTTTTAGGAAATTGTTTGGTATCATGTTTTAGCAAGAGACAATCATCCATATCACTATCTACAACAGAGGCTGAATCCATTGCTGCTGCATCATGTTGTACCCAATTCATTTGGATGAAGCAGACTTTGGAAGACTTGCTCGCGAAGTATGAGAATCCAATAATAATCAATTGTGACAACACTAGTGCTATAAACATGTCAAAAAATCCTATTATGCACACTAAAACAAAGCACATTCCAATAAAATATCATGTTCTAAGAGATCAAGTGTCACAAAGGGTTGTCAAATTGGAATATGTAGACACAAAAGAACAGATAGATGACATTTTCACTAAGCCACTACCCAAAGAAGCATTTGAGAATCTTAGACAAGAGATGGGAGTAATTTCTTTGCAATGAATAAAAAGGAGAAAAAGGAAGCTTGTCAGGGGGAGATATGTTGACAGGGGGAGCTGTCAAAAGGAAGACTTTGCCATTAATGTCAAAGGGGGAGTAAATCAAGGAGTGGTTTTCATTGATGTCAAAAGTATTCATTAATGACAAAAGATATGATGACATGCCATGTATGATGATGTGGCATGTAAAAGACACATTGTTCTGTTTTAGTGCTATTATGAAGTCAATGTTGTAATATGGCATCATTATGAATATTATGGCTAGGGGGTGGCCAAATCAATGTAAACTGGGCCAGAGGAAGCGACACTGTTTGTATTAGGTTCCTGTGTGAATAAAGAAAGCTAATTAAGTTGTATCTGTGTGTACGCGTGAATCTATGTCTGAAGTGTTAACAGTTGAATATTTGTGTATCTCTATATCAATGAATCAATTGATAGTTTGAGATATCTGTGTAAATTCTTGATTAATCACTATGTGTATGTGTAGCCTAAAGTAAGGGATTTTGAGGATTGAATGTTGCAACGGATGTATGAATGATCTTTGTGTGTGTAAAACCCTGGAG
Source organism: Larix kaempferi (assembly GCA_027924585.1). Taxonomy (NCBI): domain Eukaryota; kingdom Viridiplantae; phylum Streptophyta; class Pinopsida; order Pinales; family Pinaceae; genus Larix; species Larix kaempferi. Next base: position 4,982,192 of record BSBM01000066.1, read on the forward strand.
TCAATGTGCAGGTATATCAAGGGAATCAAGTCGCATGATGATCGATTGAGTGATTGATTGATTCTCTGATCAATCAATGTAGAATTGTAGAGTTGCAAAGATTGAAGTTTGCAAAGATTTGGATGATCTAGTTTAAAGGAGAAAATATGGATCAACGATGGGAAAGAGATCACGAGGTGAACGTGAATGGAAGATAAGAAATCCATCAGATTAAGTGAAGTTCTGCTGGAGATAGAAGATCAACAGACGAGATCAAATCCGCAAGAGATTTGACGCCCCAGAGAAACTCCGCAAGAGAAAGGTGTAAGGAAGATAACGGATCTACAAATATAAGGTGAGATCCGCATCTGATCTCATATCAACGGTCAGGAAATAAACCGCAATAAATAGATGGTTGTAAAGAGTTGTGAAAATGGAATTACGGGAGGGAAATTGCGGAAGCCCATTTCAGGAAAAGTTGAAGGGACGTCTGCAATCCGCAATCCACAACCTGATTGTGGAAGGAACCTTGTGGAAAGAGACTTGCAAAAGAAGTCTTGCGCGAGACATATTGTGGAAGCTAGTTTGTAAAAATTGAAATATAGTTCCGCAATCTGCAATCCTCAAGCTACAGGAAGAGAATACACCGTTGATCAAGATCAGATGGTCCACGCTCACTGCAGAAAGGAGATTGTAGAAAAGTGCTTGCAGAAAAGCCACTTCGTAAAGGAAATTGCGGAAAGGTCACTGTGGAAAGGTAATTGCAGAAATATCATTGTGAAAAGGAAACTGTAGAAAGATTTTTGTTGTGGAAATATCATTGCGGAAAAAGGAAAATTTGGAAGGAATTCTGGTGCAGAAATACCATTGCAGAGAGGCAATTTTAGAAATATTTTTGTTGCGGAAAGTAATGACTCATAATCCTAAATAGAGTTAAAGGATTATTAAAATGAAGAATTGTGTTTTCATGAAGAGACACGATCTAAGAATGAAAAGGCGCAACTGTGAGAAGATGCATTCGTAAAAAATGTTTTAGATGGTATTTATAGATAGAGTGTTGAGTGAAATAAGTCATCTCTGTGATCCTTATCTATGTAGCAGCAGCTGTAGACAGAGACCAAAGAAGGAAAACCAGTGATAGGTTTGGAAATATAAAGAAGATCTAGAACTCCAATGAAATCAAATTAGGGTGGTAGGGTGGTGCTAGGGAAAGAAGTAATCCTATAGGAGGTCGTATCCTACCTTCAATAGTAGCTCAAAAATAGGTTTCTAATGCATCCTTGTCTGTAGCAACAGACATAATATCTTGGGTGTTGTAGCATCCTTGTCTGTAGCAATAGGCAAAGTCTAAGGTGTAGTTGCATCCTTTTTGTAGTAGTAGATAAACAATTTTGTAAAATTGATCTTATTAATGAGTATGAGTTGGTGGTTTTCTCTTTGAGGTTTCCATGATAAAATATTGTGTCCTAACTTGTTTGATTATTTGTGTGTCTTGTACTAATTGTTTTAATAAAAGGATAAAGAAGACAATACTGATTCACCCCCCCACCTTCTCAGTATTGTTGGATATTCCAACAACTAAAACCATGGATATATAGACAGATCACCAAGGAACATACTCATGCCATTAGATGGGTTTATTGAAATAAATACAACATTTGGTGGGAATTTGCAAATGGCCTTTTGTAACTAGTTTTAAGAGTTACATAATTTTATCAAAACGTTGGTTTACTAAGGTGATTTTTCCTTTACCAATATTGGCAATATGAAGAATCCAAAGCATGGGGGAAAACATGCTAATTCTATCCATGCCAATTTGATCCTCTGAAACCTCATCCTCTCTCCTTGGTGGGCATTTTACTGGAACAATGCAAATCAAGCCAGAATTAAGGCACTTTTGGAAGACTGATAACTTCACCCTCGAAGACGTTTTGGACAAAATAATCATATGGTCAAATGAACCAATCACCAATATAGGTACCTATGTACTCATAATAATTTCATCCATCAAATACAAATTATGGCGTGCATTTCCCTGAGGCCACTTAGGCAGTTTTACCAGCACTAGTGCAAAATAGCTTGAAACCATGTTTTGGCAGACCTATAACTTTGTCATCAAACACCCTTTTTGAGAACTAATACCATTCTAATATAGCCTATTCAACAATACATAGCATGATACTTTAAGATAATTTTTATCATTCACTGAAGAGATAAGTAGGGCATTTTCCAGAGGCCAGTTAGACCAGTTTTCCAACACTTAGTCAATTTCCATATTTTCTTAATTTGGCAGGTTTATATCTCACACATGCGACCACCAGAGAGGAAAATAAAACCATTGATAGATATACAGGTCACCAAGGAATAGACTCATGCCATTAGATGATTTTATTGACATAAAGACAACATTTGGTGGGCATTTGCAAATGGCCTTTTGTAACTGGTTTTAACACTTACACAATTTTATCAAAACCTAGGTTTACTAAGGTGATTTTTTTTATTTTTCCAGTATTGGAAATATGAAGCATCCAAATCATGGGGTACAACATGTTGAATCCATCCATGCCAATTTCATCCTCTAAAACCTCATCCTCTCTCGGTGGGCATTTTACTGGAACAACGCAAATCAAGCCATACAGAACTTTTGGCAGACTGGTAACTTTACCCTCAGAGACTTTTTGGACAAACTAATCATTCGTTCAGATGCAACAATAAAAAATATAGGTCCCTATATCCTCATAAAAATTTCATCCATCAAATATGAATTATGGCGTGCATTTCCCTGAGGCCACTTAGGCAATTTTACCATCACTGGTGCAAAATAGCCTGAAACCATGTTTTGGCAGATCTATAACGTTGTCATAAAACACCCTTTGTGATAACCGATACAATGGTCATATAACCTCTTCAACAAGATATAGCCTGGTACTTTCATATAATTTTTATCATTCATTTTTGAGATATGGATGGCATTTTCCGGAGGCCACTTAGACAAGTTTTGCAACACTTAGTGATTTCCAAATTTTCTCAATTTGGCATGTTTATATCTCACACATGTGACCACCAGAGAGGAAAATAAAACCATGTATAGATAGATAGATCACCAAAAAACAGAATCATTCCATTAGATTATTTTATTGACATAAGGACAACATTTGGTGGGCATTTGCAAATGGCCTTTTGTAACTAGTTTTAACACTTACACAATTTTATCAAAACCTAGGTTTACTATGGTGATTCTTTATTGTACCAATATTTTTAATAAGAAGCATCCAAATCATGGGGGAAAAAATCCTGATTCCATCCATGCCAATTTCATCATCTGAAACCTCATCCTCTCGCCTTGGCGGGCATTTTACTGGAACAATGCAAATCAATCCAGAAGGCACTTTTGGCAGACTGTTAACTTCAACCTTAGAGAAGTTTTGGACAAACTAATCATATGTTCATATGAAGAAATAAAAAATATAGGTACCTATGTCCTCATAATAATTTCATCCATCAAATACAAATTATGGTGTGCATTTCCCTGAGGCCACTTAGGTAGTTTTACCAGCACTAGTGCAAAATAGCCTAAAACCCTGTTTTGGAAGACCTATAACTTTGTCATCAAACACCCTTTTTGTGCACGGAGACCATATTAATATATAATATTCAACAATGTATAGCCATATACTTTCATATATTTTTTATCATTCACTTATGAGATATGCAAGGCATTTTCTGGAGGCCACGTAGACAAGTTTTCCAACACTAGGTCAATTTCCATATTTTCTCAATTTGGCAGGTTTATATCTCACACATGTGATCACCCGAGAGGAAAATAAAACCATGGATATATATACAGATAACCAAGGAACAAACTCATGCCATTAGATGATTTTATTGACATAAATACATCATTTGGTGGGCATTTGCAAATGGCCTTTTGTAACTGGTTTTAACACTTACACGATTTTATGAAAACCTAGGTTTACTAATGTGATTTTTTATTTTACCAATATTGGAAATATGAAGCATACAAAGAATGGGGGGAAACATTCTAATTCCATCCATTCCAATTTCATCCTCTAAAACCTCATCCTCTCTCCTTGGTGGGCATTTTACTGAAACAACGCAAATGGCAAGCCATAAGGCACTTTGGGAAGACTGATAACTTCACCGTCAAAGACTTGTTGGAAAAAATAATCATATCGTCAGATGAACTAATCAACAATATAGGTCCCTATATCCTCATAATCTTTTCATTCATTAAATACAAATTATGGCGTGCATTTCCCTGAGGCCACTTAGGCAGTTTTACCAGCACTGGTGGAAAATAGCCTGAAGCCCTATTTTGGCAGACTTATAACTTTGTCATAAAACACAGTTTTTGAGAACTGAGACCATGGTGATATATCCTATTGAACAAGATATATCCATATACTTTCAGATAATTTTTATTATTCTTTTATGAGATATGGAGGGAATTTTCTGGAGGCCACTTAGACAAGTTTTCCAACACTTGAGTCAGTTTCCAGATTTTCACCAACATGGCATATTTTTACAGAATGATGTCATATTGTAACAATCACTTCATGATAGCACTAGAACACTATCATATGTCTTCTCAAACTCATGATTCAGCCCCCCTCTTATTATTACTTTATATTCCAACACAAACTAGCCTCCTCCTTAGTGCAGGAACCACTCATAAAAACAATGATTATTGCTTTTATTCAATAAATGGTAATCAAATTAAAAAATTGAAGATTACCCCTTAGAAATTTGAGTTTACTTAGTCACATTAATCAATAAGTTGGTCTTAGGTATCTATGTTGTTCTTGTTTCTCTAGCTTTTAGCGTATAGCAACAAATATATTTAGCAAATTAGTCAAGGGCATTGCCACTTTTTGGCTCTTGTTTATATACATATTGGAGCTTATGTTGAGAACCTCTTCACATGGGAATGAAATAACTCTACAGAGGTTTAATATGCCAAAAAACGTTTTATAACAAGATGAAAAAAAATCATGCCATTCCATGTTCCACACATTATAAATGTCACAAATTTCCAACTTAACAATGCATCCACAAATATTTTTCTATCATTTTAAAAGACACTAGGTCTTGTAAGAAGTACTCTTGTGATTCCTACTCTAGAACATCAATATTGGTCTCAAATCATTCATAAATCATTTCCCTCGAGAAACTGATTCTTTTGATGTTCTAGGAGAGAGATGAGCAAGCTTGAAGACAATCTCATGGCCCTTAGCCTTTGGCCAAACCCATTTTAACCATTGGTGCTGACCATTATTTCATTCCATACTTGTTGGGTCTAGTTTTTTCCAGGTTAGTTGATTTCTATTTGACTGATTGCTTGTGGGATTTTGGTTTTGGACAACAAGGGTAGATAGAGATAGACATGAGAAGGGAGGGTTGTGACACTGTGGAGTCTGTAGATGCAACAAGGAATGCTTTGGAGGGGGGAGGGATTGGAGATGTGAATAGGATGTTGGGGGTCGAGTTCGGGGTGTTGAAGAGGACATCGGAGGTCAAATGAATGCGAGCATCTTAACTATGGATTAAATTCAACATGGCCTTCAACTATGTATTAAAATCAACCAACATCAACCATGAGGGAACCATAGTCTTCCAAATATGGATTGAAGTCAACTATGGACTAAAGTCAAGACAAGAGTACCAAGGATTGCTCTTCAAACATAAGCCATGGTACATGGAAAACGTTTCAGGTCTTAAATCATAACATTAGTTTGCAAGGTTGAAGGGCCATGCATAAGGCCCAAAACCACAACTAATCCTTGAATACAAAATATTTCTCATGTAAGGGAGATATTTTTTAAGGTATAACAATCCCCATAAGTAAGAGGCGAATTCCTAGGCTAGGGTAAAAGGAAAATAGCTCATGTCTTAGGCCATATGGGTTCACTATGAAATTGATGGGGACATTTGGAACCCAAGGGAAACCCACTAGTTTTGAGGGTGGCTTTCTAACCAGCACCCCCAAATGTCCAAATTGTCATGACTTTTAAGGGGTTTTTTTTAGCAACCACCTTGAAAAGGACAATCAGGGGGGGTTATTTCAACAACCCCCACAAAAAGTCTTGACAAATGGACTTTTGAGGGAAACTGTATAACCACCGCCCCCAAATGTCTAAATTCTTATGACATTTAAGGGGGTTTTCTTGACAGTCACCTAGAAAAGGACCTTTAGGGAGGGTCTTTCAAGCCTCCCCGCAAAAAGACATGAAAATTGGACTTTGGAGTAAAGCTTTGTCACAACCTCCTACACAAGTCCAAATTCTCAACATTTTTGGGTGCGGCCTTAAACCAACCACCTCTAAATGCCAAATTAACATGACATTTGGGGGCGGCTTTCATTCAACCGACCCCAGAAGTCCAATTATTAGGAATTTTGGGGGGGGTTTCTAACAACTTCCTTGCAAAGGACCTTTAGGGGGGGTATTTCCACCCTCCCCCCCCAAAGTCCTAAGAATTGGACTTTTAGGGACATTTTTGTAAAAACTGCCCCCAAAAGTTCGATTTTCAAGACTTTTTTTGGGGGGGGGGCTGTTAGGACTGCCCCCAAAGACCTGAAAATACTTTTTTTAGGGGGGGATGGGGGTTAGAAAAACCTTTGCAAGATAAAACTGCCCCCAAAAGGATAATTGTTTGTAGTGTCTTGTAGATCGACTTATATCTTACTAGCTTTCTACTAGGTGGAAACTTGACTAGCTCCCAGGTTCCATTTTTCTGCAAGAAGTGGAACTCCTCATCCAAAACATACCTCCATCTTGGATATTTTGAGGCCTCTTTATATGTTTGAGGATTTGATTCAACCATGAGAAAACACTTCTCAACAATATTTGGATCCTTGACTAAAAGAGCATTCTCATATTTGGACCTTGTTCTTCTAGGATCCCATGGATTCCCAACAAGTTCATCGGCAACTTCTATCGTTTTTACTTCCCACTTTGGCCTTATTGGTGAGCTTGGGTATGAAATAATCTCATAATCATCATCATATAAATATGAACCAAAATATTCATCATTAAAATCCTCATTCAACTCTTCATTTTATTCTTCTGGTGGTGGTTGAGAAGTTTCTCCAATATCATTTGATTGTAGGGGCTCTTCCTCAAATAGAATACTTCTTTCTACAATAGACTTTTGGGTGATCAGATCAAGTAGTTGGTACCCCTTTTATTTCTCTAAGTAGCCAACAAACAAACATTTCCTACTCTATTTCTATAAGGCCCTTCTCTTCTCAGATGGTACTCTAGCCCGTTCATTGCAACCAAAAATCCTGAAATGAGAAATATTAGGTTTATGACCACACCAAGCTTCATCAGGGGTGACTCCTTTCAGTTCTTTATGTGGGAATCTATTTTGTATGTAGGATGAAAATTTGGCTTCCTCAACCCACAAATTTGGTGACAAGGATTTTTCTTCAAGCATACAAGTTTCCATCTCCTCAAGAGATCGGTTCTTTCTCTTAGCAACTCCATTTTGCTGAGGAGTGTATGGAACAGTGTGTTGCATTTTTATGCTAGCCACTGCACAGAGCTACTAAAAAACAGATTTAATGTACTCTCCCCATTATCAGATTTGATAGCCTTTATCTTCATACTAGAATAGTTCTCAACAAAGGATTTAAAAACCTTGAAATAGCCAAAAACATTAGACTTGAATTGTAGGAACTAGACCCAACAATACCTATCATGGTCATCAATGAAGGTAAGAACGTATATGGATTTGTTCAATGAAAAATGATGGAATGGAACACCAATATCACTATGGATCAACTCCAAGGGATCGAAAGCTCTTTCATGTTTTGATCCCTCAAACTTTCTCTCTAGGTTTTCTCCTATAATACAACCATGGCAGACTCCTTATAAAAAGTGATGTTTGGCAATCCAACAACCATGTTTTTATCCTAAATTTCATGAAGGTATTTTTAATTTAGATGAAAAAAAACTCATGCCAAATCTTGTGTAATTCATTAGCATGGGTGAGGAGTGCAGTAGGTGGAGAGACAGGAAAAAATTGAGAAACCTTGTAGACTCTAGTGGAATGATTGGCAGTGCCTAAAGCAACAACTCTTCCTATGAAGATCTAAGAGATCTGCACATCATCGAGGGTGAAGATGACTCTTTTTGATGAACCAATATGGGTCATTTTGTAGATAGAAATTATATTTGTAGCTAGACCTAGTACATAAAGGACATTAAAGAAGGATCCATGGTCAAGATCTACTCTACCTTTACCCTCTGAAGATTTTTTTGAGATGTATCCCAGAACAATGATAGGACCTGGCCATCAAAGGAATCAAGAGAGGAAAATTAATATTTGGTGGAAACCATGTTCCTTGAAGCTCCCAAATCAATGATGTAAGAAGTGGATAAATATGTGTTGTACATAAGAGCATGGAAATACTCCTTGTATTCAGAGTTATAAGCTCTTTCCTTCTTCGTTGCCCCTTCAAGAATGGGGATGTGATTCTTCTCAAGCAGATGTGCCATTTGATCAATGGTCTTCCTCATACAAGAGCTTTTAGGATAAAATCCCCTTTGGAAGTATGAGCACTTGCTTCACTTCTTTTTTTTCTGTGGATTCTTCTTGGAGATGGAGGGCTCCTCTTGTGACATGGGTTTCACTTTCTTCTACTAAAAAGGATTTTTGGGATTATCCTTCTTCTTACACTTCGAATTCCTTGAATAACCAACAACCAAAGCTTGATCTTGAGTCAATGATTCCATTAATTCTGATAGAATGGTCATCCTCCAATTCTTTACAATGAGTTTTGTAGCATGCAAGTTTGAGGCAAAGGCTGATGATTCTTGCCCCAATTTACTTGAATTTGGAGAAATAATATTGTATATTCTCGAAACTACTTGGAATTAGAGAAAACAAGTTACTTGAATTTGGAGAAATAATATTGTATATTCTCGAAACTACTTGGAATTAGAGAAACAAGCTCATTCTCTAATTGGTGTCCTCTCAACTCATCATTTTTACCAAACAATGTTTGAAGTTTCACACAAGCTTCATTTGATGTTGTAAGACCATCCAAATGGAATAGAAGATCTTTTGATGTGATGAGGCATAGGAAACCATCGGCCTCATCTCTTTGATTCTTCCAGTTAGCTTTCTCTAGAGTTGCAATAGGATCATTATCAGTGGCCATTGTCACCCTGTAGAGGCCTTTCAACATCAACAAGATCTCTCTCTATGCCTTCCATTCAAAATAATTAAATGGATTCAACAACACATTACGAGCTGATGGATCCATGGAAAATTGAAGTACGCACTGTAGGGATTGATATGGACACAAAAACAGAACAAAAAAACTCTCTAGAGAATGATTCAAACTATAGAGCTCTGCAATATTACAATAGGCACTTTCGGGAGTCCGTCACGCCTAGGTAGACCCCTTGAGCTAAACCCAAGGGTATAAGGAAATGGTCCACTAGACTTATGTGGAAACTCTATTCTTATGGTGAGCTATTGGATGCATCTATGATACCATGTGAAATGAGATCATAGGCTTGTTAGAGATCAAATCTGCACTTCTCCATCTGTGATCTTATTGCCATGTTGATCACACAAAAGGACACTAAGGATTGAAGAGTTTGATTGACTTGGATGACTTGTTGCTAGACGTACACTCTTCATCTGAAAATATTGCAATTTCCCCTGATTTTACCTCATGTACACTCCTCTCTATATAGAAAACTAGTGTACACCTTGAGAAAATACTCTAGTTTGCTCAAGGACAACCAGCGTACATCTCCCAAAATGTTGTAAACGCATGTTGTAAAGCACAGAAGTTGCTTACTATATGCTACCCTTGTTGTATTAAGCCCATGTACATATTAAGATGAAATAAAAAATATATTATTTTGACGAATTGGGATTAGTTGAAGTTGGTTCTGCAACTTCCCCAACCTCCCAATTCAACCACCTCTCGATCTAAACTGCCTACCTTGTCCCATAAATACAAGGAGGATCCACGAGAGGGGTTAGAGACATATAGTCATAAATGACCTAGAAAGAATGCTTTAAGTACTGTTACGCTGGAGGAATTCCCAAGTCAGAGTGAAGAGCAGGAGCCCGGGATCCGGTTGCAGAAGCATCTCTACACATCAAGTATATTGTACTGATCATGTTTCTTTGACAATAAAAAGGTCGAAACACCCTTCATGTCCCAAATCGAATGTCTACTAGATTGTATATTCATTTGGATTAATATCTTGTTATATTTGATGATCAAGTTGTTTGTTCTTTCATCATATTTATTATATCCAAGATACGTTGAGGAAGGTATCTTTTGTGTTGCAGGTTCGTCAAGCAGAAGATCAAGCGGGAGATCAAGCGAAAGAACAAGCGAAAGCTAGGACCAGACGTCGATAAGAGGTACTTCTTTCAATCTCGATCTCTTTCTTTTGTAGTAACTAAATGCAATACAATTAATGTGTTTACCTGTCAACCCCGCCTAGTTGGTAATGTCCATCTCCTCACTATAAGGTAGAAATCCTAGACAACAGACTGGAGACTCCATGGGGGAGTAACCGTGTGCTTTTCTGCTCTTGGAGACCTAATTAGGATTTCTGCCAGCCCATTTTTCAGTCTTTTTGATTGTCTGAGAGGCCCTGTAGATCTGTGTTACCTTTTCTTTCTTTCCTGATTCATCTCAATTGACTGTTGCAAAGCCTGTTTGTGCCATTTTGAGGCATGTACATTGTTCTACCCTACTCACAGTAGTGTTTGTTTTCTAATGAATGCCCCTCCTTGCACTGCATAGTAGCGTACCTTTCTTGATGTACGTTGGTTTCTACACTGCACAGTAGTGTATTTTCCTGTAGTGTCCAGTTTGTTGTTAGGGTTTGATTCCCAAGCTTTTGGTTTCTTTTCCAGCCTTTTGCTTTGTTTCTTGCACTGACCCTTGAGACCTTTCATGTCTCTATTGAGTCTAGTTTGCCTCTCCGATGTCTTTTAGTTTGTTTTTGCTTGCTTGAGTCCTTGTTAAGTGTCTTCACTACTTTCTAGCCCTTTTTGAAGTTTGTGCACTATTTTCTTTCGGATATAGCTGTACACTCTAGCGCTAGTTGCTTGTTGTAGTTATACAAACTTGCGTTATTATGGTTAGTTGTTTCTGGAAAGAATAGCATGCTTTCTCTTTGTCTTATCCTTTCCATTAGGGTTTGACCTTCAAGTTTGAGTCCTTAGGGTTGCTTCCGAAAGCTTGCTTGGTTTAGAAACTTCCTGATTGTCTTTTCAGTTCAGTTCAAGTGAGTCAAATCCTCCTAGTTAGCCTTCTTTCGAGTCTGTGTGTTTAGTAAGGTCACTTTTTGGTTCGCTTGCTTACTTATTTACTTGGATTAGTGTTTTCTTAGGGTTTTGGTGCTTAGGAGCAGCGTGTTTAGTCTTCCTTTTCGTCATGAGCATTTCTTTTCCCCATCTCTTTTGCACTTTATTTCCAAGTCTCAAGTTTTTCTTTTGCAAAAACTTGGTAAGCCAAGTCTTCCTCAAATCGTTTTATTTGAACCATTTAGGTGTTAGTCTTACTCGCACTTCACATTTATGTCTTACTTGCACTTTTACAAGTTCTTTTTCTTTTACAATTATCAGTAGAAAAAAAAATAAAAATAAAAATAAATAAATAAAATAAATAAATAAAATAAATAAATAGAATAAATAGAATAAAATGTTTTAAGTAGCTTAGTAGTAAGATCCAGCATTGCTTTGAAGTAGCATAGTTTGCTTCAAAACATTAAAAGAAAATACAAAAATATTTGATTTAGGTTTGCTTAGGTTTCAAGTTTTTGAAAGAATTATAAACGAAAAGAGAAAAGTTTTGTGAATTTGAAAGCATTATTTTACAAGTACTTTACTTTCATAACAAACCATTCCACACACCGCACTCCAACCCTTGAGTAACAAGTAGCCCTTAAAAAGAAACATTAATAAATTTTATTAGCAACATTTTTCTTTTTAGGTATACATGACATCAACTAGCTTAGGCTAGAGTTTCGAGCTTAAATCACCTTAAACTACTTAGAACTAGCTTCATTACTCAACAATTGTAGTACGACTTTCATTTAGGTAAATCCATGTATATCAAATAGTCCTGGGAAACTCTACTGAAACCAGATCTAAGCACGAGGCCGTGGGTGATTGGAACTGTTGAGGATATCCCCACTTTTCTCTCAACCATAAACCAGAGTTGACTCGTGTACGAGGGTCCTTTTGGACTTCGGGATTTGCTACCCTGCCCATGCATTTCGACTAGGATGACGAATGTCTCCCCAGTTTATTTCGTATTGATGGTAGCCTTGGTATCATCCTCTAGGATTCTACACAAGTAGAGTGGGTGGTTATTCCCACTTCACCTCAGACAGATGTGGAAGGTAACCCTCTGGCAGTAATCCCGGGAAAGCGGTTTGGTGATTCAAGTGCTTGCACCCAGTGGACCTCCGGAGGACGCCATGTAACTGACCATCGATACTCTGTTAGTCTGTTCTGCGCCCTAATCATCCCATACTTGCTTCCTAGAGTATTTTCCATCTGTTTGATTGTTTTGATTACTTAGGAAATTTTGTAGTGGTATGCTGTTTTCTCCTTAGTTGTAGTGGCCACTAGGTTTTTTACTTAGTTTTATTTTGTTATAGTTGTGGAGGACCAACATCTTTGTTGGTCTGGCAGGTTGCACAACCTTCCCCCACTCATAGTGTAGCCTCCACCGCCACCGCAACGTAGGAGAACGAATTCCCATGGTTCTTTTGAACTTACGAGTGAAACAGAGGTTCTTAGAGAACAATAGCCTAGAACACCGGACCGACAAGTCTTTGATACTATCAAGGTTGAGGATTTAACTACTACAGAGTTTAATACTCCTTTTAACCCTCCTCTTACAAGACCCAACGATCCACTTTTGGTACCTCTTGGCTTCCAACAACCTGAGTATAGTGCTTACTTTTTTACACCAAGTTATACCATGACTAACCCAGGAGACGAGCAGGGAGTTCCACAAACTCCCACAACTTCTATGAATTCAAGGATTCTTAATCCTTCTTTCTCAAACACTACACAATCGAGTTCATCACAGAATGCTTCGACCTCAACCCCGTCCTTCAGTTTCAATGCTGGCACTTTAGGCATGCTGAGCTCATTAGCTTCGACATCTGCCTCAGCCTCCACACCTACTTTTGGACCCAACAATGTTCCTTTAATAGGGATACCTGCAGTGAGTTTCACTCAGTCTTCTGCCACACAACCATTACAAGGTGTAACTCAGAATATTGCTTCTTCATCCATGGTCGGATCCATCCCTTCTGCATCCATGCCCATTATGGGTATGATGACCACACTATTAGGAACTCATGTCTTTACTTTGTTAGTATATTGTTGTTGGACACATATGCTTTGTAAGTTGTCCCATAGTATTTGTTGATCAATAGTTTGTGTTGTTGTTGTTGGCGCATATGCTTTGTAAGTCGCCTGTAGTATTGTTGATGCATAGTTTGTAGTGGCCCATGGTTTTGACCCATAGTATTGGCACTTAGACTTAGTATATAAGTGTGTGTTGAGACCTATGAAGGCACCTTGAAGTTATTTGTATTGAGCTTGCTCATAGGAGGTTGCCCCCTCGAAGTGGCCTGTGATCAATATAAAAGTGATTCTGAGTTCTGTCATTTCTACTATTTCGCATATTCTTATTAATTAATTGTTGCAGGTGCTTCACAGACACCATCCACTACTACCACGCTGGGTTTCAACCCCTATGCAGGTTATAACGTTAATCCGTCAAATATACCTATAGGGAGTATCCCCTTCTCTTTGTTTGTTGGAGGAGGGGGTAATATCATTAACCTGCATTTCGGTGGGGTTAACCCCGAGTCACAATAGACAGCTGCCCAAGGATATAATCCACTTACTTTCAGATGGAACAATTTCAATCCTTTCGTTTCACAACCAATGGCTGGGGGCAACCCCAACAAACAGTACACGAACTAGGCCATGGGTGGTTCCCAATACTAGGTTCCTATTTACCAGATGCCATCGGATCAACCACGTTTACCATTTCTATAAACTTTAAACTTGGAAGATATTTCAAAGCTTACGAATGACCCCATGCGCCATGTTGCTGCATGGCCACCCGTTCCCACCAAAATTCCCTCAGACATTCCAAAGTTTGAAGGAAAGACTGGTGAAGATGCTGGTGACCATGTCACAACTTTTCATCTCTGGTGTTCCTCCAACTCACTGAATGTTGATTCCATAAGATTGAGGCTCTTTCAGAGAACCTTAACTAGTGTCATAGCCAAATGGTACATTGAACTGCTTGCATCTACCTATGGCACCTTTTGGGATCTTGCCATTGTATTTTAGAACCACTTTCAACTTCCTGTCCGGTATGATGCCAGTACAGACCTTTTGTCGACATTTCGGCAGAACAAGGCCACTCATCTATCTGATCACATTCAGGAGTGGCGACGGAGAAAGAGGCTCATTAAGGCCAACATCCCCCCAACAGTCTTATTAGAATGGTAACTTAAGTCACTCCTTCCTTATGGTTCTAAGGAAGTTGACACTTCAGGGGTGTCCTCTGAGGAGGAGGCCATTTTGAGAACCCAATAGCTCATCTTAGTTTACGCTCAGTCTGGGCTGTTGTACAAAATTATTCCTGATGCACCGAGGTCTAGTATAGACTTAGGTAAACCTAAACCTAGACCACATGACGATGGAATTGTGGGTTCAGTCGATTCTGCAGTGTTTGATGCCTTAACAAAGCAGGTTCATGCCTTGTCAGTCAAACAGTCTACTGCAGAAGCAACTTTTGTTGCATCCTCCCCTTCTACTATAGAATCTGTACAGTAGGTGCAGACAAACCAAAAGGGCTCTCGGCAGCCCAACAACAAAAGAAAGGGAAATAAAGGGGAGGGAAACCAACAAAATCCCAACAACACGCAAAATGTCGAGGAGGGTAAAAAAGAGAAGCGGAAGGCTAAGTTCCCTTGAAAACTATGTCAAGAGGACCACCTTACCCATCAATGCCCCCTAATGGAAGAAGCCCAGAAGCTAATCCGTGAGAAGAAACCAGCTGTCTTGAAAGATCCTTTTTCTTATAGACAGAGTTCAATTTCTGGCAGATCTAGTGTTGGGGGCACCACTTGTGCCACCCCTGCTGATCAGTCTTTTGTTAACATGGTTAAATCAGATGCTCTACTGCAAACTTGAGCAAAGAATTATACCCCAGATCCGCAGTAGAAAGATGCTCCTGAATCCTCTACTCCTCTTCACATACCAGTGGAGATGCTGTCGAAGATACCGAAAGGTGTCTACAAACGGGCTATGCACAACCCCAATGTGCGGGCTGCCCCCAAATACAATGTTGTGGAGGATCTAGCCCAAACTCCTTGTGCCATGTCTACTTTGGAGGTACTGCAAAGTTGCCCATTGCAATGCAGTGCACTCCTCCTAGCGATTGGGAGTGTTGATTCATCCGCCATGCTTGGGCGTTTTGATATGACAGATATCAAGTACCGGTTGCCATATCATGTCGCTCTCCAGATAGAGGTCGTTCATGTTCCCATGACCATTCGATGAGCTGTTGTAGATGAGGGTGCATCAACATGCGTAATGTCTATCTCTTGCTAGAAATCTTTGGGGGAACCTGAGTTAGCTCCCTCTAATATGGTACTCGCCGCCTTTGATGGAAGATCTTTCCTTCCACACGGAGTCTTACCATCATTTAAATTTGAACTTCCGGGCAAGCTAGTATTGGTAGAGGTTGAAGTTCTGGATGCTCCACTCGATTATAAATTGTTTTTGGGTAGGAGCTGGAC
Source organism: Larix kaempferi (assembly GCA_027924585.1). Lineage (NCBI taxonomy): Eukaryota > Viridiplantae > Streptophyta > Pinopsida > Pinales > Pinaceae > Larix > Larix kaempferi. Next base: position 4,998,019 of record BSBM01000066.1, read on the forward strand.
ATATGCCATGCAGGAAGTGCCATCAGTTGTCTTCCGAGTCATAATGTTCCTGCACGAAGGAAAGATCGTCATAGTCGATCAACTTTCGTTTACCCAAAAGACCAACCAGACTTCATCGGATTCAACTATCTCATTGGTTGATCTGTCCCACCCAGTCACTGATAGTTTGGGAGTAGGAATCTATGGGTCACTAATAGGAACTATTGCTACCTTCTCCCATTCATTTTATTGGTTCTGAAGAATGCTCTTCGTATGATATTTCCACGATCAGTTCAACAACTGATCCTTGGATTCTCCCAACTGAATTAGAACCAATTGTGCTTGTATCTGTTGCAGAGATAACTCATGTGGATTCACAACAACCCACAAAAAAACATCTCATACTCCGTTGGTCTCTAATGAGTCGGATATGGACTATGCTTCTGCACGGTTAATGGACTCTAACATCTTTCCTGATAGTTTGGACATGGTGTTTCCTTCTGACGAAGCCATTTTGGGAGCTATGATGGACCTGGACCACCCTCAGGAGAGTATACACCCCAGGTCCTATTTACTTCCTGTTCTAAACTTGATAGAGAGAGGTGAGTTCTTTCCTAGACCCAGTGAGAATGTTGATTGGTCCTCTGTCCCTTCCACTTCACAAGCTATTTTTGTCGAAGGGAATAGGACGAGTACATCGAGAACCACCCCGATCAACATTTCCACTGAACCTAGAGTTACGGAAAACATTTTTATTGTAGCGGACTGTTATCTTGATGAGATTATTCTGTATACCAATATTTTTAACGATTTTCGTGACATCTTTGCCCGGTCTCATAATGAGATCCTACGAATTGACCCTACCTAAAGAAGTACTACGCTTAGGCTTCTGTGTTTTTGCCTGTATTATAGCTGTACATTTTTGTATAGTTAGTTTTTCTTACATTTGTAATTATGTTTTACGCATATGGTATCATATTGTCATTATTTTGTCATTGAGAAACTCTGTCAATAGTTACTAATGCAATTGTTGAGACCATATTCTTTGGCAGGTCATGAACTTATGATCCTAGAAGTTGTCTTTTAAGTCATTTTAAGCTCTTGTTTTGACTCTGAAAAACTAAACAAGATTGCCGAGCAGACTTGCTCTCTTCAAGCTCATTAAAGGAATTGAAGGTCCATCCGCTCAAGTATAAGTTTAACCCTTTTTCAGACTTTTGTGGATTACTTACGAAAAAGGAATACTCTAGTCATCCGTGGCTAGAAGAGTTCTCCTCTCATTGTTTTATACTTTTTCAGGGGAGGGGACTAACTGTACGAAAAAAGAACTTTTGGAGCCTCTCTTTAGGGTTTTTAGGCTCTCAAAATATGAAAACACCAAGCAAGCACTCACCTACTTGGGCTCGATGTGAAATCCACGAGAGGGTATATAGAGGATTGTTTAAGTTTTTTAGACTCTATAAACAAAAAAACATCAGCGAGCATTAACCTACTCGGGCTTGATATTAAAATCCACGAGTAAGTGTATGGAGGATTATTTAATTTTTTCTGACTCCTTAAACAAGAAAACACTGACGAGCAGGAACAGATCTCAACTCGATATTAAAATCCAAAGATCAGTATTATAGAGTATTAGTCTATCTCTTCTTCGAACTCTGTAAAAAATGAAGAAGGTCCTGAGTCTTCCTCCCACGGGCTTGTTAAACTTCTTACATGGTTGGACTTATTGAGTTTTCTATCTTTCTTGGACTCATTAAAACAACAAGAAGGCCATTCTTTTACCAAAATAGAATAAGGTATAAGAAGGGTATATCACATCTCTTTCAATTTCAAAGGCAGTTTCAATCAGTCATATCCTTGAACACAGCACCTACTTGAGTCTTTCATGTCAGTTGGGTTTTTTTTTGGCCTTAGGGTGAACTTGATCTATGAGTTTGTACTCCCATGGTTAGTTCTTCTTCCAATCATATGGAGGGTCTATTGTGTCTCCTACATCGCAGACTTATATCATTTTCCCCTTCATGTTAAAATTTTCCTAAGTCACTTTGTGTTGTGCTCATTGTTCAAGCATACAGCCTGTGTCGGCCATTCTGCAGTTTTACCTTGACTTCATGTGTCGGCCATCCTGGTGTTAGTTTTTTTCATCTTGTTACTCGTCCTACTCCAAATTTAGCTCATACCTGTGAGTATTCCTCATGTTGGATGATAGAGGATGCATTAATTCCTCCCTTCCAGTGGACTTCTTCCCATCGAATTCAACCCATTATGCTCTAGGAATGAAGTTTAGAGTTTCGGTTAGTACCTTGGGGATTGTAGTCATTAGTGGCAGCTTCCCTCACTGTTGAATAATGGGAATACATCAATGTCTCTTATTCGACAGGTTGCTCAAGTGTTCGACTTCAAGTCCTCTTATTCACACTTGTTGGATCGTACTAGGTACCTTGGGCCCCATTATCCTTATTGATGGAAGCCCTCGCATTTGTTAACAGTATACATTAATGACTGGTAATCAAACAATACCCCCCATGTTCGAATTCATCTCATTTATTCACATGGACATGGTTTGTACCTTGGGTTATTTGGATGAAGACCTTGGGACTGTTAAGATCCTAGTGGGTGACCTTCACTAACATCTCGAGGTTTTGGTGTAATGGTTCGTATCATTTGGTATCAGAGCACTTTCTTGGGCTCGTTGGGTGGAATTTCTGCCAAATTTTTTTTCGCATCTGTTGCAGCTTCGGATTTGGGAATAATCCCTATCCACTTAACTGTGGGAAGTACTTGGGTATAATCCCTAAAACTCATTGTGAGGAGTACCACAGGAACCCCAAAGTAGCTGGCCCATTGAGAGGACCTGCTAGCGAAATGGGCAACGACCCCTACCTGATTGACTAGTTCCCACCCGTGAGGTAAACCAAGAGCTGTCATTTGTGGCAAAGCAGTTATCAGTTTTACCTAAGCCGTGGAGTGTAGGGTACTGCCCCAATACGCAAGCCACCAGACAACATTGGTTTTCGAGTGAAACACCTGAACTGTTAGGAAGCCGTACATACCCGGGGTCCATATCTATTTTCAGCTGAACTGTTGCCAATCACTTCCGCTCTAGATCCAGCTGTTTCAGATATATTCTGAAAGTCATTCCAGATCCAGTTGTCGTTTCAGATCCTGCCATTTTCGATCCCTTCTGCGCCGTTGCAGATCCATCTGTTGCGGATCCCTTCCATGCCACTATTGCCGATCCATTTCTAATATAAAAAAAATTCTGTTTTTTGGCCATATCTCCCTTGTTTCAACTCTGTTTTCCTTGAAACTTCACTGACATCCCTGCAATCCCATTCTGCATATTTCATTCCTGAAGACCCTATCCCAAATTTCACTTCCCAAGACCAGAAATCCCACATTTGTGTATTTTTAGGGTTTGCCATAACTTCTTCAATTTTCACCCGATTGCCTTCAAATATTACCATAGAGTTCCCGCTTCTGAAATTCCCATTTTTTGCTTCCCTGTCCCTCAGAAAGTGTCGAAAACCTAGTCAAACCCCAACTACCCCTCCGAGTTTTTCCCAAATTCAAATTTACCCTTACTAAATAAGCTTGTGTTTGTGTTTTTCTATCCATTCGCCCCCCCCCCCCCGCCCAAAAAAAAAAAAATTACTGGTTATGTTTGTCACTCGCACAGGAGAAAACACCATGGAGGAAGCACTTGTAGCCATCCAAACCAAACTCCAAGATCTAGATGAAAAATTTCTCAGCCTCCATCTTCAACATTCAGCTATGAACAATAATCGACAGCCAAAATCTTTTGCAACCACCGGGTTCTCTTCTTCCAACAATTTTCGTGGGCCGAAGCTTGATTTTCCTCGCTTCAATGGTACTGATCCAACTCGATGGATATACTGAGAAGAATAATATTTCAGTTTGCATAATACTTTTGATGTCCAGAAAGTTCCACTTGCATCCTTTCATTTGGAACAGGAAGCCCTTCAATGGTACCTTTGGTACATAAAATCTCATCCCGAGCCAAATTGGATAGATTTTTGCCAACTCCTTTTGCCATGATTTGGTCCTAGTGCTTTTGACGACTTCACAGGAGCACTCACTAAACTACACCAAACTGGCACAATGAGAGAGTATTAGACAGAATTTGAGAAACTAGCCAATCACACAAAAGGATTGTTTAATGAATTCTACAGGAGTTGTTTTATTAGTGGTCTCAAGGATGTTAAGATCCTAGTGGACGGCCTTCACTAACACCTCGGGGTTTTGGTGTAATGGTTTGTATCATTTGGTATCAGATCCTCCACCCAGTTTCAAGTCACAAAGTGGGTGGCAACGTCGGCATTGCAGTGTTCACCCGAGGCTCGTACGGCTCAAAGGGGACACCACCGTACAGGCGCACATCCAACCCAGAGTCTGGACTGCGGAGCGTGGTGGGATGTTAAGATCCTAGTGGGCGGCCTTCACTAACATCTTGAGGTTTTGGTGTAATGGTTCGTATCATTTGGTATCAGAGCCTCCACCCAGGTTCAAGTCATAGAGCGGGTGGCAACGTTGGCATTGCAGTGTTCGCCCGAGGCTCGTATGGCGCAAAGGGGACACCACCGTACCGGCTCACATCCATCCTAGATTCTGGACTATGGAGCATGGTGGGATGTTAAGATCCTAGTGGACGGCCTTCACTAACACCTCGGGGTTTTGGTGTAACGGTTTGTATCAGGGACTCTGATAGCATCACCATATTTATGTTATCGCCCAAGCTGCGCAACATTGAGCCTCACTTATTTTGGCTCTTCATGAGACATAAATCAGTTTGTTGTTATGTCTATAATCTCTCATTTTTGACATGGATCCACGCTTGCATTTCAGTGGCTATGCTCTATATATACATCTCCTAGTTATGTATCGGAGATCATTTTGTATTATGCTACACATCTATGCGATGTCAAGATTGTAGTTCCTCGCTGACCTTGATTGTTGTTTCAGGTGTTTTTGTGACTTGGTTCTGTGGTTTCTTGCTCCTCCTTTGACTTGGAATTTTAATGTATTTTGACCATTGTTTCCCTTTGACCTCACACATTAGGGGGCATCTGTTATAGGTCAAATCTGCACTTCTCCGTCCATGATCATATTACCCTGTTGATCACAAAAAATGACACTAAGGATTGAAGAGTTTGATTGACTTGGATGACTTATTGCTAGAAGTACACTCTTCAGCTGAAAATATTGTAGTTTCCCCTGATTTTACCTCATGTACGCTCCTCTCTGTATAGAAAACCAATGCACACCTTGAGAAAATACTCTACTTTGCTCAAGGACAACCAACGTACATCTCCCAAAATGTTGTAAACGCTTGTTGTAAAGCACAAAAGTTGCTTACTATATGCTACCCTTGTTGTATTAAACCCGTGTCCATCTTAAGATGAAATAAAAAATATATTAATTTGATGAATTGGGATTAGTTGAAGTTGGTTCTACAACTTCCCCAACCTCCCAATTCAACCACCTCTCGATCTAAAGTGCCTACCTTGTCCCATAAATACAAGGAGGATCCATGAGAGGGGTTAGAGACATATAGTCATAAATTACCTAGAAAGAATGCTTTGAGTACTGTTATGCTAGAGGAATTCCCAAGTCAGAGTGAAGAGTAGGAGCCCAGGATCCGGTTGTAGAAGCATCTCTACACATCAGGTATATTGTACTGATTCATATTTCTTTGACAATAAAAAGGTCAAAACACCCTTCCTGTCCCAAATCGAATGTCTACTAGATTGTATATTCATTTGGATTAATATCTTGTTATATTTGATGATGAATTTGTTTGTTCTTTCATCATATTTATTATATCCAAGATACGTTCAGGAAGGTATCTTTTGTGTTGTAGGTTCGTCAAGCAGAAGATCAAGCGGGAGATCAAGCCAAAGACCAAGCGAAAGCTAGGACCAGTCGTCAATAAGAGGTACTTCTTTCAATCTCGATCTCTTTATTTTGTAGTAGCTAAATGCAATACAATTAATGTGTTTACCTGTCAACCCCACCCAGTTGGTTGTGTCCATCTCCTCACTATAAGGTAGAAATCCTGAACGACAAGGCTGATCATAAATATTGACTAACATTCTCGCACAAATTGCTAAGCTAGAATTGCATAGAACACTGAATGTATGCAAAATATTAAATTGTATTCCATAAATGTACATCAGAAAAATTTGGACCATAAATTGGCTTAAAATATATAATGTTAGATAAGAAATATGAATTTCCTTGGAGGCATTCAAAAATCTCATAAAGCATGCTTATTAAAATTGGCTAGAACCCCCCAAGGTGGAAACATCTAACTCCAAATCATGCAAGAGGATTACGAATTGTCCAAAATGGATTTGGTATGTGATGTATGATGAAATTAGAAAAATATGATTCCTTTTAGAGAGAAAAAGAGGAAGGATTGGTTGGCCATAAAAGCAAGTAGTTTCCAAAACCTCTAGGAGCACCTAACTTTTTCCTTATCCACTTAAAAGCGGAAAAAGAAGTAAAAGAAGTGCAAAAGGAGAAAGTGTGCCTTTGCCACTCAGAATAGACAGAAAAACAGGTAGTTTCATCATGAGTGTGCTCAAGTGGATTAGGATGATAAAAGGTGGGCCTAAGAAGGAAAAATGTGGCAAACAACCTAGTAAAAACAGCTAGGAAAATAATAAAATGAAATAAAACTTATATCTGAAGTATGAAAGTGGGTTTTAATGCTCTAACACAAATCAGTCTAGGGGCGCATCTCCCAAGACACTGAGTAGCTAAGGTCTCAAGACAATTCTCAATACTATAAAAATATGTGAGAGTGGTGCACTACTCTCTTTTTATAAGATGATTTGCCATCTAGATACATTTAATATGGTCTCCTTCCTTGCTCATGCACCCTCCTTGACTGCTTTTAGAAACTAAGCTTTTGCATGCTTTATCCTTGATTTGTTTCCTTTCCTCTTTGGATTTATTTTCCTTTCTTTGGAAACATCCTGCTTTTCCTATATTTTCTCTTCTTTTCCTATGTGTTTGCCTACTTTTGTGCTTCTTTTTTCTTTCTGCACTTTCCTACTTTTCTTGCTTGTTTTTTTCTTTTCTAAATTGGTGGCTTTCTATCTTTTTGTGGCTTTGTGGATTTTTCTTTATTTTCTCAAAGTTGCCATTTGGGTTGACAACTCACTAGGTCTACTTGATCTCATGCGCCACCTTATCCACCTAGCACATGCGTCTTAATTACATCAATTAAATATATTAAAATTCAACATAACATTTTTAATCCTAAGTCTAAAAATTCAATACTTTGGTAATTAGTACATGAAAATTTAACCCATCTTTAATTAATTAATGTGAATTGTCGCTAAGACCCATGGGGTTGAATAGGTAGTGGTGGACTATGGTGGTATAAAAAAAAATGGGCACATTACTGAAGCCAATCCATATGGAAACAAGATTTGCACAGTTTAGAAGAACTCATATGACCAAGTATCAATTTCTCTTTTTGGGTAATTTTTATTTATGTCATAATTTCGGTCATAAGGCAATGAACTGCAGAGAACATACACATGCGAATGCTAGAATAAATGACAATTGTGATCAAGCCAGATCCAGAAAGAACAATGCCAGGAAAATAACAATGAAGCTCCAAAAGAAAATTTCAATCCATTCATCCTACTGAACTTAGATAGTGAGTTATATAAGTTCCATAATCATAGTCATGAAAGTCAGGATTGTAAATATCAGTTTCCATCTATGCAATTGGCCGAAGACAAAAACATCCCTAGTAAGGTAGAGTCGACAGAATGTGGTCTAGCTCTACATGCACAAAACAAGTGTGGAAAATGGTACATTGATAGCGGTCGTTCTAAGCACATGACAAGGGACAAAAACCACTTTCTCAAATATAGGGAAGAAAGAGGAGGCAGTGTCTACTTTAGAGATAATGGCTCTGCCAAAATTCTAGGAAAGGGCCTAGTAATCTTGGGGAATATGATAACAAAAGAAGAGAATGTCTTATTGGTTTAAAACATGAAACATAATATTCCTAGCGTAATCCAAATGTGTGACCAAGGACATGCACTCACCTTTGACTCAGAAAAATGAAAAATAAGAAATAGGAATACTAGCAGACTAGTTGCAATGACAGCTATAACTCCTAATAATGTATATATTCTGGACGAAGGAAAGGAAGAAGACCATTGTATGGGACAAATAGACGAAAGCTGGATCTGGAACATAAGATTCTGACATATCAATTTTGATCATCTGGTTGGAATTGGTAAGAAACAAGCGGTAAGAGACATTCCAAAAATCACGAAACCGTTGATTTATGTCTTCAAGCACTGCATGCATAGAAAGTAGACAAGAGATAGTCTTAAGAAAAAAGAACACTCTACATCAAACCGTTTGGAACTAGTGCACACTGATATTCACCGTCCAATGAATAGAAATGGGCTGAAAGGTGAGTCTTACTTTCTTCTATTCATTAATTATTATACTAGCATGACATGGGTGTTCTTCCTTCAAGAAAAATCCAAGACATTTGAATGCTTCAAGGTTTTTAAAGAAGTGGTTGAGAATGAAACTGAATTAAGGATAAATTGTGTAAGATATGACAATGGAGGTGAATAGAAATCGAACAAGTTTGAAAAATTCTATGAAAAACATGGAATCATGATACAATTCTCAACTTCTAGAACTTCATAGAAAAATGGAGTGGCAGAAATGAAAAAAAAAACTATGCAGGAAATGGCCACAACAATGTTGAATGATTCAAAGTTATCAGATATATTTTGGACTCAAGCCATTCATGCAACTATAATCATCCTTAATATATTCCATATAAAGACAAACAATAACTCAATGCCTTATGAACTCTGGGAAGGCAGGCCAACCACTGTCAAGCACTTTTGGGTATTTGGAAGCAAGTGCTATATCAAAAGAAATTATGAAAACTTGGGAAATTTTGACTCCATATCAGATGAAGGAATATTTCTTGGATATGCTCCAATAAGGAAAGCATACAAGTGGTACAATATGCAACTAATAAGGATGGTAGAAATTCCAGACGTAAAGGTAGATGAAGTGTTCACTCACAGAAAAGTAGAAGACAATGATGATCAACTAGTATTTGAGCAATCATTTGAGGCACTACTAAACAATGAATAATCAAGAGAGTCAGAGGAAATGATATATCAACAAGAATTAGAAGAAGGGAGATAGTATACGAAATTTCCTTCCAAATATGTTCAAAAGAATCATTCAGATGATTTTATTATTGGAGATAAAAATGATGGTGCAAGGATCATAAGAAGATGTTTAAGAGATACGACTGAAGAAGTTTATTTTTATTTACTATCCCAAATAGAACTAGAAGGTTTTAAAGAAGCCAAAATATATGAGCACTGGTTTAAATATATGGAAGAATAATTAGATCAGATTGAAAATAATTGGACTTGGGAACTTGTTCCAAGACCCAAGACTAAAAATGTTATCAGTTTAAAAATGGGTTTCAAAAACAAACTTAATGAAGAAGGACACATTGTCAGAAATAAATCAAGGCTAGTTTGCAAGGGATATGGACATATTGAAGGAATAGAATTTGAAGAAACCTTCTCTCTTGTGGCATGAAAGGAAGTAATTAGGTTGTTCCTGGACTATGCTTGTACTGAAAATGTCAAGGTATATCAAATGGATGTAAAATCATTCTTCTTAAATGGAGATCTTGAAGAAGAAGTATACATTCAACAACCAGAAGGATTCTCTCTTTCAGATAAAAGAGACTATGTATGCAAACTAAAGAAAGCTTTGTATGGATTGAGGAAAGCACCTAGAGCTTGGTATTCAAGATTAGACAAATATATGCAACAACAGGGTTTCAAGAGGGGTAGTGTAGATAGTAATATTTACATAAATATTGAGCATGATAAGATGATTGTTGTTGAAGTATATGTCGATGATATGATTTTTGGAAGCAATGATGACAAGATGAGTCAACAGTTTTCTAAGGACATGCATAAGAAGTTTGAAATGTCTAGGCTTGGAGAATTGTTCTTTTTCCATGGATTCCAAATATATCAACTGGATAATGGCATATTCATCTCTCAAACCAAATATGTGAAAGAAATGCTAAAGAAATTTAATACGGAGGATTACAGATCAATATGTACACCCATGGTCACTAGGTGCAACCTACTTAAAGAGGATGAAGCCCATGAAGTCAATAAAAGACTATAGAGTTCAATGATTGATAGCATATTACATGTAGTTCTTCACGAGCAGACATAATGCAAGTCGTAAGACTTGTTGCAAGATTTCAAGAAGCACCCAAGGAAACACATGTCCAAATAGTAAAGATAATTTTCAGATATTTGAAAGGGACCATGAACTTTGGTTTTTGGTATCCACGAAGCAATGATATGAACTTAGTATCATATACTGATGCACACTAGGAAGGTATTGTTGATGAAAAAATAAGTACTAGTGGAGTTGCATTCTTTATAGGAAATCGCCTTGTATCTTGGATTAGCAAAAAACAACCATCAGTCGCACTATCTAGAGCAGAATCATAATATATTGCAGCAGCTACCTATTGCATGCAGGTACTATGGAGGAAACAAACCCTAAAGGATCTACAAGTGAAACTTGGTCATCCCATACAAATTATATGTGACAATACATGTGTGGTTGGCATCTCAAAGAATCCTTTCATGCACTGAAAAAAATGAAAGATATTCCCATCAAATATCATTTCATGAGAGAACAGGTCACTGAAAACAATGTCAAATTGGAATATGTCAACACCAAAGAACAGATTGTGGATATATTTACAAAACCACTCCCAGGAATCATGTTTTAATATCTCAGGAAGAAACTTGATGTGTTCCACAATCCACACCATGATGAGATCCTCGAAAAGAGGACATAAAATCCGATGGAACTACGTAGTGTGTTATAAATAATATAGGAAGATAGAATGGAAGATTGCACAAGAAATGAAGAGGTGTGATTGATTGATATGAAAGGAATAGAAGATCAAGATAAAGAGAAGCGAGCAATTATATAAGGGGAACATATACAATATTGCTACAGAGACAATATTGAATGTACAAATCTATGCAGGAACCCCAACAAAAGGAAGGGAGTGAAGCATGAAGACAGGGGGAGTAATCGAAACAATAAGATACCTAAAGGATAGCACAAAACCGAAGGAAGGAGAATCCAAGATTGCGCATTGAGGGCACCTCTTTTCCATTGATGTCAAATGGGGATAAATATCATGAAGCATTCAAGAAAGATCATGAAGCATGCAATTAGTAGATAGATGAAATGTAGCAAAGAAATATTGATCCATGGTAGCACATTTAAGGAACAAAGGACAAATATCTGTCAACACAGAAAGATCATGAAGAGGCAAAGAAATATTAGGAAGCATGCATCAGTGGAAGTGCTCTGTGCAGAAATGAAAGATAGTAGAATAACACTAACAACATGATGCAATAAACACATAAGGGATGACACCTTAGTGGCACAGAACATGAAAAGTGGCGGAAGCATGAAGTAAGTGGAACCATGAATCAAGGAAGAAGGGATGCTATGACCAACTTGTGGACATACCATTCGTGCAACACAAGCATAGATAGTATTTCGAGGTTTTTCCTATGGCATGTAATTTGTACCCTAGGATATCTGGAAAATGCTCTTTCGAGGTTTTACTTGGGAGGACATATAATTTGTTCCCTCGAAGATCTGCAGATAGTCTTTCGAGGTTTTTCCTATGGCATGTAATTTGTGCCCTGGGATATCTGGTAGATGCTCTTTCGAGGTTTTGTCCTATGGCATGTAATTTGTGCCCTGGGAGATCCGATAGGTTGAGCCATGCTCGTAATCAGTCCTAGGATGCTCTTTTGAGGTTTTGCCATGACCACATGTAATTTGTGCCCTGGGCGATCCGATAGGTTGAGCCTTGTGCTCGTAATCCATCCTGGGATGATCTTTCGAGGTTTTGTGGTGACCACATGTAATTTGTGCCCTGGGAGATCCAATAGGTTGAGCCTTGTGCTTGTAATCAGTCCTGGGATTCTCTTTCGAGGTTTTGTGGTGGGGTCACATGTAATAAGTCCTGAAGATATGGACAGGATGAAAAAGGCCTCAGATGCTCTTTAGGGTTCTTGCTAGTCAAGAGACTCTTTTAAGGTTTTGTGACACACGTAATAAGTCCTGATATTTCCACAGTATGGCCAGTGATGATGAAGACTTGCAGGTGGTGGGCCTACATCCAGTATGAAGAAGGACTAGCTCTGTAGAACTTCCTATGATTAGTAGAGTCAGAGATTGGTTGAGATAGCAGCAGCAGTGACGATGATGATGATGATCCCGAGAAGAAGACTTGTCTAGCATATCTATGTCGAGAAATACCTTCCTAGTTAAGAGGGAGTGTTGATGTATATGTAACTTTGGAATGTATTTCATCTATGTATTTCATATATATTTATTGTACCCTTATTAGAGATGTGTTATTCCTCTATAAGGAAGTATCGTCATGTGGATTGACAAGTGTCGCAAGTGTGTGTACTTGCCGATGGGTTATTAGACCACCATGTGTGGTGTCAGCCCTGAAATATATATATATTATATTGTGGATGTACCTAGCTAAACAAGTCATCCCCATAAGGTCACTGGGAAAACAGGTTAGTATAAATAGAGATCAGGATATCTCTATTTAGATCATTCGGAAAGTCATCTCTCTCTCACTCAAAAAGTGGCGCACTGGTGAGAAGGAGGATCATCTGCTTCTAGGAGACTATCTCAAGTGTATTTTGGTTGTACTTTGGTTGAGCCATTGCTCTCTCTATCTCTGAGGAAGTTGTCGGGTTTTTCACCTTAGGGTTTTCCCCACGGAAACTCTGTGTCTCTTGTCTCTCATGCTTTTGATTCTTGTGATACTTTTCATGCTTATTGTGATTGTTATGCATTGATATACTGTATATGTTATTCTCTCAGTGAAGATCCTAGAGTATTGTGAATTAATGCTCAAAATTTAACAAACAGGTCTGTTTCACTGAGTCGTTCTTCCTCTAATAGTCTCATACAACTGGTTTAGGTAGTATTTCTTTCGCATGTGTGACCATTCGCTTTCTTTCTGCTTTGCTCCTACCTGCCGCTTGGTACTCCTAGAGCATCTTTACCAAAAATAGAACACCGCTGGTCTAATCGAAATCTGTGCCATCTTCTGTCTAACACTCTATTTTGCTGGATCCACGTAGGATGGACACATCGCAGTGCTGTCTCCTTGCAGCACTGATCTTCATAGCTCTCTCGACACTACGCTGTGTGCAGCTTCGCAAAATCTCAAAAACTTATACACATATATTCCAACTGAACTATGCTTAGCTCCGCAATTCCAAAAATCATTCTTGCTCAAAATGCCCCACTTGGTCTAGGCTCAACAGGCCCCTAACACTTACATGTGGCTCATCCCTGAGCCACCTGCAACTTCTCCAAGCTATTTTGTCACCTGCGGAGCTAGCTTCGCAGCAAACTCATTGTATAAGACAATCAACCTTTTGACTGCTTCCTTCGTATCTTGCTCGACTTGCTTGACTATTTCAAACATATTAGGTGTTATCTCATCATCGACCTGGCCTTCCACCTATTCTTGATTTTTGGGAAACTCCTTTAACTTTTCCTTGATCTCCTGTGAGATCGATTGGGCGTCCTCCAGTAAGGGTTGTGATTTATCTCCAATTTCAGTCTCTTTTTCTCTTAAGGCTTGCACTTCTTTCTTTAGTGTGTTGATTTCCCTGTACTTCTGAAGCCTTTCTCTTGGTAGCAGGGTTTTCACTTCTGCATCCATCTATTCTAATTCCGCTTGCTTATCTTTAAGGAAGTTCTTTACTTGCATAAATTATGGGTCCTCTTCAAGGGCGGTGAATGCCTTCGATGCCTCATCTAACAAACTCTGGCACGTAGCCACCTCGGCAGAAATACTCTCTACTGCAGCCTTCACTTCCTTTTCTCTCAACTGCTGTTGATCTAGTGGAGTCTGCAGGTTGATCTGTGCCTCCAAGGAAGCAACCTTAGCTTCATGGATGATCTCCATGTCTTGCATCTCTGTCTTAAGATTGTTAACTAGTTTGCCAATCTTAACGACAGTGTCTGTGGGGTCTACCTGTACTTCAAATTCTTCTATATCATCTGCGACTGTAGTGATCGTGGACTCTAGTCTTTTTCGACAATCATGCTCATCCTGCAGTTCCATAGCTTTCCGTCAGCTAAATTCCTCCAACTTCCTATTAGCTGCTTGCAGCTCAGCTTGTCCTTTCAGTGCGTTAGTAGTTCTCTCATGCATTTCTTCAACAACCTGCAGATGCAAGTAGTGTAGACCGGGAAGTGGTGTCTTCGCAAGGTCGAGCTCCACACGCTCGACATCATTCATGTCCAACAGTAGTTGTTTTGGCAGTGGCAGGCTTACCATTAACAGATCAGGATGGAAAATACGGGACTTCACAGGCACGGTCATGGCTAGCTGTGGTGTCTTCTACTGTGAAGTTCCCCCTGACTTCCCTTCAGACTTTGAGTCCCGCGGCAGGGGCAATATTTTGTGGACTTCTTCAATTTTATCTGTAATCCCCTACAGCATGGTCAAATTATTTTGGATAATTTCCTGAATTGCCTTATCCTTTTTCTCCTTCTCAGTCATCAGATCTTCCATCGACTCTGTGACCTTTTCCATGATTGTTTCATAATCCTCATCGTGTAGTACTGCGTCTGACTAGCTTTAATCAGCTTTCTGCTTCTTCCACACTCCCTTTTTCTGGGATGGGATCTCAGGTTCCTTTCTTTTTCTTGTCTCCTTTTCTTCAATGATAGGACATGGAATAGGATCTTCCTCGTTGGATTCGCTTTCGACCTCTACAATTTCCACTTGAAACTGGATAGGCCATTCCTTCATGATATTATCAATACCATCTTCATACATATGGTAGTTTCCTGCGAACCATTCAATGTACCTCTTCTGTGCTTTGGCTGAAATGTGAATACTACGCATGTCAGCATAAAAATCAACAATGCGAATATACCTACTCGTTACCGGTTTTGTTATCCTGGGCATGAGTATGATTGCATCATGTAGCTGGCTATAATATTGGTAGAAAACCTCAGATGTCACGTGCTATCTCTGTGAGTTCAGATTTTTCCAAAGGTTTGAATAGCGGGATCCTCTGTAGTCATTGGTATCAGTGATTACACCAACATAGTCCTTCGGCTCCTTCCATCCTATGAAGACGATCAACACTATTAGCCATGCAAAATGGAAATTTCTGCCATTGAGCTGCGTGTCATTTAGTTCCTCCAGGAACTCATACAATAAGTATTGATCCCAGTTGAACTGCTCTCCCTCCATGACTGCGGCGCCAAGAAGTACTGCGCCCGCAGGCACCTCCAAAGGCCTGCATTTTCTTAAAATCTTGCCAGCTAGCAGCTATTTGATAAACTTCATCGCTTTATCATCTATGTCGTCCATCTGAAAGCCCCTCTTTCCTTTGATGATAGTTAGAGTTTTCTTCATCTTTGCCATGGATTCTTTGTCCTTGCTTTTCCCTTGGAAAAAATGCTTCGGATATTTACCCCTTTTGCTCAACCCAATAATGCGGAGGATAATGTCAAGAGTCAGGTCGACATTGCGGTCAAGCCACAAATATCCCTGGTGAATGCGTGCCATCAGTGTTCACACCACCACATTCAGCTCCGGTGATCTGTCAAAATGTGGGAGTCTGAGCCGATTTAGCAGTCTCGAATGGACTACTCCCGATAACAATATTTCTCTGACCAAGGTGAGGTCTCCCTTCACATCTTTCTTCCAGCACATATTTTGGTCGGGATGGAACTGTGGGAACCTAGGTTCATTTGGCTCCTCCTTCTGCATTTGAAGTAGATCATAATCTTCCCACTTACACTCTGGAATTTTACCCAGCAAATTTTTATCGATGTCGACATGCTTTGATATGGGTGATAGCAGGATGTCAAATTTTGAATTCTTTGCTAACCTAAAGACCGGTACGTCCTATGCACGCGGTGAGATATAGTCCAAGGTCATCGTCAAAGGTATCTCCTTATCATCTCTCGATGACTTCTGCACTATCGAACCCATCTTAGGTATCTTCGTTCTCGGCCCCACTGGATCTTTGCCTTTGTCTTGGATTTTTGGACCGTGTCTTGGTGATCGTCTAGATGCTTGACCTGGTTCTAAGATGCCCTTCTTGGATGGGGTTCTCATTAACCCTTCGATCCCTTTGTATTGAAATATCTTCACAGTCTCCTAGACTGTGAATTCTTCTTCAATGGTGGAGCACTCAAACATGCACTGGACAACTTTCACAAAGTTTTGGACAACTTACTAAAAACAACTTGCAAAGTAATGTGCGCAGGAAAATTCTAAGTGTTTACTAATGCTCGCGAGGCTGAATACAACATTACTTATAGGCGTAGCCGAGCCCCTCTACGCCCCTTAACGACTACATAAGCATTAAATGCGGTATCTGTTGGCCAAATCTGTCGGATTCTTCATTCCTTTCCTTCATAAACTCGTTTAGAACGACTATCTGTGCGTTAAATGCCCAAGCGGTTGCTGGAAAAGTATTGTATAACGACTATATTCTCGACCGATAGTGTAACGGCTATTTTTCTAGAGTGTTGCATCGAACTACGCGACAGGTCCTCACTGCTCCTGCATAGTTACTTCGCGGTGCCTAGTTTCTTGCCTCTGAACTTAACATCTTTGCTCGTTCTCTTGATCTTCACAATTGCCTTTTGGACTTTGCAACTGCGTGGTTCCTCTTTTCTTTTTATTTTTCTTTTTTTTTGGCACAGCGGCACATCTTCACAGTGCCGCACGGTATATACATGTTCCTCATCATACATTGCGTACATACTCGTTCCCCTTTCTAGTGCCCAATTTTAACTGTACTTGGCACTTAGAAATTTCCTTCTTTCTAATCATCAGAGGTTCTGCGAAGAAGGACTATCCCGATAGGGTTTTAGTCTACTTCCATTAATTAAACCGAGCAAGTTATCTCCTACTAATGTGGCTAACTAAATTGTGCCACCATTAGTAACATGCACAACCATATATGGACCAAGCCAATGCATTTTAAATTTTCCAGGAAATTTCATAAACTTGCTATCATACAGGAGGACTAGATCACCTACCTAGAAAGACTTTTTCTTGATGTGGCGATCATGCCATGCTTTTTCTCCTTCCTTGTGCACTTGTTGGTGAAAGCGTGCAATGAAGTCATCCTACTCTAGACCAACCAAATGTAGAATCCTTTCTTCTAGCATGTCGCAATATTCCATTCCTGTAAATGCAACTATTCTCAAGCTGGGAACAATGTACTCCATAGGCATAATGGCTTCCTGTCCATAGGCCACCCTAAACGGTGTATGGCCAATCAACTTCTTGCATGTGGTCCTATATGTCCATAAAACAGTAGGAATGCACAGGTCCAAGTCATCTCGATTCACGTTGCATACCTTGGTCAGGGCATTCTCCTGTACTTTATTGAATGCTTCAACAGTTCCATTCGCTTGCGGATGATATCGCATACTTCGCTGATGATGAATGTGGAACTCTTCTGTAAATGCCTCAATGGTTTGGTTCAAAACGTGAGTGCATGGGTCACTCATCAAGATATTTGGGCATCCAAATCTTGTAAGGATGTCTTCAAATATGAACTGCGCGGCAGTAGCTATGCTACAGTGCTTTACTAGTTTTGCTTTTGCCCATCTGGTGAGGTAATCAGTTGCGGTAATAATGTACCCCGCACTAGTTCTCTTTTCCAGGATCGACGCAGTGACCATTTTCTCTTTCAAGGTGTCGAAACCCTATTCACACTCTATGTTCCAAATGAATGGCACATCTTTCTTCAGCAGCTTCTCCATTGCTGCGGTTATCAACGCATAACCTTTTATAAATTTCCTGTAATAACCGGTATGTCCCAATGTAGTGTGTAGCTGCTTGACGAAATTTGGTGTGGGCAAGTTTACAATGACTGCAATCTTCATAGGATCAACCGTCAAGCCTTGTTTACACACAATATGTCCTAAAAAAATTCTGTAAGGTAAGCAAAAAATACACTTCTTCAGGTTGAGTGACATCTGATGCTGTCTACGCTTTTCTAGCATCAATCTCAGATTTGCGCAATGGTCCTTCAGCAACCCGAATACTATCCAATCATCAAGATAAGCTTCTAAAAACTTATGCATGAAATATTTGAATGCTGCGACCGGAACTCTGGAAAAGATGGTGGGCGCATTCTTCAGGCCAAATGCCATCACTGTGTACTACAAGGGCCCCCATTCGGTGGCAATTGTGGTCTTGTGTCTATCCGCCGGATCAATTCTTATCTGATGGTATCCCAAAAAGCCATCAGTAAAGGAATAGGCCTCATTTCCTCCAACATTATCAAGCACGTCATCAATGAAAGGAGTAGGAAATGGGTCATGCATTGAAGCATCGTTCAACATTCTGAGATCCACACAAATCCGGATCTTGCCTTTTGTCTTCTTATCCTGGAAAACCATAGGGCTTATCCACTTAGACTCTTCGACTGGCTCGATGATCCCTACGTCGAGCATTTTATCAAGTTCTACCCTGACTCGTTCTTTGTATCGTGGGTTTAGTCTATAGGGTCTTTGTTTAACAGGATTTGCTCCTGGATTAAGAGGTATCTTCATAACCCCTAAGTCTCCCAAAATACCCTTCATCTCTGTAAACTTTGTCGGGAATAACTCTTGATACTCATGTAATAGGTCCATGATCCCCGCGACAGTCTTATAGTCCTAGTAGTCTCCGATACTTGAAAACTTTGGCTCTTCATTGGTGCCAATGTTTACCTTTTGGGTTTTCATGGGCCCGCTCATGTCTGGTATTTCCAATGGAGGGACTTCTACCTTGCGCACACCTTCTGACTCAAGTGTCTTATTGTTGTGTGGGTCTTCCTCATCACTGTCTTCTTTTTCTTCAGCTTCCTGAGCTAGATTATAACATTCCAGGGCATGTTCTTCTTGTTTGGTCCATTCCTGATGTAAGCTTGTAGCTACACCGTTAGTTCCAAAGAAATCCTCCAATGTCATGTTATGTGGATATTCTGGCCTGAATATTCTTTCCTTAATAATCTACAACACATCATTTATGCCAGGATTCTCATCTTTGAAACTGAAGCTTTCCTGGAAGTTTGTAGTGAGGGTAGGACAATCTGTAGTCTCCCTGCACAACTCCATGTCTAAGTACCATTTATTTGGGATTTCTTCCTCCAGCGTGTGCAAAAACAAATGCACCCATTCCATCTTTGGTCTCTCCTGCCACGCATGTGAACAAACCTCAATATGTTGTCTTGGATATGTCTGTTAATTGTATTTCTTGAAAGATAGGGTAACTTTGTCATCAAACCTGATTTGCATCTTGATTATGCATTGATCCCATGTGGTCAAAGTCTGCTTATGTGCAACCCACCATCTGGAAGGTGTCTTGCGCGGTGCCATGTATAATGCGGGTAAGCGATGCTCATCTGCAATTGCTGCAGTATAATCTTTGATAAATGAATAAACATTAGACGAACCATCATATGTGGGGATTGGGCTTACATCCTTTGCAATCTAGTGAAGTGACTTTATAACCTGCACGCATCTCCTTGTTGATACTTCATGCATGCGACTTTTCCAGTTCTCCAATCCTGCATCAGAGTTTGAGATGCAAGAGATGTCGCATATCCAGCTGAGTGTTCCATCCGCAGTTTGATTAATATAGTCGTCCTAGTTCGCGGTCATCTTGTACAGTCGGTCTAAGTCTTGATCTCTGGATTCCTACTGAATCAACTTGTTGTATTTGGCTCCATCTACAGGGTCCAATGGTGCGATGACCCTGAGATGCTTTCCTTCGACGATCATCTTCTTTGTTTTCAAGTTTATGATGGCGAGGTTATCTATAGCCCAGTCAATCCCCAACAATGCAGGAAAGGGTTGATTATCATCCACGATTTCGATAACCTCGAAGTCTGCATCACTTTGCACTCCATCAATGTCAACAACCACATTGGCTAACCTTTCAAAAGGTATAAATTTCTCCTTATTGGCCATTCTCAATTGGATAGGTGACCATAATAGCTTTGGTCTCCCCATTTTCTACCATGTCTGTTTAGTTAAGACATTCACCTCTTATCCCAAATCCAGAATGATCTCATCCATTTCATAATATCCTATATGGGAAGTAAGTCTCATTTCTCTACTAGTTCTTTTATGTTTCCCAATGTGATGAACTGCGCTTTCAGTAGTTTCACTCTCGTTGCGCAGCTCATACTGGTCTAACAGTTTTTGCAATTCCGCGATAGCGTTTGGACTCTTCAACAACTTCATGCAGCTCCTGAGGAACTACGCAATAGAGGTACATGTCTCTGCTGCAGTGCTCATTTTGTTACAAGCAGTCGGCATATATTCCATATGCGGTATTTCACTGCGCAGCGGGATTCTTGGTGATCTGGGTGCTGACTCTTTGAAGATATCCCACGCTTCTTCAAAGACTTCTCTGTTTTTCTTCAAGTCGAAAGCAGTTGCTTTCCCAATGGCTTTCCTTATCCATATTGTTTCAAGAGGAGTCTGCTTCATGTTGAAATCTCCAAAAGTTGAAGCTTCTGCTCCTCTATCTCTCCCTATTGTAGTTCCACTTCGCGTCACTATGTTGATACTTGGATCTGCAGGTCTCCTCTCTGCTGCGATCAATTGGATGTTTGGTTTCGGCGCCTCTAGACATTTTCTTTTCTGCATTTCTACCTCTAACACTGGGCAGTCTTCAATAACATGATCAAATGATTGACAATAATTGCATGTGGTGCATGGGTTAGTACAGTCCCTAGATACATGGCCTGCTTGGCCACATTTGTAATATATTACTTTACCTTGGCCTCGTCCTTGCGCTGGGGCGTTATTCCTTCCTGTCCCGCGGTATTCTCTGCAGCCTCTGTATGCTCCCTGATCTTGTGGTGCATTTTCTTGTTTCTGCGTAGTCTCTCCTTGGACTCTGTACATTCCTCCATACATATGCTCAATATATTTATTTCTTTCTAGCATGAGCTCATATGCACAACAATTGGACTCATCGTGCCCAACTGACTTACAGAAATTACAATATAGGTTCTTAGGTGTTCTTATGTATTTTTGTATTAGGTGGCAGTCTTCTAGCCGGTGTCCTCTAGTTCTACAAATTTCACACCATGAACCCAGGTGCAGATTTAATGGGTTTGGTCCACCCATGCCAAGGAAGTCCTGGAATAAAGGACAATGATCCTTAGTGTGTCCTTCTCCCTTACAGCCTATACACCAGACTTTGTATATTTCTTGCTTTCCCTTCTTGATATCTTGTAGGTGTAGTGTTAGGGTACCTAACTAGTTCCAAATCTATGACGTCCCAGTGATAGTTTCTCCCATGGGTGAAGCTTCCAGCTTCATCGCGATCTCCAAGGCTTCTGCCTATGAAGCCACCTTTTGTTGCATCAACGACTGTTTGATATGAGGCAACAACATGGCTATAAACCATTCCTTGTGCTTCTATGGTGCTATGATGAAACTAACTTGGTACAACAGAGTCATAAACTTCTGGTCAAATTCCTAGATCATTTCATTAGGTTTCTGCTTTATCTCTTTCAACTCTGTTATACACTATGAATCTGACTTCGGCTTCTTAAATTATGCTAAGAGTGCAGCCTTGATTTCGAGTAGGGTTCTATTCTGTCCCTGCGAATATTTCATGAACCAATGCAAGGCTTGATCTCTAAATGTGGTGACGAGCTATGCTTGCTTAACAACATTGTCTTGTACTTGTTTAACACTCCAGACGGCTTCACATAGAAACCAGTGCTGATCACGGTCTTCTAGACCTATTCCTTTGAATATTGGCAGCTTAATATCCTCGGTCATGCTTCTTCTAGGTGGTGGAGGGTTTTGTGCAGGTTGCTGAGCGAAAAAGATAAACGGAATGGTCTGAGTGCTAGGGATATTCGCAATAGGGCGGTTCTGGACTTGCTGGGTTTGTGCAATGGAAGGCGCGGTGTTCCCACCCGGTGGATTCTACGAAGTAATAGGATGATAGGTGGAAGATATAGGTGCGGATTGGTTATCAGCTTCGTCTTCTGAATCAATGTCTATGCGGAATCTAGATCCACTAGCAGTCTTCTTAGGGGTATATTTATACCTTTTCCCACTTCTTAGATTATGTGTCTCTTTGTCAAAATCACTATAAACGCTATTGACCATGATGGATGCAAAACTTTTACTGCATTCTAAAAACACCTTTCTCAGCTAAAAGCATTTTAATGTATAAACTGAAGTTGTTCAGATACTTACCTCTGAATCCCTTGAAAAATTCTCTTTCATATGCACTGTAGGACTTCAGCATGTCCATAGCAAACTGCATCACAAAACTTTGTAATGTACTGTCGACCCAGAAGTCAACTACTCGTATGAATGGAATATCTAGTGCTTTGAGCCTTTCAATAAGCTCCAGTGTCCACTCAGTCTATACGCTTCATGGGATACAGTTTATATGTTCTACGAGCCTTGACAACCACTCATGTAGCTTGTTCACAATAGACACCCAGAAAACTTCGTGAACGTCTTTCCACAAGTATTTATTCAACCATTGAATGTCAGATAGATGAGGGTGTCTATTCTCTTTTCATGCGAAGTCTCTCTCTGTCTTGTCACACCAAGCCCATATTTCTTTCCTGTCTAGATACCAAAATTCAATGCCCAGCTCAACTTCTTCTACTTCGCACATCCCGACTTCAACTCATCATGTATTCTTGTCCCGAAAAAGGAACCATTTGTTGCTTAAGTACTATTCTAGAGGTTTCCAATATAGACTCAGGTTCTTCGTGGTTTCAAGGAACCAACTAAACCCCTTCTCAACGGCCCTTTCGGCAACATCCTATGAACAGGCTGAGGTCTCACCCGAGGTGTATCTATGGGGGCACTGTGGAATCAGGTTTCCACAGTGATGTGATGAGTTGTTCCGACAGAACTAATGTGCAGTACGATATCAGACCTCCCGTTGTGGGCAGAGGAATGTGTGACGAATGACTACATCACGGTCCACACTTCTACAATCTTAACCACTTGCGCAACCAATGCATCCAATGACTGCGCGGTTCGGGCTAGATGCGAACAATAGTACAACATAGATGACTGATACGCTTCCTCTTCCAAACTTAAGCCACTAAATATTTTAATTTAACACTTAGTCATTCATCTACTACGTTAGAATAATTAGCTTTATAACAAATGCAAGCAGACGAAACATACAATGTTGTGCGCACCCGGTGCTGCGCATCAAAGAGTTATACAATTTGAATTCTACATACACATCTGATTATTCAACGACGGATACTTTCACAGACTTGGAATACTAGGCATTCAACATTCATTCATTCCTGCAATACTTAACATATTATTGCCATCTTTCTCCTATGAAGAATACATATAAAAGCATTAACACACCAACTGATAAATGAGAATTCAAGCATCCAATGTAAGCAAATAGGAAGGGTTCACACAACAATCGGACCACGCAGTATTTAACGTGGTTCACCCCCAGGATGGGAGATACATCCACAAGAACTGTTGTTATATTAGTATTTGGGAAGGGTACAAAAGTTCTTTGTCTGTGCACTCATCTGCAGGCTCTCTTCTCTCTCTCTCAATAGGCCTCTACACACACAGCTTGCAGAGCCTTTACAAAATGTTCCTCAATAGATATTTATCCAATCAATAACGAGAACAATACAAATGAAGAGTAACCCTTTCCAATACAAAATATGCCTTATTTATAGATCATGCCCGTAGGTCATGTCTTTACAATACGAAGGCAAAAACCCTTAGGTCTACAAAACTGTCACAATTTTCCCTTAACCGGACTGCTGGCTTCTGGTAGAGAATATTCCATTGTGGCCTGCCCGTAGTGCATGCTCACATTGCTATCGGCCTTCCTGTCGCACACCTTCCAACAGGTCGCTTTCACTGAGCCATTCTTCCTCTAATGGTCTCATGCGACTGGTTCAAGTAGTTTTTCTTTCGCATGTGCGACCAGTCGCTTTCTTTTCGCTTTTCTCCTACCCACCGCTTGGTACTCCTGGAGCATCTTTACCAAAAATAGACCACCGCTGGTCTAGCTGGAATCTGTGTCGTCTTCCATCCAACACTCTGCTTTGCCGGATCCACATAGAATGGACACATTGCAGCGCTATCTCCTCACAGCACCGATCTCTGCAGCTCTTCCGACACTGTGTTGCGCACAACTTCACAGCATCCCAAAAACTTATACAAAAATATTCCAACTGAACTGCGCTCAGTTCCGCATTTCCAAAAATCCTTTTTGTTCAAAATTCCCCACTTGGGCTAGGCCCAACAATAAGGTTCCAACAATGGGTGGACTGTCCACTTGTGCAAATTTGAATATTTTACCACTTTGTTCATATGGTATTCTCATTGGAATGGATTGGTTGGAAACATACAATGTTAAAATCGACTGCTACAATAAAACTTTTGAATGCATTGATGACGAAGGAGACCCAAGGTTTGTAAGAGGCATCCCAAAGGTAGTTTTTGTTAGGAATATTTCACCTATGCAGCTAAAGAATTTTTGTAGAAAGGATGCAAATTATATGCGGCCCATGTTTTGGATAAAATAGAAAATGAAATTCTCAAATTGGAGGACTACCATGTGCTACAAGAATTCAAGAATGTGTTTCCCAATGAAGTTTTAGGACTTCCTCCGAAGAGGGACATTGATTTTACAATTGATCTAATGCCAGGAGCTGCACCAGTGTCTAAGACACCTTACAGAATGAGTACACTAGAACTATTGGAGTTGGAAATGCAATTGCAAGAATTATTGGAAAAGAAATACATAAGTCCAAGTGTGCATCCATGGGGAGCACCTATATTATTTGTGAAAAACAAATATGGAACACTCATATTATGTATTTGTTATAGGAATTTGAATAAAGTGACAGTGAAAAGTAAGTACCCATCACCTTGAATTGATGATCTTTTTTATCAAATGAGAGGAGCAAACGTATTTTTAAAGATAGACTTGAGGTATAGTTATGTCAAGTCCCCTCCCATCATATTAGGGATAGGGAGAGAATGTGATACTAAAACTGGGCATCTAGCCCCATGTGAACTAAGTAAACTCATTGATAATAAAAAGTACATATACATATGCATATTGTAAGAAACACAGCAAAATTAAAATATCTACATATCTAACATACATTCAACATTTTCATGAAAGATATTAAATAAAGACATTGCAGAATTTATACAAGAGAGTACTTATCTTAAAACAAAGTACTCCCAAGCAATTGGCTATGGAACTACAATGTTCCACCAAACCATAGGCCAATTGTGCTCATCAATCTCTTAGCACAACTACCACCCCCGATCTAGGCATGATTTCTACAAGGAAAAGGGAACAATAGACTCACACATAGCCAAAATACACCAAAATTGGCCAAGCCAATCCATAGTTGGGTTTATCAGGCTACTAAGGCAAAGGGGAGGGAATGAATTGCTAAGCTAGTGAGCTCAAACATAGAGCCATGGATACCTCTACAAGATCTATCTAGCTTGGCACCCATAATGCCTACACACCCCACTCAAGGAAGTATTCCCTTCACTAATACACCATCCCTCAGGCCATACCTTCCATCCTAGTGTTGTTCAAGGTGTGCATAGAAGACTAACCAACCGTTTTGATCTTTCTGAGATGTTACTCCCCTCACTAGGTTTATCAAGCCAATTCTGGTCCTCTTCCACTCCCAATTTCTTTCTCACAAGTTCAAACCAAAACAGGGATACACATAACAGCAAAATCACAAGTGTTTGGTATGGATAAAAACATGGGCAACCAAAAATGAAATGATAAATAGGGATTCACCCCTGGGAAGGAAAATTCATTTTCAGAAAAAGTTTATGGACATTCCAGGAGCAAAAACGACCTCCATCACACCCCCAAATCGTGGTTCTCCTCTCCCAGTCACTGTACCAACCAAAAATGAGTTCCCAACCATGGAAAGTTCAAGAAAATGATGCAAAACGTGAAGGAGGAAGCCCCAACTAGCTCAGACTGCGTGAGAGAGCAAATGCCATGGGTGAAGAATGGCTTTGAGCACAATTTCGTGGGCGTTTTCTTTCCCAAGAAGCAAAAATATGATTTCCCAGATTGATGGCTTGCCCATACATGAAATTGGTTGCCATACCTCTCCATTCCCAAGGCATTAACTACCTCAACCAACTCTTGGAAGAATTAAATGATTGGGTGCATAAGTCAAAATGGGTAGTTGGGATTTATGGGTTCTCTCAATGAAATTTGTCTTAACACTATTGGCTCAAGGGTTTGAATATTTTCCCTCCATATTCCTTGTAAAATCATGCCCCCATCTCTTGTTGGAATGCATAGCTAGTTGTGGGTATTTCATTAAAATTCGTATTTACATGATGACTTAATTTACATTGTGCCTATCTAGCACAAGAACCATATGCAACGATTTTTTTAATTTTCGATACATAAAACGATAAATTGATGGCGGGGCCTTGGCCTTTGGCTCCTTGCCATGATTTAATAACGATATTTACATCATTTACAAATTGAATGCAATAGGGTCAAAATCGGGATATTACAAGTTACCATCAGGAAAGGATCAAGGAAGAAGACATTCACCAGATATCCTTTAGAACAAGGTATGGACACTATGAATTTGTAGTGGTTACATCTGGTCTCACAAATGCACTAGCTACTTCATGTGTCTCATGAATAGAATTTTCCACAAATATTTGGACAAGTTTGTTCTTGTTTTTCTAGATGACATTCTTATTTACTCTATGAATGAAGAGGAGCATGAAGAACATTTGAGAATGGCCTTTCAATTGGTAAGGGATCATAAGTTGTATGCAAATCTAAGTAAATGTGAATTTAAAAAAAATAGAGTTCAGTATTTGGGTCACTTTATTTCAAAGGAAGGAATATCAATGGATCCGGAAAAGATTGAAGCCATTATGAATTGGCCAACTCCAAATAATAAAATATGTCATGTATTTTATGGGTCTTGCTGGTTTCTATATGTTGGCTTCCCTGGGAAGACCTGGGTTCGACGAAGTTAATGCAGCAACAAAAAATCCCCTCTCAGCATCACCCTATAAACAGGTTGAAGTCTCACCTGAAGCAAAGATGGGGGGTTACAAAATCAACCTTCTGTAACCGTGGCGATGTGCATATGTGGTAAAAAACCTCTTTAATATCCCTACTTAACATAAACTAACAGAACTAGAATGAACTTGTTACTTCACACTTTGTAGCTAATCAATAGTAAACGGAACTACGTTGAATCTCTATTGTATTCACCAATTAGATATGCATTCATCATTCTAAGTGTTCCTCCATAGCATTCATACACATGTATTCCAATTAATCAGCATGCGATTACTATTCATATGCATATGAAATAAAATACATAAACACACCATAAACTCATATACGTAAACACATAGATTTACGTGGTTCACCCTAGGAGGGAGCTACATCCATGGGAACTGTTCTTCTATTAGCTTGGAAGGGTAACAGTTCCTTTCTGCACACTTAGTTGCAGACTCTTCTCTACAATCATATCTCTACGCACTCAACTGTAGAGTTTGTTCTCTCTCTGATCACTATTCTAATATTACAATATATCCTAATATGGTCCCGAGCTACCCTCTAGTCCAAACCCTTCCTGATACAAAAATACCCTGATATATAGGTGTTCCTGAATGTCACATATTACAGTAACTATGGGCTAACCCCCATAGTACCTGAAACCCTAAAACCCTGTGGTTCTCCTGTAGACCACGCTAAGCTTTAACCCCGTTGTTGCTTTGGTGCTGCTTCCTCTGACTCTATTGTTTTCTCTGACAGCGTACCTCTGAATTCTATAGTAGTGCGTCCTTTACACCATTCCACTTCTTATCTTCCCGTTCCTACATCAGTGAGGCCGCCACTCAGCCCTTAACTTCCCCAACCACCTCTTCTTGTCCTTAGCTCCTTGTCTTTATTAAGGAAACACGTCATTTTCTCCCAACTATACTTCGCTCCATACCCTTTGCCTGGGATTTGCGGAGTCGTCTTTCTCCCAAAATGGTGAATTTAGGCCTCGCCTAAATGTACTTGCTTCTTAACTTCCTCTTCTTGGGCCACGCCCAACACTATAGAATATCCATTGAAGGATTCTCCAAGGTTGCACACCTAGTCACTTCTTTGCAAAAGAAGGGAACAAATTTTGAATGGACCCAGAAATATGAAGAAAGCTTCTAGCTGTTGAAGAAGCTTCTCACAAGTGCTCCAATTTTGAAAATTGCAGACCTAGGAAAAGAACTTGTGGTATGTACAGATGCATGTAAAAAAGGACTTGGAGGAGTTCTTATTCGATAAAATCATGTGGTGTGTTATGAGTCTAGAAAATTGAAGGAGCATGAAAACAATTATGTGACATAGTCTGTAACTTGCAG
This sequence comes from Larix kaempferi, assembly GCA_027924585.1. Classification (NCBI taxonomy): domain Eukaryota; kingdom Viridiplantae; phylum Streptophyta; class Pinopsida; order Pinales; family Pinaceae; genus Larix; species Larix kaempferi. Next base: position 5,026,594 of record BSBM01000066.1, read on the forward strand.
CCATAGTGCATGCTTTAAAAATGTCAAGGAACTATCTAATGGGTAGAAACTTTGAGTTGAGGATAGACCATTGTGGTCTAAAATATTTATTTGAGCAGTAAACATTAAATGCAAGGCAAGCTATATGGCGGAAATTTGTATATCCGTTTGATTTTGCAATCAAACACATAAAAGGAAAAGAAAATAAAGTGGTTGATGCACTCAACAGAAAGGTGCATAAAATTCATGTGGTATCCATCACAACTTGCCAATTAGATTTAAGACAACAAATTATTACTTATCTTGCTAAAGATGAATTATATGTGCAAATAAAAGATAATTAACATCATCAATACTTCGAAAATAGGTATGAAGTGTATCATTTGGAAGAGGATGGACTTATTATTTATAAAAACCTTTCCAATACTTGTATCCTTTTTCCGCTTGGTGGGTTTTGTGCACTTCCAAGACTTTCATTTATGACCAATTGCTTCTTACTCTTGAGAATATTGCACACTCCTGAAACTTTTCCAACTATCTCTTTGAATTTACCTTTGAAGTATCACAACTAGATGGTTTGGAACTTGCACATGTTCTTTATGTACTTCTTCAAACTATGTTACATATATTTCTTCAAACTAACACAAGGATAATGAGTCCTCTTTGACATCAGTTGACATCAATTACAACCAAAGTTCAATAGTCTCCCCCTTTGGCATTGATATCAACACCTCATGAAGATGTGCTCTTGTTGATCATGAATTCCTCTGTTTTCTTCACACACAACACAATAGTTCCCATGTGTTCTTGCTAGTTTGAACCTTTTCTCTTCTACGCAGCCTACTATCAGTACTTATCTGTTGTCTTTCATTTCTATGCATATACATGTTTCTAATGCATGCTTCATGATATTTCTCGTTTGTTCCTCTATGAAACCATGGATCAATACTTCTCAGTTGTTTTTCATTTCTACACAATTTGTTGTTATTGCTTTATGTTTCATGATATTTCTCCCCTTTTGACATCAATGGCAAAGAGGTTCTTTCCATGTCCAATTTTGTTTCTTTGCATAGTGGGACTTGCGCACTTGGGAACTACTTCTTGTGGGGTTTCGTGCCCTTGAAGTACCATCACTTGTGGGGCTTGCACACTTGAATTCTCTAACCACCTCTTAATTTTGGGACTATTGTGTGCTTCCAATACTTGTATCCTTCTTCTGCTTGGTGGGTCTTGCGCACTTTTGAGACTTGCGTTTATGACCAACTACTTCTTGCTCTTGAGCCTCTTGTGCACACCTGAAAATTTTTCAACCATCTCTTTGACTTTACCTTTGAAGTATCATGACTAGATGGTTTGGAAATTGCGCATGTTCCTTATGTAGTTCTTCCAACTAGATTACATACATTTCTTCAAACTAGCACAAGGATACTGAGTCGTCTTTCACATCAGTTGACATCAATGAAAACCAAATTTCAACAATCTCCCCCTTTGGCATTGATATCAAGACCTCATGAAGTTGTTCTCTTATTGATCGTGAATTACTCTGTTCTTTTCACACACAACACAATACTCCCCTGTGTTCTTGCTAGTTTGAACCTTTTCTCTTCTATGCAACCTGCTATTAGTACGTATCCGTTGTATTTCATTTCTACATAGATACCTGTTTTTGATGTATGCTTCATGATCTTTCTCCTTTGATCCTATGGACGACCATGGATCAGTACTTCGCTAATGTTTTTCATTTATGTGTAATTCATTGTTACTACTTTAAGCTTCAAGATATTTTCCCCTTTTGACATCAATGGAAAAGAGGTGCTTTCCATGCGCAATTTTGGTTCTTTGCATAGTGGGTCTTGTGCACTTGGGAACCACTTCATGTGTGGTATTGTGCCGTTGAAGTACCATCACTTCTGTGGCTTGCACACTTGAATTCTATGGCCACCTCTTACTTTAGGGACTATTGTGCACTTCCAATACTTGTATCCTTCTTCTGCTTGGTGGGTCTTGCGCACATCTGAGACTTACATTTATGGCCAACCGTTTCTTTATCTTGAGCCTCTTGCGCACTACTGAAACTTTTCCAACCATCTCTTTGCCTTTACCTTTGAAGTATCATGAATATATGGTTTGGAACTTGTGCATGTTCCTTATGTACTTCTTCAAATTGGATTACATATATTTCTTCAAACTAGCGCAAGGATACTGAGTCCTCTTTGACATCAGCTGACATCAATGACAACCAAAGTTCAACGGCAGTTGGCCAAGCAGAGAACATCTAACTTCCCATTATACCAAACAAAAGCATATTCTATCAAAAGGAAAAATCCATAAAAGGCCCATGGGGCACAAAACTAGTCAAAAAGTGAAATATGGATTATTGGAAATGATAAATCAACCCAATCCCAACACTAGCATTTCACCCGCATAATCAAGCTACAAATCAAATGCTAAAATAAAATGAACATGGAGAAAATGAATGTGACTTCACGGGTTACATGGTGAAGAGAACTGAAACATTACTACATTACTAATATAAACAAATACACAAATTGTCTACTTACCATAAAAATAACAATAAACTGAACACAACTAGGAGACAAATAAAGTTCCAAGTACAAAGAATTATGAATTGGACAATGTGAATTGAAAAAAATAGTTAAATTTTGTACAATACATTCAATACAATGGAACTCAAATATGGTAGAAGAGCAGTCAATCGAACAATTACAATTGATACCCAAAGAATGGTAAGTTACACAATTTTAAGAATATTAAAATTTATAATAATTTAAGAATTTCAAGCTCTCATAAGACCCACATGTTTTCAACAATATTTGTATGGTCAACATTCTTAAAACCATATGGCATGAATGTTGGGATAAGATATATTGTGTTTAATCCTAGTTTGTGTCCAATCTAGTCAACATAACAGTTGAATGACTTTATCCTTTCCTAGAAGAGGAACACTAGGTTCCTAGTAGTAAAATAGATTTCAATGTTTTCAATTATAAATAAATCAAATTCTAATACCTTAATTACATTATAACAACCTAGTTTCTTTACTTATTCTACACTATCGTTCCACTGAAAAACTTCAACACATGCTGCAGGAGACTTAGGTATGATTTCTAGTAAGCTCGAGGGGTTATCTCTACCAGTTGTTGCTAATGCTACCTAGGAATTTGTCTAGTTCCATCCCAACAGATGCCCAGCTCAAATCCACCTGGAAAACTCGGACGACCCTACACCAAGTTTACTAGAGATGCCATCAATGAAAATGGAAAAGCATCCTATGGGTTTCCCACCAAGTTTCCCCTAGAAAAAGGATATAATTTCTAGTTTCAAGATTAAATGATGGGAGATAGCCCTATGAAAAACATTTCAATAAAAATTAGGTCCACTGGTTATATTATAAACACATGAAACCATAATTGAAACAACATCTACAACACATGTATTTGCTACAAATCCTAGATAACAGAAATACAAAAGATAGTACTAAATAGAAATAAAATATAGCATGGATATGGAAGTGAAATCATTAAGGCAAGGCTAATGAATGATTATGTTATGTGGAAAAAGAAGCAAACCAATTCACAGAGTGCTGAGAAATAAATTTATCTCGGAAACAATTGAAAACACATAATATTCAAATTTAAATATACCGTAGAAGTTCTCTCCCCTGCACATTATATCATTTCATAGCACATGTTATCTTTTTCACTGTAAGGATTCTACAGATCCAATTCATGGGCTAGCTAGAGTTTTAAAATAATATCAAAAACACTGTAATTTTTGTTATTTTTCCATGAACCGAATCAACAACAATCCACAAGAAGCAATTGTCACCAAATCACCTCTGGAAGCGAACAAAGAAAATAAAAGAAAAATCCACAAGAAGCACCCAAAACGATATTGAACCCACTAGCAAGCACAAATCCATAGTTCCACTCGTAGGAAACAACCAACAAACATAGTCCCTGAAAATGAAAGAGAAACCAGTTCTTCCCAGGAGCACCCATCAAAAGGAAACAAGCGAGCCTTAGTAACAACGAATGAGCACAAGCACAAACTGTCGCAGACGAAAAAAAGAACACAAACACCTTCGTCCCTCATCCCTTTAATTCTATAAATCATTTCCAATGAAGATCAAACCCTCCACATGAATTTTCCAAAATCATTGCGACTAGCAACATAGGAAAATCTAAATGCACAAAGGAATAAACCAACATCGGGAACTGCAATGACGAAATGACCCCAAGAACAACAACAACGAATAAAAAGATGTTGTAATAAATAAACCACATAACCAGATTAAATGCACACACCATGAACCAAGATCAGAACCTACACCCATCACTAGAAAACTAGCCCTTTCACTACAACACTCGCCATAAACAACTTCCCACAAGGATAAAAAAGAAACACATGGAAAAACCCGACTGCCAAAACCTGAACCAATGCCAGAGGACCACCTTTCCATTATGAAAGAATTCCTTTTCATACACCTCGCACATGCAAGCACTACAAAACATTCCTTGCACCCTCCACATCAAAATACCTCCTAATGAACCATTAAAACATTCCTCTGCGTACATTCCTTGCACCCAAGAAAGAATTAAAATAGGATAGCGTCTGTCCACCACCATGTGGTGGGAAACACATAACGAGGAATATGTCAACATCAAACAATCAATCATAGTTCAAATAATTGTTATTTTAAAATTTGTTTTCAAAAATAAAATTCCTATTCCTATGTTTAGAGTATAGTCGGCCTCAAAAAATTGTCAATCACATATGAACTAATGTCCCCGACCGAAAACTATATGTTAGGGACATAATAAAAATTTTACAATGTTGACCCTAACCTAAACTTGAAAACCAAAGGGATATATATTCCAATTAATTAAAATTAAAAAAATTAATCATACTTTTTGTTAAGATTATATTCTACTAAAGAGTAAATTCTAACTTCATGAGAATTTAATACATTTTCACAATAACATCATAAAGAGGATCTATGAAAGACACACAATCATAAGGTACACAACAATTTATCCTGGGAAACCCTCAAGGGGAAGAAAACCCAACAAAACTTCCTCAATATAGATTACCAAATTCCAATGCCCAAAGAACAAGTATCATAAGAAAGAGAGACTAAAGCCAAATACAAGAGCCAAGAACAATCCTCCTTCTCCTTCGCAACCGTTCCTCTTCCTCTCTTGTGCAATGGTTGAGTGAGTGAATGATTAGAATGAGGGAGGCACCTCACATAGGTATACTCAACTTTTCACTTGACCTTTTAACCTAACTGGGCGACCTCACTACTTGACTGGTCCGACCTCTCTCTAGGGAGACTCAAATAATATTTATATTAAACTCTTTTGGGTACTATTGACCCAGCTTACAATGGAGGATTTACCTCATGACTTTTACATGACCTTTTACAATAATGACATATCCTGACAGAATAATAATAAAGTACAAGTAGAATATTCTTCGAAGTTACATTATTTCAACACTCCCCCTTAACAAGAAGGGTATTCTACTATCAACAACAATCAACAACAAGTATGGCTCTACACAACATCATCGGAAGAAGGGAGGAGGAGGCATCATCAACAACATCATTTGGAACATTGGATGGTACATCTATAAATCATTGGATGTTTTTTCAACACATCAATATCACAGGGGGTTCACTAGTGAGGCAATATCATATCACGTCCATTCATATTGGGGGTTTGAATACTCTCAAAAAGATCAAAAATATATTTCCCCATATTAAGGGGTCAAGAGGCTTTTTTAATTTGACATAATAATATAAATACTAAGGGTTATTTTATTTGGGTGTGCGAAGGAATAAAATCCAAATCGTGGGATGGATTCATACCTCCAAATCATGGGCTCAATTCATACCCACCTAAAACTTAAGGACCCTCCATTTTTATTTGATACTTCTTATGATCCTAAGTTTTGTATAAATATGATATAGTGTACCATTGGTAATATCGATGGAAGTATCTTTGGATTATTGGTCTTAAGAAACTCTCATTTAATATATTGTTTAGGCTTGGATTGAATTGATGTTATATTGTTTTTCATCTTTAACTTAAGAGATGCAGCTAATCGAGGGTTACAAACTTGAACAATTGTATTGTATTTTTTGTAGGAATTCAAGTAAAAGATTTAACTCTTCATTTTTTAGGTTGGGGTTTAGGTGGGCTTTGAGATTCAATTAAAACTCGCTCCATGACAACCAAGAAAAGTGAGATCAATATTTCTTGTGTCACTGGAACCAAGAAAAGTTAGATCAATATTTCTTGACTAATTATTTCTTTCAAATTTTTGTATTCTTATTTAATATTTTCACATTGCGAGTTAGGAATAGTTGTTAGACTGAGTTATATTTGGCATGTTCATAACTGTAATTTCAATTCTTATATGCAAGGCATCTATCTTAATATTGTATTGGAATTGACATGAACATAGGTGAAAATATAAATCCTTATTTGCATACCCTATGTGTTATCGTTACCATGAAATGGTATCATATAAGTTTCACCATCTGTGCATCTTTATAACTATTGCATGCTTGAAACCTAACAATGGATATTTTTCCCTCTCTTGTAAAGATTAAAAGCTATATATAACCCAAGAAAATGTAACTAAATGTTGTTAAATCCCTTGATTGTAAGAATAAATGTAGAGGAAGTGGAGGCAATTGATTGGATCTTGTGAATGACCCAAATCTAAGCTATGAACATGATCATGTGGCGTTACTGAAAACTAAAAGGAATTTTTCTATGTTTATTTGGGTTCAAAAATAAATTATGTTTGTTTTGATAGGAACGTAGGGGAGTCCATCCCTGAAAGGGTTTCAATTTTTCATTTTTATGGAGTTTAATTTAAGAAGCTTATAGAAAACATGATCTCTCTATGGCTATATTTGTATTTACATATATAAAATTGGTATATTGGCAGGCTGTGGTATGAAAAATATGCAATTCTCATCTTTTCTAAGCATTTTACTAACAATTGGACTATTAGTATTTTACATTCTTTGCTATGTTGGTATCTTAACTAGGTTTCCTTTTACGCATTTCTCCTTCCCGAGTACTATTTCATTGGGTCTTCCACTATCCAATGCTACAAATTGATCAGTTTCCCCTGCGATTCTTGTCGGATCATTATTAGCATTATACTATTATTTTATTTAGCATCTCGTTTTCTTATACTAATATGTGTTAGATCTCCTGTTTGTCACAACTTGATAATATGATATAAAGGGGGTGTTAAAAATAGGTTGATAAAAATGGAAACCTACAATATCTACTGAAACTAGGGGTTTTCTTAATTGGAAAGGTATATTGGGAGGGGGGTTCAGCAATACATTTTTAGGATGCATTTTCCAATATTTAGTGAAATTAGGGATATTCTTTAATATCATGTGAACGATCCTGCTATGTAACAAGTTCACTATGTGAACCCCTCATGATCAATATGAACAACTGGAAGAACTTGTTGGAACATCATCATCTGCAACACAAAGATGGAAAATCATCATTTGTAGCACGAAGCTGGAACATTATCATCTAGAGCATAGAGCTGGAACATCATCATCTATAGCATGGAGTGGGAACATCATCATTATCTTCAGTATAGAGCTGAAGTGTCATCATCATCACATCAGTATAAAAAATGATACATAAAAAACAACGACAACACAATGCTGGCTCATCAGTGTAAAGCTGGAATAACATCATCATCGTCAAAAACTCAAGGCTGTAACAATCATCATCTATCAACAACCAACATGATCCTTCTTTTCGGAAATATGGGATCGAGTTCAACACAGGTGATCCTTCCTTTCGGAATTACGGGATCATGGATAATCCTTCCTTTTGGAATTACGAGAGCATGGAAAATCCTTCCTTTCAAAATTACATGATTCAGTCTGACACTGATGATCCTTCCTTTCGGAATTACGGGATCATGGACAATCCTTCCTTTCAGAATTACGAGATTCATTCCAACACTACTGATACTTCCTTTCGGAATTAGGGGATCAAGTTCAACACGGGTGATCCTTCCTTTTGGAATTACGGGATCATGGACAATCCTTCCTTTGGTAATTATGGGAATCAGTCCAACATTGGTGATCCTTCTTTTCAAAATTACGGGATCAAATTCAACACTGGCTATCCTTCCTTTTGGAATTACAGGATCATGGACAATCCTTCCTTTTGGAATTACGAGATTCAGTCCAACACTGATGATCCTTCCTTTCAGAATTATGGGATCGAGTTCAACATGGGTGATCCTTCCTTTTGGAATTACGGGATCATGGACAATCCTTCCTTTTGGAATTACGGGATTCTGTCCAACACTAGTGATCCTTGCTTTCGGAATTACAGGATCATGGAAAATCCTTCCTTTCAGAATTATGAGATTCATTCTAACACTAGTGATCCTTCCTTTTGGAATTACGGGATTCAATCCAACGGCACTAGTGATAACGGGATCTATTCTAAGGATGATCAATCCTAACTGAGGTACCCACTGTGATCAGGATACCATAGTATCATCAGCACTACTCCCCCTTTTGAGGGAAGTCCTTACAGACTACACCAAGCTTGTCACGGAATTGCTCAAACTTCACATAAGATAGAGGCTTAGTCAACACATCTGCAACCTGCTCATTTATACTCACATATTGGAGCTTTACATATCCCTTCTGCACCATATCACAAATGTAGAAATACCATATTTCTATGTTCTTTGACTTATCATGGAACACGATGTTCCTTGTCATCTTCATGAAATACCATATTTCATGTTCTTTGACTTATCACATAGAATCACTTTGGTATCCAACTCCAGATCGAATAGCCCTGATAACAACTTCCGAAGCCATATGGCTTCATAAATGGCAGAACAAGCTGCAATATATTCTGGTTCTGCGGTGCTTGAGAGAAACGCTGGATTGCTTCCTGCTTAAACATGAGATCATGGTTGACCCCAAACTGAAACACCCACCTAAAGTGATCTTTCTATCTGACACACTTCCTGCCCAATCTGAATCTGTATAACCATACAGTCTGACGTCATGATCTCTAGTATAATTGAGACCATAGTCTATTGTACCTTTTAGGTAGCTCATCACATGCTTTGCAGCTATAAGGTGAACACATCTGGGCTCAACCAAATACTGAATTAAGGTGTTCACAACATATCATATATTTGACCTGGTATTCCTCAGATACATCGATGAACCAATAATTTGTCTATATAGTGTCACATCCACCAACGAAGCATCAGTGAGCAAATTCAAATTTGTATCCATGAGTGTGGCCATGGATTTATTTTCCAACATATCAAACCTTTTCAACATTTCTACAGCATACTTCCCTTGGTTATGGAAGATTCCTTCTGGGCTCTGCCATACTTCAAGACCTAGAAAATAATGCATCAAGCCAGGGTCTTTCATCTCAAATTCTGTAATGAGATTCTTCTTTCACTCTGAGATTTCTTTCTCATTACCTGGCAGGAATAATTCATCCACATATAGAAATAATATGACAGGTTCATCATCCATAACCTTGAAGTAAAGGTTAGGATCATCTTTACTTTTGGTAAAGCCCAAGCTCATCAGAAAACTATTGATTCTTCCATGCCAAGCTCTTAGAGCTTGCTTCAACCCATTGTTTCTTTTTGAACAACTTCTTCAAAAAAAGTAGGCTCTTTGTCTACAGGGTCGTACATCAAAGCCACATAACTAGAAAATGGATTTGGCTTCTTGCTTTGTCTCGAGGAGCTTTCTGGAGCAAATTACTTCTCTGCATCTTGAATAATTTCATGAGCCCAAGTTGGATTTCTCTTGTGAGAGATATTCATGAGTGGATGTTCTTGGGGCTCCAAGATATCATGGTCTTCCGGAGTCTCATCATCAGGAGAGGGTGCAACATATTTCATCGGTTTTGCGACTCTGGGAGCTACATCTTCTTTATATACTTCTTCAAGATAGCACATGTGGTTCTCTGTAGAGAGTTCTCAATTCTGTAGGTAACTCGATATATGCTTCTACTTCAATTACACCATCTATCTAGTGTAGTACACCATTGGCCACTAAAGCAACGTCTCGTCATAGTCAAATCCCACTTATTGAGAGAACCCTCACTTTGTTCATCTATAGTATGCTTGATTTCATAAATCTTCTTGAAAGTTATAGTTGACCCATCATCATTTATTCTTCGGAACAAGTCTCATCATTATTCTCTTGTAGGTGATTGTACACGATTTTTCCTACAAGTCAAATTTAGTTGCATGATTAGAAACATTTCATAATTTTCAAAACTAATTATTATACATAAAGACATAGGTCTCACAGTTATGCAAATATTTTATCTAATGCTTCAACACAACATTCATCCATATCCCATATTTATACGGTAACTTTCTAGATGCCTTCCATTTCTACCGGAACATATTAAGAGCGTGCTGCCTACTCCCGATATGTCAGCAAAGAGGTTTCATTTTAGATAAGTAGCAATCGAATGTTGTAAAGTAGCATAGGCCACTTACCCATCACATGCATATTAGTAGTATACTGCTCATTAATGCAACCTCTCTAACATGCATAATACACTTCCTAATTCTAGGAATATAAATATATATGTACACAACTGAACAATATCATTTAAAAAATTTGATAAAATGACAATTCAAATACTTATATTTGTTTGTTTAGTAGGATCTCTCTTGATCCTAGTCTCCTTGCAGGAATTACTGGAGTATCTGATAGTGATCTCTACTCCATCATCTGATTATGAGGACCTGTGTGATCTACAATCTTGATCAAGTCTTCTACACCATAGATCACATAGACTTGTAGTAACATGAATGAAGGCTGCTTCTGAGAGACCTTTTAGTTTATATAAGCCACATTCTTTTGTCCAAACTACCACTTCTATATATTTTCCTCTAGTCCACATAAGAACTTCACCATCTATAAAAATAAACCCTAAACCCTTTCTTATCTAAAACTGAGATAGAAAGTAGGTTCTTCTTCAGGCCTGGTACATATAGTACATCCTTCATCTTATAAAACATATTCTTCTACTTCTTCCTTTGCTAACTTCCTAGGAGGTTCTTCTTCTTCTTCTTTTTATTCTTCGGCTAAATGAGCATGATGTCTTTTGTTATTTTTCTTCTTATATTCTTCTTTTCTTATAGGACAATCTTTGGAAATGTGTTCCATCTTATCATAATGATAACATTTATAAGAAGAGAAGTCTTTATGTTTGAAGTTTCCCTTCTTGTACTTATGAAAATTTTTAGGAGGATGAAACTCCTTGTGAGTTTCTTTCTTGAAATGATGTTTTCCTTTTCCTCTTATAGTATGGGAAGCTAGAGTCTTACCATCATCTCTAAGTAGCGCTTCTCGATTTGCCACTCTAGCTTCCTCGTGAACACATTCTTCCCATACAATTTCAAATTTTAGACTTTCCTTTCTAGCACACATTGTCTGGATAAAAGAATCCCAAGTTCTAGTAATACCATTAAGAGCAGTCATCAGTAATTCATTTTCATTAAGATTGTCTCCAATTGCTTCTATTTGTTCTTTGAATTGAGAAACCCTTGTAAAATATTCTTGGATAGATTCACACCGACTCAGCATTGTGTTTTTTATTTGGGTTCTCAAATTCATATTCCGATTAATGTTTCTTCCTTCATTCATTCTTGATAGGGAAACAAACATCTCCTTAGGTGTTTTCTTGGAGGACACTTAAGGAATCAAGTGATCTTTGATGGAATCTGCTATGATCCTCTTGGCTCTAATCATGTCCTTCTTGTGTTTTTCCTTTCCTTCAACTTATTTAGGTTCTAGAACAACTTCCTTAATGAACTTCACAAGATCATTCCCTTCTAGAATGAGTCCAATTCTGTATTTCCAAGCACAGAAATTTTCTATGCCTTCCAACTTGTCATCAAGCTTAGTGCTTGGAGCCATCTGATCCTGAAGAACAAAAAAAGACCAAAAATTGAAATTTCTCAGAAACAAAAAACGAACTTACCAAGAGATGTGCTTGACTACGACAAGTATGCTGGTACAATCAGTTTATGAAGAATCCAACATTTAACCCCTAAAACTAGGCTTGCGAGATTATGGATTGCAGTTTCTAGTTTTCTGGTTTTCTGGCTTTATGGTTTTTCTGGTTCCAAGTCAAACTATGGTTTGAATTTTTGGAAGTTATTTCCACTGAAAAAATTCGATATAGGTGTCAAAAGATGGGCCTAGGGGGGGCACATTGCCCAGTGTCACTTGCACTAAAAGATTCATCTTTAGTAGGAAACACTAATTTTCATGCCCGGAGAAAGAGAGAGAGATTTACCCTACTAAAAGCTGCTCTTTTGAGTCTATCTCTAATACCATGTTAATATTATATGCTACTAAAGACTAAATTCTAACTTCATGAGCATTTAATACATTTTCACAATGGCAGCATAAAGATGATCTCTCAAAGACACACAATCACGATGTACACAACAATTTATCCTAGGAAACCCTTCAGGGGAAGAAAACCCAACAGAACTTCCTCAATATAGATTACCAAAGTACAATGCCCAAAGAACAAGTCTCATAAGAAAGAGAGACTAAACCCAAATACAAGAGCCAAGAAAAATCCTCCTTCTCCTTCGCACTAACTTGATTGGGTCGACCTCTCTAGGGAGACTCAAATAATATTTATATTAAACTCTTTTGGGTACTATTGACCCGACTTACAATGGAGGATTTACCTCATGACTTTTACATGACCTTTTCTTTAATGACATCTCCCGACAGAATAATAATAAAGTACAAGTAGAATATTCTTCAAAGTTACATTATTTCAACACTTTTGTTATGCGATATTGGAGTTCAGTCATCATTAAACCATGATTTACATATAAAATATTTGAACACATATTAGATATTTACATATTAAATCAATATAAACCCATCTTGACTTAGCATCTTACTTCAAAATTTGGTAAATAAATTAAAATAAATCTACAATAATAATATTACAAATAAATACAAAATATATTCACAAATAAAAAAAATCTATTATTTAACTTAATAAAATTATATACCTGACCCACAATAATGAAGAAATGCTCTCTTCCTAAAAAGTTATAACTTCGAAGAGATTAAACACATTTTAAGATGAATTAGTTGAAGACTAAAAATAATAAGAACTAAAAACATTCAAAATAAAAAGGTCAATCCTAAGTTGAAGGGTTAGGCAAAAACATTAAGATATTTGCCGTTGGCATTAAAATAAAACAATAAAATTTGGGTGAAAACGATGAAATATTAATTTATTTGTTTTAAATTTAACAATAGGTTTTTGTGTTTAAAATTATAAAATCTTAATCAATCTTAAAAAACCAATTCGAATGTTTTTTAAGTATTTGAACACAAATCCGCAATCATACACTCCTAATTTTCATTCACATTTACATTCAAAATTATAAAATCTTAATAAATCTTAAAAAACCAATTCGAGTGTTTTTTAATTATTTGAACACAAATCCGCAATCATAAATTTCTAATTTTCATTCACATTCACATTCAAAATGAATGTACCGTTGTAGCTCTTGCCAAAATGGAATTTGCTATATAATTCAATGATGTAGTTTAAATATTTTATTATTAAAATAAAATAATAAATTTAATTTTCATTCACATTCACATTCAAAATGAATGTACCAATTTAGCTCTTTCTAAAATGGAATTTGCTATATAATTCAATGATGTAGTTTAAATATTTTATTATTAAAATAAAATAATAAATTTAGGTGAAAACAATGAAATATTAATTTATTTGTTTTGAATTTAACAATAGACTTTTACGTTTAAAAGAGTAAAATCTTAATAAATCTTAAAAAAGCCATTGAGTGTTTCTTAAGCATTTGATTAAAACTTTATGTAGAACACAATTCCGTAATCATATATTTCCAATTTTTATTTACATGTAGTTCTAGTTAAAATGGAATTTGCTATATAATTTAATGGTCTAGTTTAAATATTTTACGTTTTTCTTTTAAATGTCTTATTTTGTTTGAAATCTTTAAAAAAATGTAGAATCATATATATTAACTATGAAAATTGCATAATTTGGATGAAAATGAAACTATAAATAATCATGAAAATTACAACTATTAATTAAAAATGAAATCTAAGATATTATAATAAAGCTTCCAAATCACAAATATTTACATCAACAAATATTTATATATTAGAATTTAGTATGGATTACCATTTATGTTTTTCCTATATTGAAGGAGGATAGAACAAATGTATTGTCCATATTGATTTTGTGGTCAAAATTCAAAATAACAATTAAAAAAAAATTAACTGAACACAAGTTAAATGACTGTAACTGAGCACATGTTAAATGGCTGTATACTAATATCTATTATACTTTAAAATCTTCATGATATCCAGAATAGAACTGTCATGAAACCCACTTAATTGATAAACTGACTGTCATAGTCAACCACTACACTTCACCTTTTATTGAAGCTCAAATTGTTAGCTGGCAATGCAGGATCTTTCATCCACTTTGACCTGAGTTTAATTTTTATAGATTGTACACCTATTCCACTGATATAAACAAATTTTCAAAGTTAGGATAGTCAGATCATTTAAGAATGAACATCAAATGAATTGAAGCAAAAATAATGAGTAACCCAATATAGACAATGAAAGGTTCCAATTTCTTGAAATAATTTACATTTAAAAAATAATTATGCCTCGTCTTATACAATGAAAGGTTCCAATTTCTTGAAATAATTTACATTTAAAAAATAAGTATGCCTCGTCTTATACAATATATATCATCTGGGGTATGTTGCTTAAGATGTTTCCTTCGCATTTCAATGACCTAAAATGAAAGTTAGTTCATTCTTGAGAAAATCTATCCCTATTGTGGGAACACTATCTCTACTGTGAGATCATTATCAGAATATCAAGTTAAGCTCAGTTTTCTGATGATGATTCTAGGAATTGAAATGTGCTCAGTTTTCTGACGATGATTGTAGAAATTGAAATGTTGAGATTTTCTCGAGAATTAACGCAGTTCCTCTATTTCTCAAATCTATTCCTATACTAAAAACAGATTAAAATTAATCTTCTTACACGATATATATATTCTAATTCTGAAAAAGAATTGAACAGTATAAGTAAAATAAAAAACTAGCTTATGATATATTTATCTATTTGATTCGATTTTGCTTAAAACAAATCGAACATTATTTAAGGAAACATAAAACATCATCTGAACACCATGTCATACCTGCCATCTTCATTTCCATGAACAGCCGGAGGTGGGTGCCGCAGGACCTTAAGTTTTCCAATAGACTTGCGTATCAAATCTAGACTGCTCCTGGATAACTTGACCTGAAATCCATGTTATTACAAGGACGTGCTTTAGAATTCTAAAAATCAAAAGGCCAAAATCTAATCAACAAAATCTCTCCAATCGAATGCACAAACAACAATAGCTTTTGTTCCACAAAGAGTAAACGTTATACCCAAACACCCTTCTGTTTTTTCAGCATTCTAGAGAGTGGCGAGCCTGGTGACTGCACGCTATTTCGCTGCAGCGATCGTTTGGGACTGAAAAGTTGTACCATACAGCTTGGTTTTGGCAACTCGGTCGAATCTTTGCGTATAGGGCTACTTTTAGGGCTGAGAAGTAATGGATTTCTGTACGTGGCCTCTCTGAGGCGAGGGGGAAGAGGTAACTTTGACTGTCCAACATCATTTTGCGGAGTTTCAATCTCCTTTGGAGAATCAGCTTTTGGAGATGAAATGTCCGGCTTCTCGTACAAATGTGGGGAGCAGTAATCCTCCCCCAGTTCTTGATCACTATCTTTATCTTCGACATCTGATAATAATTGAAACGAGGGACTGCTGCTGAATCGTTCGCTCTCTGAGGAATCTCTGTCAGGAGAATCGTTTTCATGCTTTGCATTTACATCGTTCACCACGAACTCGACTTCAGCTTTGGACTGTACAGGAAACGCAGTGGCCTGTACAAACTCATGCTCTTTTGAGTCGTTTGGTGATTGAAAGATTTCGGACATGATACCTACAACTGTGCTGAATGTTTAAAGATATATCTAAGTTCTTGAACTGTAAATCTGGCTTACTCCAACGATTTATTTTTAGGGCATCTAAGCTTCTATTCGTTTCATTCGAGACAACTGTACTACTTTTATAACGAGGGCGCACGCAGTAGAAATCAGAGACCAAGTGAGATTCACGCCACTAATTATTAAATGGGTGATTTTATCTTTGAATTGTCTCATGCACGCCATTGATGCCATATTAAATAGAACGATCCTTTATGTCCGATTGTTTCACACCGCATATTTTTACATATTAGACTTTGTATATGATAATTGGAAGTCACCGTAGTTGTGAATTACATATAGTGTGAGTGTGTTGCACGCAAAGGCCACGCTACGATACAGTGGCATGTTTCCTTCATCTTTTAATAAAAATTATTAAAAGATAGAGGCGGTTCAGAAGCATTTATTACATAATAAAAATTATTAAAAGATACAGGCGGCTCAGAAGCATTTGTTACATGCTTCTGTGAAGTGGAAGATTTGTTATTTTCTTGTAAAACTTATTGAAAAAGCCAACAGAAATAAGGCTAGGTTATATCATAATCATGGTGTCATTTTTCACTCTTTTTTTTAATATAATGGTCTCTATTTATTTATATCAACCATTTTTAAAAATAAAAATGTGATTATCTTAACGGGTGTTTAATATGTGAATAAAGATGGTTTAATTATTATTATAATACAAACAAAATAATTATTTAAGAAAGAAAAATTAAAATAAATAAATAAAAATTAAAAAATCAATAATAATAATAATAATAATAAGTTCATTTTTATCTAGATCAACAAAGAATACTTTTATACTCTAAAGTATATTTGGTGATTCTAGTGGTGTAAGAGAATTCAAGCTCATATCAAACTAAGTGACGGATTCCTTTAGCTTATTTGAAGTGTAAAGGAGGTCAAGATGAAGGAATCAAGGAAAGTTTGAAATACAATCATTACAATATGGCTCAACAAGAACATCATGTCACTTACAAGAATTGAACGTGAATGGGGAGCGCAACAATCTTTCCCCTAAACCACCCAAATTACAACTTCTCTCCAAATATCATATAGTGGTTAAATAATGGGTAGGTCACATCAATGAACATTGTTAATAAATAAAAATGGAAAAACAAAAACTTAATCTATTTACGAAAATAAACATTAAAACATGATACAAAGAATTACATTTTGCATGTAAAACACAATGTCTTATATATGAGAATTTTTTTTTTTATGAAAAATATTTTGAATACAAAATGGAGTTATCATTTTAACGCTAATTAGATAATTAGAATCCGTGAATGAAACAAACAAAAATATAAATGAACAAACTCATTTATAGGTTGTTACTAAGTCATATAAAAATTCCATATAAGTCAATGTGATACTCTTATCTTTTATCTCTTGTTAATGTTAATAATCCTTTAACATACTCATCCTCTACTCTTCTAGATGAGTACCTGGATTCCAAATGGAGTTCTTGAAAAAATCAAAAAGATATGCGGTAGGTTTTTGTGGTGAGGTAGATTGGAGTAGCACGGAATGGTATGGATAAAATGGAAAGATTTATCTCTATCAAAATTCTTGGGAGGATGGGGTTTTAAAATTCTAGGACTGTTTGCAAAAGCGTTGGCAGCGAAAAATATATGGTGATTGATTACTGGTATATGTTATTGGGCTAAATTTGTTTACCAAAAATACATATATCCTCTCAATATTGTGGATTGGATTAGGAATAGGACTAAATCTTTACATAATATCTCCATCGGCTCGAAGGCAAATATCATTGCCTTAAGATTTGATCGGCCCAAGTTTAATATGGAAGGTAGGAAATGGAAAGAGGAAACGTCTAGGTGAGGATCCGTCGGTGGGAAGCGAAAAGTGGACATATTTTACTAGCTCATATGGTGCATCTACTCAGGTCTTTTGGTTATTTTACTCTAAATCAGATTGTGGATCATAGTGCTTCTACTATTTTGGGACAAGGTTGGACAAGAGCTGAACTAATTGGATTTCAAGGAGAAGATATCGGAACTTGGAATGGTTTCCTTTCAAATCTATTTGCTAGCAATGTTAGAATTCAGAATCAACAGGATACATTGGCATGGCGGTATTTTTCTACAGGGGTCTACAGTCCAAAGATTGGTTACAATGTCTTGATACTTGATGAAGTTTTACAGGAGGCTGTTTGGTGGTGGAAGATAGTTTGGAGGTTAAAGTTCCCTAACAAAGAAAAAAAAATCATGTGGTTCTTACTAAAGAACAAAGCATTGACTTGGGACATACTACAAAGGAAAGATGGACATGGACCAGGAAGATGTTACTTATGTAAGGAGGCGAAAGAGACAAACTTCCATCTTGCTGACAGTTGTCCCTATACACTAGCAGTTTGGAAAGAGATAAAGCAAAGATTAAAAAGTGACATCATCTGGCAAGGGGATAGAATTGAGAAATGCTTAAATGAATGGTGCACACAGTTTGAAGATTTCAAAGCTCTTCCCCTTATCATGGCTTGTGGAATTTGGTTAGCAATAAATGCCTCATGTTTTGAGGATACTTTTACCCCTCCTTTCTTATGTGCGATGCAAATTTTGAGTATTTTTAATTACTTTCCTCAGGATATAAAGAAGTTAACAATTAGGAAGGTGGAAATGGAAGTAATAGATCATAAGAGGCCTTGGTCATATTTTGATGGCTCAGCACAAGAGCAGCCTCGGGTGTTTGGAGTAGGGGGCTTAATTTTTATTTCAAAACATAGTTGTATGAAATTTAAAGCTGGTTTGGGTTCGGGTACTAACAATTTTGCAGAATTGAGTGCTTTAAGATTACTACTTTGTTTGGTAGTGGAAAAAGAGATAAGAGACATACAAATTTTTGGATATTCACAAGTTGTTGTAAATTGGATATTGGGTAAAAACAAAATCCATAACTTGATGTTGGGTACTCTTATGGAGGAGACACGAAGACTAAAATCTATGACCCGGCATGTAACTTTTGAACATATATACAAGGAACAAAATTCTATGGCTGATGTGCTGGCGAAAGAAGGAGTTTTAATTTAGGTTGGAGATTGGCATATTACAAAAAAAAGGAATGAGATCACTACTGAATATTTCCATCCAATTCTGAGATATTAAACACAAATTTATGTCGTATATTTCTCCTCTGACTGTTCTATGAGAAGATGGAAACTCAACTGATTATTTTGCCTTGTCTTACAGACTGATACTTGATTATCATAGTTTACTGAATATAGTTGTTCTATACTCTTATATGCTGATCTATGCTAGAAATATAGATAATTTTTTTATAACGAGCTGTTAGGAAAGTTTTTATGAGCCCTGTTTGGACAAATACCATGCAACTTTTGGAATATGAAATTTTTTAATATGTTTTTAGTAGATGTAAACTGAACTGAAATACTTTTTGAAAAAGCATATAAAGAATGTAAGTTGTGTTATTTTTTAATACAAAGTTATAGTTTTTTCTTTGGAAAACATAAATACTCTACATAAGTATGAAATGTTTTTTCTTAAATCTTCATAAGAAATTGCAATAACTATTGGGAAATATTCCTTAAGTTGTTGAGGTGCATATTCAAAGTTGTCTAGGTGCATGCTCGAGTGATTTTGGATATTTTTCTTACTATTTTCATGAATTCGACATTATCGGAAAAATATCTAAAAAGAATTCCAAATATTTAGCTACCCATTTTTCATTCATTATATTTTTATGCTAACTTCATTTACTCCTCTCTAGTTGCCACTATTGAGATGGAGGATAGGAATCAATTTTTACCATATTTTGTCTTTAATTGCCACTAAGAATGTGGCTCATAGGAAATAGAACTAAGTTTTGGGATCATTTGATTCTCAAGACACCAACTATTACAAGTTTAGCATTCTTACATGACACCAACTATTACAAGTTTAGCATTTTTAGTAGGTTTAGGAACGAGGGATTATATTTAAATATTAAATTGATAACTTAATCAAATTTGATACATTATTTAAGAGAATGGGTAATTGATTAGGGATAATTTTTTTTTTTAATAATATATATTTTAATAGTTTTAAGTGGTTATTAATATAATAAAAATTATCAAATAATGTTCGTTTTTGGTGAATATCTTATATAATTATTTGATAGATTTAACAAAATTTATATTATAAGGTTATCAAATTAGATTTATGAGTACTCATCGCCGACCAGACTAAGGAGCTTGGAAACCACTAGACTGTGTTTCATTTTCCATAGAAAGTATGATTAAACAACATGGATAATATTATTTCCTTCCATTACTTTATATGATCAATTTAATCTGGAGGCTTTTCGATGTTTGATGGCAGGTGAAACCAATGAGTGAGAGCGCCTAACCATCAATTACCTCATTGCTTCCCTTGTTGTTATTTTTATTCCTTAGGTAAATCATTAACATAAATATTTCCGTAGTGTTTCCTTTCTTGTTATTCTTATTGGTCCATGCCAAAGGCCAAGGTACTAATTGTAATCGATTCGCATTGACTTTTAATTAATTTGTAGTTTACTTTTAATTTTTTCCCTTGATTGTTATATTATATTTCAACATAGGAAACAAATAATAATAATTTTTTTATTAGCTGCATTTTTTTTATTGGATAGAATGTTTGAAGTCTTATTGTCGGATTCTCGTGTTTTGAGAAAAAATTTCAATGTTAGGTCATTGAAAAGTGTAGTTTTTCTAGTACATTTATGCTAAACAAATTTAGGTTGGATTAATGCTACGGTTGCAGTTGCATTAGCTACACAGGATCTTGGAAAAATAGATAATATTTTTTAGCAAAGTTTTAACATAAGCTAGTGTAACCTAGATTTTTTAATATATGAAATGAAACAATCATTAATGATATCACTTATCGAGGTCTTAACGAGAAGTTCTGTAAAGCGGGTGGCGGTCTGCACTAGAAGTTATGTCAAGTGGTGGCTGCAATAGAAGTTTTATCAAGCGATGGCAATCAACATCAAAAGTTTTTTCAAGCTATGGCGATGGCATGCAATTCACTGCCTCTTCTTGATTCACTACCTTCTCGGGCCTTCTTTTATTTATGCAAAGATCATTTAGAATTTTAAAATTTATGGAGAAAGTTCTCTTTGAGTAGCGTGTTCTTTTGGAGCAGCAACATATGAGCTTCTGGAGCAGGAGCAACAACATCACATATTGCATTAAATCACATTCATGTTCTTGTGGAGAACGAGCATCTGAGCTTTTGGAGCACGAGTAGTAACATCACGTCTTGCATCTTCTCAGGTAATTTGTGTTCTTGTGGAGCACCAACATCTTAACTTCTGGAGAAGGAGCAATAACATCCCATATTGCATCTTCTCAGGTAATTCTTGACTCTTCCTTCTATCACTCCAAAGTTAGAACTTACAAATTATTATAATTCTAAAACAACATACTAAAAATTATAATATCTTGGTATACACAATAAAATCCTACTAATTTATTCTATATTGAATGCATACAATCCTAACTGTAATTTTTTCCACTTTCCACATTGGGGACTAGAAACTCGAATCCAAAATTTTAATGTCCACTTTCCATACTGGGTACTAGAAAATGGAATCCAAAATTTTAATTTCCTACCTCTAGTAAGAGATAGCAGCAAAGGGTTGACAGAGTTTAAATTTTTTGTTTGTATTTCTCATTTTGGGATCCATTCACTATTCACTACCCTCACATCAATCCATAGGTTAGTTTTTATAATGTATTATGCATTCCCAACAGTCCCAGCCAGTAGCCTCAAGCAAGCCTTGGGCCCTAAGCAATTCTAGATTAGCTCTTGGATTTGAGTTCAATTTTTGTTACAGGTAACTTGTTAACACCTAAAAAGTGCTCATTACCTCATCTCCCGCACCACATGACTCATTTGTCTATTTTTCCCACCATCTTTGCCTCCAAAACCTCAAAAAAACCATTAAAAAGCCACCAAATGGCCAAAAAAACCCTTTTTTCCCCCAAAAATAATTTAAATTTCCTCAAAAGATAGCAAAAACCCTCTAAAATGGCCCTAAATTCCCAAAAATCAAATAAAAGGGAATAAAAAATATTAAAAAAAGGAAAAAGAGGAAAAAATGAAGCAAAAACCCTAAACAATTGACCTAAACCATATGGTGCCAAAAGCCATGGGTCAATACTCCACCACTAAAAACCTATAAATAGGTGATGGAGGATCCCCATTTCATATACACAGTCTATCCTAGCCTCACTCTGCCAAAATCACTCTTGAAACCCTAGCTCACCATTTGAGCTAGCTTCCCATTTGAGTGCCCCTTTTGGCCCATTATCCAAACACCTTGGAGAAGGAGAAGGAACCCATTGGAGCACGGAAGAAACCCTTCTAGACTACTACAAGAGCTCCACCAACCTCAACATTTGAGGTAAATGTAACTTTGTTCTCATTTTTAATACAAAAGAAAAATTCCCATTATATTATTGTCTTTTTATTTTCTGTTGATGCACATGTTAGCTTAGATTTTACTTTGTTTTACTGTCAAGTTTTATTGTTTTACTGAACTGCTACTAAGGAGGCCCTTGTCCTTAGTAGGTGCTCATTTGCACAAGCTAGGGTGAAAAACCTGGCTACATAACCTCACCCCCACTTCAAGGGTAAATATATTTCGTTCCAAGCAACTTTTGTGCTTCTCGACAACCTTGTTGCTTCAAGGGCCAGTCCCTCTTTTTTTTGTTTTTTCCCGATCATCATCTCTTTCTGCTTGCTGCTTCCTGGCCTATCGCTTATTTAATCAGTTACAACTTCAAGTCAATTTTGTATTAAGCTTCAAGGAAAAGGGTAGGAAGTTGTGTCCTGGTTTGATCGAAAGCCTATGCCTCACCTAGGAGACCTTCCCTTTAAGTAACAACATTCCTTTGTACATATCCATGCAGCGAAGGCAAGGATGACTAGATCGATTGACCTAGAACTAGCATAAGTACTAGCAACGAAAGAGATGAACATAGGAGAGGCAAAGACAATAGAGCAAACAACAACAAAGATAAATATTGGCTTCATTAATGATTGGTGCGAGATCGATGCTTGAGAGTTCAACTATGTTTTGATTCTTATATTGATTGGACAAATTAAATATATGTATCAACAAAACCTGTTAATTTTTATTTTCAAGAAAACCTATGAATTCAAGTTTCTGACAGGAAAAAACCAGTGAGCAAAAGCTTTCACTTATTTCATGTGGGAATATTGAAGCGTTATGAACATACCTTAGCCAAGGGTGGTGCCTCTGTGGGAGAAATTGACACCCACTACTTACCTGGTTAGTTTCACATTGAAGCACCATCGAATGAACAAGAGAGCCACCTCCTAAAGTGGACTGATGATGAGAGGGAGTTGATGATCTTATTACTGGAAAAATGCTTGACGTGATCTAACTTTGCACCAATGTCACAAGGTTCGAGTTTGACAACCTTTAAGTTTGATTCGGGTTCGAATTTTCTGATGAAGTTTGGATGAGGTTCGACATTAGATTAATCAATATATATATTTTCAAATTTCAAATATTTTATAATTTTAACCTATCCAATACAATTTCTATTCTATAAATAATAAATAGCACTTAATAAATTTTTATATAAAAAATATTTTACTTTTTACTAGTATTATACTATACATAAATTAAAACATTTAATATTCAATATAATAACTTATATAATATAATTTATTTATAATTCAGAACTAAGGTATAATACATTAAAAAATCATTAACTATACATTATAACCTATTCATTTGATATATATCAATTTTAACTTTACACAAATTACTAATTATTAATTAACATAGCTCCATTGAATAGCTTTTAATAAATTAAATGTAGCCTAGACATTGAATACCCGTCAGGCACATTCACACAAGCCACAAACAAAGCATCGAACTCAGAATTGGTTGCTTGAAGACTTATCGAAAGACCCTATCCGCACAGTTGTGTCCCAATGATAACTCACTGGAATACCTATTATCAAACAAACATAGTCATGAAAGCACAGCGACACATCATCCAGACAAAGGATTACTCGCGGATTCCATCTAGACGTTTCGTTTAAATGTCCTATACACCTGCTATCATCAAGATGAAAACTTGGACTACTATACCATTAGAAACTTAGAACCTGCAAATTTGTGACCGTGAACACCAACCTGAACTTCAATGAATTTGGGTATTTTCTTGAGGTTCGCCGAATTTCGAAGTTCAAGGTTCAAATTCGGCGAACCCTGTGACATAGCTTTGCACCAGTTCATTGTTTCTTCATGCTTCATACCCTAACTACTCATGCCCTTTTCCAAACATTGAAAAATCACTGTAATGGTTTATTCACAGCTTTTGCATTCCATGTGCAGTGCATGCAATGCCACATATGACAAAAAATGCTTCACTTGATCTGACTTTGCACCCGTGGTTTGTTTCTTTGCGCGTGGAACCTTTAAAATATTAACATGTGGCCTGCATATGAGAAGAAACTGTAACATCCCCAAAATTAAAAAAAAATTAAAAATTTTCTATGTAGCATTAAGTGCTTATATTTGTTATGCGGAAGTATAATTAATGATAATTTGTGTCTTTACACGACAGTCTGATTTCGTGTTATGACGACTCCTTCTTCAATCAATGGTCAGTATTATCATTATGTTATGTCCATTACATGCTATGTTTGTCATAATGTCTTTACTGCTTGCAAACGGTTTAAAAGCATGTATTTATGTTGCCACTTGCTGCCAGATGATCTAATACCATGTTTGTTATATGAATAATTATATTTACTTCTTTAAATCTATAAACATCGTTAATTAACTTATCTCTTGCTATGGTACTGTTTTATTCATAAGTACTAAATGTTTGATTTTCTATTTGATGAAGGGGTCCTATGCGCACCCCGAGGCTTACTTAGCTATTTACAGCTAACGCTCTTAAACTTTTGTTGCATATCACAGGTAAGAGAGAGATTCCTAACCGAAGCATTATCAATGTATGTAAAAATGACTTTGTTTAAACTTTAATTAGCCTCCGACGTTAATTATGAAAGTATAGAGAACTTAGTTTGTGCAAGGGTATGACCTACCCTAGTTGTGATCACTAAAAAAAGAGGATTACGATGTCATGAAATTTCGACCTGCATATGTATTCTACACAGATTGTTAAAATCCTATGTAATCACTACGGTTTTCATAGAGATTAAACTTTGCAATCAAATTATTCTTATGCAAATTGTTTTATTAGTATTAACAGCATGGCTTAATTTATTCAATTATTGACTATAGCTTTTATATAAGCATGCTTGGATGGTAATGTTATCAACTTGTATTATTCAATCTTTTGTACATGAACAAACCAACATTAAAGGTTTTATACTTTGTGCCGAAACATATGTGTTAGAATTTTATGCAACTATACTATTGCTAGATGTTATAAACTGTATGCACCAATACCTTACGCTATATGTGTAGTATGGCTCTTCAAAATGCTCTACGAGGGACTATGCATAGACATACTTTACGTTAAAGCATAATGCAGTCCACAACTTAACCTCGGTGGATCTCTGCGTTGGCACGCATACGAGCCTTTGGTAGCTGTATCACTTAAATGTTATTAAATGTGTTTTGGGTGGATTTTCCATTGGAAACCCTTGTGGCAAGGCTTCACCTGACGGTTCTTGGTTGATGTCTTAAACCATAGCTGAGTTTTGAACTACCTCAACGAGACATTAACCTGGACATTCATTTTGCAATGAAGGTGGGAGGAGAGGCCGACAGGCTCTCGAGTTCTTAGGGTTTGTAAACAATGCTTGTAGTTCCTCCTGGGTTTCAATACCGTGACCTCATAGCCTGTATCTTGTCAACAGTAGGTTATATGAATCCCGAGTTCTTTACAGAGTTTTTAACCTTTATGGGGTTCGATGGTAAGTCTTTGCACCACCATACTTGTTGCTGAAAGCTTACCCAATGCATTCGTTGAAGAAGGAAATGCTTAGGCATACTGATGACTTACACGTAATGTCATACTTTACCCTTTGTGTTTTCGTTGAATGTTTTAACGTTAAAAATGTTTAAAAAGTCTGAGCTCCTTCGAGATTTAACCGGTCGTCTTGTTGATGTCCCTGACAGGTTACTTCCTCGGCATTTGTTTTAAGGTTGGCCAGAAGGAAAATAAGAGCTTCTTTGGCACTGGTAAGCCTCTGTGAATCCCTGTGGGCATCTTCTTGCACTCGAAAGATTATGCTGAAGCTTGGCACTGATGCCGGTCTTATCTTGGTTAGTCGAACTTCGGTTTAACTTATAAATTTAATTTTACAGTTGATTGTAATCTTATAAGCCGTATGGCATTTGTTACAAGGACGGTTGAACCCTTGACCATGACTTGCATTGGTTTCTTAATGCTTCCTTTTGTTACTGTATATGTATAAATATTTATGGATATAAATATGTGGTTTTTGCAAGATAAAAGTATAGTTCGAAATACAAATTTCAGAGAGTTTACTCTTGGCATTTTCGTTATTTTTGACAGTGAAAAAAATTTTGCTATAAGCTAACTTGTTTTAGGGAAAGTCCCGTATATGTTTGGCAATTGGTTGTGATGTTCATTTTTAAGAGTTGTTTCGAACATTGGTCGTAAGGCAGGGTTGGAAACCTTATCATAATTGTTTAAAGTGTTAAAGATTTGCTTGTGGAAACTAAGGGTTTCGACCCCCTAACCTGTTATGTATTTTAAGATTTTTGTTGATAGCTTATAAAATTATTATGTGGCTTTAGGGTGAGTCGAGACTCGAACCCTACACACCTGTACTTTAGAAAACTTGCAAAGGTCATGTTTATAATTATGAAAGCATGGACTGTTTTTGGTGACCCTTACGGGTATCAAACCCTAGTCTTGTATTATGTTCTCGTTTTGGAAAAGAAAGCAATGTTATTACAGTATTATCAGTTTAAATTATGAATAGGGTTTCAACCCTGGAATGGTCGATAGACTAAATAGAGTTACTATGAACTTATTAAATCTTAGTATATTTTAATGGTTAAATTAAAAGCTAAATTTTTTGAATATGCATTATGATGTAGTGTGTTTGAAGATCACTGTGTAAATGTTCAAGTAGTTAATTATGATGATTCATTACATGATACATAATATGTGATAAAGAATAGATACCTAATTATAGATGCATTCTCATATATTACTTATAACTTTCATTCCTTTATGCAAATATCCTGTATCATGAACTTGTACTACTATTAGGGTTTTGGAATAACAATTGTTTATAAAATGAGTTGGATTCATTATGGAAGTAAACTAGGTTTAATATTGTTACTCTTGTATTAAACAATTGAAATAGTAAGTAATGTTGTTTAGTGTACAGGGTGATTCCTGTAATTTTGCGTACCTTATTTATTTATAATATGAGTTATGTTTACAAAAGAAAAATACCTTACTGTACATGAATTAGAGTAGTTTATTGATATAGATCTTTATGATACATTTTCAGTCTATGATAAAGAATCATTCTAATCTACTCCTAAATTAACTTATCTATACTAGAGTACGATACATAATGTATGTGGAAAAATATAGAGAGGTATTTCTACTCTATCATTTATCATTTTACCAAATCAGAATTATTCATTCAGTTTTATACCTAATAGATAAATGGACTTTCAGCATAGATAACATGATAGAAAAATAGAAACATTTACTAACAGTTCAAGAGATGTCTAAGTTTTAATAGAAATCTGATAACATAATATAATCATTTCCTTAGTAAATAATTTGGCATAAAATAAATAAGATAACACAATTAGAACTTGGTAACTGTAGAAGAGATAGACAGCCAAAGGATCCCGTTCCACCCAACCTTTTCTTGAAGACAACCAAGTTACTTGTCTTAGGACCCCCAAGCCTATTCACTGAACCATTAGGACGAAGATGCTGTGTGGAGAAGGGAATAAATTTTCTTGCAACTTAGCAGTAGTACTTGACAGTAATACTTATGCCTTTAGCAATATTTAATTCAGCAATGTGGCTGCACTAGTTTAGAATGTCGTCTTAACTCAGTCAATCACTTCTAGTCTTTCCCTCATCAAATCTCTTGTGCTCTCTTGTCTTTCTCTTTCATAAATTTTCACAAGGTAAGAACTGAATAACCTCTTGTTGAATTCGATGGGTAGATAAAGCATGCCTAAGTCTTTGGTCAGTTTTCTTTAGTTAATGAGCCACCTGCTCAGTTCCACTTTCTTGGGGAACATGACCATAAAAATAGGGAATTTGCCCCCTGCAATAGCTAGAAGTGAGTTAAGGATGTTGCCAAGTGTCAGTTTTCTCTCCACCCCAGTTGATTCCTCCTAGTGGGTTAGTGAACACTCATTCAACAGTCTCCTTTGGATATTTGTCTCCTCTTTTATTTATAAATAATAAAATATTCAGAGTAATTAATTACAGTCATATTTGACCCCACTTGGTCAATAAACATAAAACTTTACTATAACATAAAACATAATGTTTTTCTGACGGCATAAAATGTTCAGAATTTGGGTATGTTTCAAACACCCCCTCTTAAATTCAACGCCGTCCTCGATGTTTCTTTATTCATAATCCTCTAATTCTTCCTGGAACATATTTGGATATGCCACCCGCATATTACTTCCCAACTCCCAGTTTGCTTCATCTGGATTAAGGTGCTTCCATTGCACCTTCTCCTGTCCAATGGTATGATTACGAAGCAAAATTTCCCTCTTGTCGAGGATACAATCTAGTTCCACCAAAAAATATCCTTCTGGTTCCACCTGTACATCATTCCAATTAGTCACATGAGTAGAATCATGCACATACTTTTTCAAAAGAGAGATATGAAATACATGATGCACTTTAAGATCTGGTGGTAAAGCCAACTGATATGCCACTAGTCCTACCCTAAACAGTATTTCGAAAGGTCCGCAATACCTTGGTTCTAGTTTTGCATAGATTCCTAACTTTAAGGAGCTCTTTTTTGGTTTTACCTTGAGGAAAACATGTTCAGCAACCTAAAACTCTTTCCGAGTTCTTTTGAGATCTGCATGGTTTTTCTGTCTATCTTGTGCAATTTTCAAATTTTCTTGGACCTATTTCATGGTTAGCTCCATCTCTTTTAATAACTCAAGTCCTAACATTAACCTATCAACTCAATTACTCCAAGAAATAGGAGTGTTACACTTTCTGCCATACAAAATTTCAAATGGACTGAGTTTTGTTGAAGCTTGGTAGTGGTTATTATAAGCAAACTCAGCAAGATGCAAATATTCCTTCCATTTACCTGGCTGATCTCTAACATACATTCTTAACATATCTTCAAGAATTTGATTGACTCTTTCTGTCTGCCCATCCATCTGTGGATTAAATGATGTACTGAAATTTAAAGTAGTATCTAAACCTTTAAATAAAGACTTCCAGAAATTTCCTGTAAACTTAGAGTCCCTATCAGAAATTATAACTTTTGGAATCCCATGCGAACAGAAAATTTGTTTCATAAACATTTCAGCAATGTTAGCATCCTTATAGGTTGTTTTAAAAGGTATGAAATGGGTTGCTTTACTAAGCTTATCCACAACTACCATTATGCAATCATTTTGTTTCTGATTTTTAGGTAAACCAATTATAAAATCAATACTAATTATTTTCCACTTCCAATCTGGAACAGGTATTGGCTGCAATAGTCCTGTTGGGTGTTGATGTTCAACCTTTATTTGCTGACATTCCATACACTTGGCAATATATTCAGCTACCTCATTTTTTATACTTGGCCAAAAGTAATCCTTCCTCAACATTGTGTCATCTTTTGGTAACCAGGATGCCTTGAGTATGGACTTTTATGAAATTCATTTAAAATCAACAAGTTAATTTCAGCAACATTAGGCACATAAATTCTTTTTTTATACAGCATTAATCCTCTTTCATCAATTCTGAAATCTGTTATTAAATTTTCAGCATTATCTTCAACAACATTTTCATGTAATTTTTGATATTTTTCATCCATTCTAATTCCTTCCTTAATCTGATTTTCTAGATCAGTTTTATAATTACTGATTGCTGAAACAAAATTTATCCTAGCATTTCTGCTTAAGGCATCAACAACTTTATTTTCTTTACCTTTAATGTGCTGAATCTCGAAATCATATTCGCTAAGGAAATATAGACACCTAGCTTGCCTTGAGTTCAAATTTGGTTGATCCAACAAATATTTTAAACCTTTATTATTTGTCATTAACCTATATTTTCTTCCGATTAAGTGATGATGCCACATCTTTAATGCATGTATTACGGCGGCCAACTCTAAATCATAAGTTGCATAGTTTTTTTCATGAATCTTTAACTTTCTAGACTCATAGGCAATCACATGACCTTCTTGTGTTAAGACTTTACCAAGTCCATCATTGCATCCATCAGTGCATACAATGAAATACTTGTTTGGGTCTGCAATTTTTAGGATAGTTGCGGTTGTTAACAGTTCTTTTAATTTCTTAAAACTTTCTTAACATTTTTTATCCCAGATAAATTTCTTACCTTTCTTTTGTAAAGAGGTTATAGGATTCGCTATTTGAGAGAATCCTTCTATAAATTTACATAGTAACTTGTAATTCCCATAAAATATCATACACCAATTACATCTTTAGGTGAAGGACATTCATTAATTGCTTTTATCTTGTCCGGGTATACTGCGATTCCATCCTTGGATATTACATGCCCTAGGTACTATATTTTATCTTTAAAGATATCACATTTATGAACTTAGTGTAAAGTTGGTGTTCTCTTAACAATTGTAAAATTATTTTTAAGTGTCCATCATGTTCTTCTTTAGTCTTAGAATACATTAGAATTTCATCAATGAAAACAATTACAAACTTATCTAAGTACTGATGTAAAACATTGTTCACAAGACACATGAAAACTATTGGGGCATTGGTTAGCCCAAAAGGCATAACCACGAACTCGTAGTGCCCGTAACAGGTTCTAAAAGCAGTCTTAAAGATGTCCTCATCTTTAATTCTAACTTGATGGTACACCGACCTCAATTCTATCTTAGAAAATATCTTCGCCTTGCGTAGTTGATCAAACAGATCGTCAATGTGAGGCAGAGGATATTTATTCTTTATGGCCATTTTATTTAACTAATGGTAATCTATGCATAAACGCATAGTTCTATCATTCTTTTAACAAAAATGACAGTTGCTCCCATGGAGACACACTTGGCCTTATATAATTTTTATCAATCAGTTCCTTAAGCGGTTATTTAAGTTAATTAAGTTCCATAATGTTCATTATGTAAGGAGCCTTTGAGTTTTGTACCACTCCCGGTATTAACTCAATGGTGAAATCTAGTTCCCTTTTCGGAGGAAGTCCAAGAATTTCTTCCGAAAATACATCAGAAAATTCCTTTAGAATGGGTATGTGTTCCAACTTTAACTTATCTTCCTTAGTTGATTGTTTGTCATTAATTACATTTCTAGCAAACAACTTATACCCTTTACGAACATCCTTTTTAACTTGCAAGGCATAAATTTGTCTAACAGAAGTCTTTTTAGGAATTTCTTTTACTCTTATAGTTTCACATTTTTCATTCAAACAAGTAAAAGTCTTTTTAAAACAATTTAACATTACCCTATGATTTTCCAACCAATCCATTCCAATCAGAACATCGTAAAAGCCTAAAGGTAAGACATTCAGCTTAACATGAGTCCTAAACTGATTCATTAGTAATTCACACTCTTTTACATAATCAATCACTTTTCTTTTAGTTCCAGTAGCTAATTGAACAAACCATGACCTTTCAAACTTGTCTATTTTCAGATTGCAACATTTAACTAAATCATGTGACACATAGCTAAGACTTGCTCCTGGATAAATTAAAATAGAAATATGTTTATCTTTCATCATACCTTCTACTTTAACCATGGAATTTTGATGATCATCCTGTCTGTTTTCCAAGGCTACATTGATTCTAGGCATTTCCCTCGCTAGGTCACCAACAGTAGTCTCCTCCTGTACTATGTGTATGTTGTTGACAGTCCTCTTTCTAAGTGGGTAGTTTGATGCATAGTGAGGTCCTTGACAGTCCCAACATTTAACAAGTTCTTTCTGTTCATTGTTTTTAATGAAATTTTTAGGTGAATCGTTGTTTCTTGCAACTGTAAATTTTGACTGTATATTACTTGTTGAATTATTTCCTTATAATTTTATGTTAGAATAATTACGTGAATTATTATTTCCAAAGTTACAATTAAAAGAAAACTGATTTTTCCTTCATGCTTTTTCATAAAATTCAGAAGATGAGTTGTTGTCATAATTAGTAAATTTTAACTTTTTATCCTTACGTTGGTAGGACATGGTTCCAGATTCAAAATTAATTTATGTTCTTTTATCCTTATCATTGTTTTGAAATTTATCCAATAGGTTTTGATTCAGCTCGTCTTGAGCTTTCAAATTTCGTTCATTTTCTTCCTTGACAGATTTTATGTCTATTTTTAAATCTTTTACTATCTTTACCAATTTAGATGAATTATCATTCAATTCAACAAATTCACTTTCTACATTAATGTGTCCTTGTTCATTATTATTCTGTTCATTATTATGGGACCTATCCTCAGTTGACTCTTCTGGTCCTTCCACACCTGCAGACTAAATTTATAAAGTGTTGAAACTGAAAACAAAATAAAATAAAAGTCAATAATCTGCAATTATGTTTTAGATTTTAAATGTGCGTGCTGAGCCACTTCAGGCCTAGTATTTGAACTTATGCTCTGATACCACATGTAACATCCCCAAAATTCACAAAAAATTAAAAATTTTCTATGTAGCATTAAGTGATTATATTTGTTATGCGGAAGTATAATTAATGATAATTTGTTTCTTTAAACGACGGTCTGATTTCGTGTTATGACGACTCCTTCTTCAATTAGTTGTCAATATTATAATTATGTTATGTCCATTACATGCTATGTTTGTCATAATGTATTTACTTCTTGCAAATGATTTAAAATCATGTGTTTATGTTGCCACTTACTGCCGGATGATTTAATGCCATGTTTGTTTTCTGAATAATTATATTTACTTCTTTAAATGTATAAACATCGTCAATTAACTTATCTCTTGCTATGGTACTGTTTTATTCATAAGTACTAACTGTTTGATTTTCTATTTCATGAAGGGGTCATGAGGGCAGCCCGAGGCTTACTTAGCTATTTATAGCTAACTCTCTTAAAATTCTATCACAGATCACAGGTAAGAGTGATATTACTAACCGAAGCTTTATCGATGTATGTAAAAATGACTTTGTTTAAACTTTAATTAGCCTCCGACGTTAATTATGAAAGTATAGAGAACTTAGTTTGTGCAAGGGTATGACCTACCCTAGCTATGATCACTAAAAAAAGAGGATTACGATATCATGAAATTTTGACCTACATATGTATTCTACACAGATTGTTAAAATCCTATGTAATCACTATGGTTGTCGTAGAGATTAAGCTTTCCAATCAAATTATTCTTATGCAAATTGTTTTATTAGTATTAATGTCATGGCTTAATTTATTCAATTATCGGCTATATCTTTTATATAAGCATGCTCGAATGGTAATGTTATCAGCTTGTATTATTCAAGCTTTTGTACACAACCAAACCTACATTAAAGGTTTATACTTTGTGCTAAAACATATGTGTTAGAATTTTATGCAACTATACTATTGCTAGATGTTATAAACTATATGCACCAATACCTTATGCAATATGCATAGTATGTCTCTTTGAAATGCTCTACGAGGGGATATACACTATATGCTATGACTATGCATAGACATACTTTATGTTAAAGCATAATGCAGTCCACAACTTAACCTCGGTGGATCTCTTCGTCGGTAGGCATACAAGCCTTCGGTAGCTGTATCAATTAAATGTTATTAAATGTGTTTTGGGTGGATTTCCCGTGGGAAACCCTCCTGGAAAGGCTTCACATGACGGTTCTTGGTTGATTTCTTAAACCCTAGATAAGCTTTGAATTACCTCGACGAGACATTAACCTGGACATTCATTTTGCAATCAAGGTGGGAGGAGAGGCCAACAAGCTCTCACGTTTTCAGGGTTTGTAAACAATGCTTGTAGTTCCTTACGGGGTTCGATACCATGACCTCATAGCTTGTATGTTGTCAATAGTAGGTTATATGAATCATGAGTTCTTTACAAAGTTTTTAACCTTTACGGGGTTTGATGGTAAATCTTTGCACCACCAGAGTTGTTGATGAAAGCTTATCCAACGCATTCGTTGAAGAAGGAAATGCTCAGGCATACTGATGAGTTATAGGTAATGTCATACTTGAGCCTTCATGTTTTCGCTAAATTTTTAATGTTAACAATGTTTAAAAAGTCTGAGATCCTTTGAGATTTAACTGGTCATCTTGTTGATGTCCCTGACAGGTTACTTCCCCAGCATTTGTTTTAAGGTTGGCCAAAAGGAAAATAAGAGCTTCTTTGGCCCTGGTAAGCCTCGGTGACTCCCTATGGTCATCTATTTGCACTTGGAAGATTATGGTGAATTTTCGCACTGATGCCGGTCTTATTTTGGTTAGCCAAACTTCAGTTTAACTTATAAATTTAATTTTACAGTTGATTGTAATCTTATAAGCCGTATGGCATTTTTTACAAGGAGTGTTGAACCCTTGACCTTGACTTCCATTGGTTTCTCAATGCTTCCTTTCATTACTATATATGTATAAATTTTTATGGATAATATATATGTGGTTTTTGCAAGATCAAATTATAGTTCGAAATACAAATTTTAGAGAGTTTACTCTCAGCGTTTTCGTTATTTTTTACAATGAATAAAATTTTGATATAAGCTAACTGGTTTTAGGGCAAGGCCTGTCTTTGTTTTTCAATTGGTTGTGATGTTCATTTTTAAGAGTTGTTTCGAACATTGGCCATAAGGGAGGGTTGGAAACCCTACCATAATTGTTTAAAGTGTTAAAGATTTGGTTCTGGAAACTAAGGGTTTCGAACCCCTAACCTATTATGTATTTTAAGATTTTTGTTGATAGCTTATAAAATTATTATGTGGCTTTAGGGTGAATTGAGACTTGAACCCTCCACACCTGTACTTTAAAAAACTTGCAAAGGTCATGTTTATAATTATGAAAGCATGGATTATTTTTGGTGACCCTTATGGGTATCGAACCCTGGTCTTGTAATATGTTCTTGTTTTGGAAAAGAAAGCAATGTTTTTACAGTATCATCAGTTGTAAATTATGAACAGGGTTTCAACCCTAGAATGGTCAATAGACTAAATAGAGTTACTATGAGCTTATTAAATCTTATTATATTTTGATGGTTAAATTAAAAGGTAAATCTTTCGAATATGCATTATGATGCAGTGTGTTTGAAGATCTCTGTGTAAATGTTTAAATAGTTAATTATGATGATTCATTACATGATACATAATATGTGATAAAGAATTGATACCTAATTATAGATCCATTCGCATATATTACTTATAACTTTGATTTGTTTATGCAAATATCCTGTATCATGAACTTGTACTACTATTAGGGTTTTGGAATAACAATTGCTTATCAAATGAGTTGGATTCATTCTGAAAGTACACTAGGTTTAAGATTGTTACTCTTGTATTAAACAGTTGAAATGCTAAGTAATGTTGTTTAGTATATAGAGTGATTCCTGTAATTTTTCCTACCTTATTTATTTATAATATGAGTTCTGTTTACAAAAAAAAAATACCTTACTCTACATGAATTAGAGTAGTTTATTGATACAGATATTTATGATACATTTTCAGTCTATGATAAAGAATCATTCTAATCTACTCCTATATTAACTTCTTTGTACTAGAGTACGATACATAATGTATGTGGAAAAATATAGAGAGGTATTTCTACTCTATCATTTATCATTTTACCCAATTAGATTTATTCATTCAGTTTTATACCTAACAGATAAATGGACTTTCAACATAGATAACATGATAGAAAAATAGAAACATTTACTAAGAGTTCAAGAGATGTCTAAGTTTTAATAGAAAGATGATAACATAATATAATCATTTCCTTAGTAAATAATTTGGCAGAAAATAAATAAGGTAACACAATTAGAACCTAATAACTATAGAAGAGACAGCAACCAAAGGAGCCCGTTCCACCCAACCTTTTCCTAAAGAGATCCAAGTTACTTGTCTTAGGACCCCCGAGCCTATTCATTGAACCACCAAGACGAAGCTGCTGTGTGGAGAATGGAATAAATTTCCTTTCAACTCAGTAGTAGTACTTGACAGTAATACTTCTGCCTTTAGCAATATTGAACTCAGCAATGTGGTTGCACTAGTTCAGAATGCAATCTTAACTCACTCAATCACTTCTAGCCTTCCCCTCATCGAATCTCTTGTGCTCTCTTGTCTTTCTGTTGTAGAAATTTTCACAAGGTAAGAACTGAACAACCTCCTATTGAATTTGATGGGTAAATAAAGCATGCCAAGGTCTTTGGTCAGTTTTTTTTAGTTAATGAGCCACCTACTCAGTTTGACTTTCTTGGGGAACATGACCATAAAAAATAGGGAATTTCCCCCTCTGCAACAACTAGAAGTGAATTGAGGATACTGCCAAGTGTTAGTTTTCTCTTCACCCCAGTCCATTCCTCCTAGTGGGTCAGTGAACACTCATTCAACAGTCTCCTTTGGATATTTGTCTCCTCTTTTATTTATAACTAATAAAATATTCATAGTAATTACTTACAGTCATCCTTTACCCCACTTGGTCAATAAACATAAAACTTTACAATAACATAAATCATAATGTTTTTCTGACAGCATAAAATGTTCAGAATTTAGGTATGTGACAGAAACAATAATTGAAATAGTATCCTTCATGACTTTTGCATCCATGTGAAACCCATGAAATGAGACAGAGGGTAAATGTCCAGACCCTAATCAAGTGGAGTTACTGGAAATGTGGAGATTTCTCTCGCTTTGCATGCATTATTTAAGAAATTTGTTCAATAAATATGTAACATATGTCGTAGAAATTTTACAGTACTTTTGTGATCATGCATACATGTGTTAAATGGAACCAATAGTTATGCATGTGCTCCAATAAACATCATACTTTCCTTGAAAGCAACCTTTGCTACCTTCAATGAATGATTGATGTGATAATATGCACAGCTGGTCAATCTTTCCAATGCACACTATTTCCCGTGGCAATTATTTTATTGACAATAACTATCTCGTTGACTGCAAACCTAGGCTGCATATCTTCCCACCAAATCACTGATCCAATACAAACAAAGACAAAACCACATGCATCGCAAAATATAAAACATGAACGACACAGACATAGACATTACAATGGCACTTGTTTAATCTTAAGGGCTTTTGTATTCATAATTTTAGTTATTTCCTTAGGTAAATCGTTAGCATGAATATGTTAAATTAATTTCGAACCACTTCACATCCCTTCAATAATATCGAATTAATATCGTCCATATTTTGTATTGAATGTATGTTGTTACATGGCAGCATCACGTTCATATCGCATCCTTTCATGGATTGTAGTCAATCGAGGATTTTTGGATCCGTTGGATCACAGACTTGGCATGGGATTATCACATCCACTTTCTAAAATGGAAACAGATTAGAAAATATGGCAGGCCCTTCTAGCAAGTCTTTTATGCATTGGTTTCCCAACAACCATAATTCTCCATGCAAAACTATTTTTCATTTAATGACTATATATATATAGTTTCAGGGCATTTTGGCCTGGTATGATTTAATGCACACTCTAACGATTGTTATTTGAGCTCTAGTTTTTTATTTACTTCTCCCTTCCTGATAATAAATCCTCCTCCCCTATAATCTCGTGACCCCCGCTGCTAAAGTGGAATTCGGTGTGTGAGGTCGTGCCTAGGTAGAAGGTAGACCAAGTTGTGTCATAGATGTAAGAGTCGATCTCTCTCTCCAATGCTAGATCCTATCTCTTTTATGCTTGTGTATACCGTCTCTCCACTGCTAGATCCTATCTCAAGTCACTAACCCATTAGATTCCCATGGGACTTAGTGAAAATCACCAATAATTTGGGAATTACTAGCTTTCCTAAGTTTTCCTGACACTACATGGAAATAAATTATTAAAGGAAAATTAATCTAATTCATCTAAGGAATCCTCAACAAGGTTGGGGAGGATGAAATGGCATCAGAGTAATCTTATCCAAGGTGTGGAAAGGTTCATTAAACATAAGGAATATTAGTGGAATATTTTGGGCAAGTAATATCTGCCTAGTAATTAATTACTCATGATGCTCATCAAATGTTGGACCAAGTCTATAGAAGCACTTGGAAGTTTGTTAGGATGGGAAGAAGGTTGTCACATGTCCCTTCATAAGTGATCATTTGACCAATTCCCTAGCCCATCGAGTCCCTATGGGTTTAGGATAAGAAAACATTAATTGTTGGGGTTAATTTTGAACAAGGCATTAGTAGCTAGGTGTTGTGGCCGTAACAGATCCCATGCTTAGTTGAAGCACGGGAACCCCCATTTTGAATAAACACAAAGGTATTTAGGTTAGTGTACTCTTTAAATATGAGAATTTGGGTTTTCACTTGTTTAGATATCTTACCCATACTTTTGTCCTATGTTTTTCCCTCTTTCTGGATGATCTCTAACTGTCTGGTTTGTTGAAATCCTCAAATTTCGAGTATTTACCCTTTTCTTCAATCAACCTGAAACCTGACATTTTCGGGTTGTGGGGTGTTTGTTTTGTAGTTTTGGATTTTGGCTAGCCCGAAACCTGCAACCCGACAGTTGCAGGTTGCGGGTTCGTTTTGTAATAATCTCGGGAAACTGTCATCCTGAAACCCGAAACGCGAAAACCCGCAATTGTAGCTTTCGACTTTCAGGCTCTGTCTTTTATTTATTTATTTTGTTGCGTTGCCTGAAACATGCAACCTGCAATTGTCGGATTGCGGCTTTCAAGAAATTGTTTTCGGTTTACGATTGTATCATTCCCGAAACCCGCAACCCGCAAGTGTCGGGTTGCGGCTTTCGGGAACACATTTCTCATTTTTTGATTGTGATTATTCCCGAAACCCGAAACCCGCAATTGCAGCTTTCGGCTTTCGGGAATTCTTTTCCGCTTTTTTCATTTGCACAACCTCGCAACCTGCAACCCGTAATTGTCGGGTTATGGCTTTCGGGACCCCTTAATAAATTTCGTGAATAAGACTTTTGTGCAACCCCGCATCGCGCTTCAGTCAATCTTGACCGTTCATTTATTTTGATCACACGGTCATCTTTAATCCAGTGAATTCAATAAATAGGGTTTTTCCTATTTTATTTTTACCATTTTACTTTTGAAGAATTACTTCGTCGCACTATTGTTTTTACCATGGATTGCGTATCAGGTGTCGTTTTTCCATTTATTTGCTATTTCGGGTAAGCTTACTGTCATCCTTATACTACCAGTCTGCAGTTTTGCTATTTTTGGATTGATTTTTATTTTAATTTTCTTATTGATCAGAAATTGCAAGTTATTTCGCCATCTCGAAAGGTACATGTTCTAAAACGCCACTCAGAGATCCCCTGAACAAAGACCCTAATTTTGGTTTGCTCTCCTACACCAGTGAGCAAGTCACTAAGACATACCAGATGGATTGGTCGAAAATATACGCCATTTTTTATAATGACAACCTTTCTCATATTGAGAACGATAGACCAATGTATGAGAGAATTAGGGCTTCCCAAATTCATGGTATTGCTGCACACCCTGCTATCCTGCCTTACACAGATGTTGTAAAATGGATAATTGAGAATGCCAGTGTTAAAGACCATTGTTTTAATGATAGCACGGGGTGCCAATTGACACATTTTCACCCGGAGGATTTTGTCTGAGATTTTGCTACGAAACAAAATGTGCAGACCCTCTCCCCCAATTTTATATAGTCGTCCAAAACCTGGTTCAATTTTAACGAGATGATTAGGTCATGGATGCTTAAGCCGAACGCCTTTGTGCCTAAGGCTGACAACCTTTATCCCATTGTCTGGTTTAAGGAACCCTACTATTTACTGGCAGCCATGCTCTGCAAGCTTTTTGGTCTACCGAATTGTTCTCTTTTCAAAGCAGAATGGGCACCTATAGCACATCATGTGCTAGTCACATGTGAGTCTTTCCCATGGGTCTCTATCCTGTCGGTCGAATAAAAGAATGCCATTCATGAATATCAAAAGGATCCAACTCATAAGAAACCACCCTTTTTCCTATCTGCATATGTCCTTGATGTTTTTTGCTCAGAATTCCAATACCCTAACTTGGGTTGGAATTGAACCCCTTCAAACCCTCCTGTACACATTTATCATTCAGCACTATAGGAGGAGAATTTTTCACCCTTGTTATATGAAATTTGTGACCACTTCATGGGTACCATCTATTTCAAGATCTTCAAGCAACAACCACCTGCATTCTCAGAAGATGCTAAGAATTTCATCAACACCATGGGTGATTGGTATGCGGGTGAGTATTTTTCATACATTAGGATTTGGGGAAGTGACACAGTGCACTTGCTTCCCAGGATTGTCCTGAACAGGATGGTAATACAAGAGGTTTCTTTTCAAACTTTCACTGATGGCATGTATAAGAAACTCATAGGTCCCAGGAAGAAAGGTTGGCCTAAGTTTTCTCTCAATCTTGGTCAGCTGGTTACCCCAACTTCAACTTGGGTTGTAGTTCTAGGTGACCAGATAGCCGCCTTGAGATTAGGTACTGCCCCGAAAAGGAAACATGACCCCAAGAAATTCCTGGATGCACACCTCAATCAAGTACATATCAAAATAGATTATGCACATGAGTTGGTTCCAGATGACTTCATATACCAAGGGGTGGACACATTCTCACATGTTCTAGCTAAGGCAAAACACTTACAAGAACAATAGGACATTTTAAAATACCAAAATGAACTTAAGGTTAGAGTTCTGAGTTACAGGGCCATGCAGCTAAATATCATTAAACAAGCAAGAAGAGACTTAGAAGAGAAAGAGGTTCAGAAGGCCAATACTCCTCTCATGATTACATTCCATGATGGAAACAAAGGTAAAGATCCTCTAGCAGAACCCTCTCAAGAGAAATATAGTGAAGAAGCTAAAATGATGCTACACTCAGCTTGCGAATCCCAGCAGCAGATGGTACAATTGACATCGATGTTAAAGACTCAATTGCTAGAAACTCCAAAGCCTGCAGTCAACATTCAGCCACCAATTGCATCAAATGTTCAACTCTCTACTGAAGAAACTCAAGAAGATGATGACTTGGTCAGAACTCGGGCTAGCCCTGCCAAGAGGCAGAAAGTCATGCCTTCTTTGTCACAGGTTCCTACAGTTGACATAATAGACTGTGATGAAGAAGTGGTCCCACCTCCTCTAGTACCAGTAACAGAAGAAGTCACTAAAGATCCTAAGACTGGCACTGAATTGTTGGATAGTATTGATATGGATCAGTCCTTCCCTAAGCAATTAGTGTTAGAATTTAATGTTGCACATGGCATTGCATCATCAGCATTTGCGCTGCCATTTGTTCAACCAGCCTCTACTATTCCTTTAGGGGAAACACTTCCATTTTCCTTATCACATTTGTTCAACACCCTCAATGACACTACTATCCCATCACCCGAACACTTAGTCCCTTTATCAATTCCATTGTCTATTGTTGTAGAAGCCCAGCCTTCAGTTGTTCCTCTGCAGTCACCCACAGTCAATTTATCAACTACCATTACTGATGTATCTTCTAAGATTTCCTCACCATATTCACCCACCAAGGTTCATAGTCAACTTCCACTCCCAGAAGCTAATGATGACACTCAGGTTCCATTATTTGAAACCTTTGTTTCAACTCCTTCCCCAGATAGATTTTTGTCAGTTCCTCAAGCTATCACTACATCTTTAGTTACTACTCAAGTCACCATACCTATTCCTACCCCTGTTGTCACCCAAACACCCTCACTAATCTCAACAGTTAGTGTCACTTCCACCTCCACACAGTCAATGGTTGAATACACAGATGAAGATGTAGTTCCCCTCAGGAATTACTTCTATGGCAAGGATGATAAGACAATGATAAGAAGGAGTAGGAAAAGAGGTCAATGTCAAGATGGTTTGGAAGCACCTCAACCAGTTCAAGTAATATGGGCTCCCAAGACCAATAATCCAAGAATTGAAGCAATTGAAGTAGCAGCAGTTTTAGGAGCCTTTGCCAATGCTAATTGGGATTTTGTCTAGGGTTTGGATAGGGAAGTTGACCTCAGGGATGAAGAGATCAAAAACATGAAGGAGGAATTGGCTGAATCTAAAAAACAACATTCTACTAATATGGTTGATCTCAAGCAAACTTGGGCAAGTAAGTTGCTAGACCTAGAGCAAAAGAATGCCACTCTTCTCACTGAACTCGGTCTCTCACAATCTCAACTGAATTGGCTGAAGCTAAAAAACAACATTCTACTGATATGGTTGATCTCAGGCAAACTTGGGCAAGTAAGTTGCTAGACCTAGAGCAAAAGAATGCCACTCTTCTCACTGAACTCAGTCTCTCACAATCTCAGCATTCCATTGACGTTGAAAAAATAGCTTCCTTGGAAAAGCAGGTTGAGGGTGTAATTGCAAGTGCAGCCTCCTTAAGTTTTCTCAAGTTTACACCTTGTGATTTTAAGAATTTGGCCCTCAAGGTGAATCAATATCATCATAAGCTTTTGGAGAAAGCATACATTGCTTTGGTTGAAATCAGGGAAAATTTCATTAATTTTTCCAAGATGTCCTCCACCCTTGAAGAACAAAAGGAGAAGGGACTCCGAGATTTTAAGGCTCAGGAGGAAATAAGTGAATGGAAGGGGTATGTTAAGAATGCACCAAAAGATATCCTGATCCTCAACAGTTTTCAGATTAAAAAGTTCAAAGCCCCTCTAAATACTTGGCTTGATTATAATGAAATAGCTGAAGAGACTATCAATAAATCAAAGGATATCTGCACCAAGCGATGGTATGCAGTTGACAACATTATGCATGTTATAGGCTTACCATTAATGACCCCTATCCTAGAAGCTTTGACGCCAAAATGCATACTTGAAGAGCTCGAGAGTAGGCGTGAGGAGTTCACACAGAGGATTCAGGATCTTGAACAAGACAACATTCAGGATGTGGATGATTTGGTTAGAGAACCAGTCGCCATGGAAGGAAAGATTCGTATGTATCTTCGCAATTGGCACAAGCTGGTGAAGCATGACATGGAGAATTATGTGTGCAATGTTCAGCTAGCTTTAGAATCTGTCAGTTTCTCAAATATAGATGAGTTGTTAGACATATATGAGAAATGGTAGGATTTCTTGGATCTGTAGTTTTGATCCGATTTTGTAATCTCTGTTTTCTAGGGATCTCCATTTTTTGGACTCTTTTGTAATTATTTAAAGAAGGATACCTTTCGTATTTAGGGGTTGGTAATTTTGGAGTTATAAGTTAGTAGAAGACTGGACTAGAGATACTCTGTTAAGCAGAGCTTTTTGTAATTTCTGTACAAGACATCTTCATACAGTAAAGTTATCTTTTAATCTATCTTCTGTTATTCCTCCAATTTCTTTGAGAATTTTTGATTTATGCTTGAAATTGTCATCTGTTATGTATCTGATCTTTTGCTAAACATCTGTTAATGCACAAATCTGTTGTATTGATTTATCTATATGACTGGTTTATGTTTCAAAGTACTTCATCGAGTTTTTTCAATACAAGTACTTTCATGTTTTATTTCTGCAAATGATTCAGTGCTTATAAATTTATATAATCATTGTTAATTTTTATATTAGCAGAGTGATTACAGACTGGATCTTGAATGAGCTTGAATACTTGAAAGATTGTCATTTTATTTTCATTAACTAATAATAATTTAAGTTAACAAATAATACAACTAAAGACATTTATGTTGAAGCTATTCAATTACTTGTTTAATCATATCTCAAGACCAATCTGCACATAAACAAGCTTTCATTTTAGAATAGGACTGACTTAGGCTAGTTTCCCTTTTCTAAAATTGGTTAGGTTAGCTTTCTATTACCATATCCACACCTTGGTTTTCCTTGGCTGAAAACTGATCTTATAGGTCAACCCATCTACTCTTAGAGTGCCAGTGGAGGCCTAATATCTGTGGGGGATCACCACAACAAACAGGTCGGGGATAGAACTGCCCTTGCACAGGGACTTTCAAATCCTTTCAACTTGGGTTTTCTTCCTCTGTTGAGTGTCTTGGAACATTCCAGCACCCTTTGCATCTAACCTGCACAACCGAGGCATCAACAAATGGCGCTAGAAGGAGGGACAATAGTGCAACATGCCTAAACAAGCCACTAAGAAACCTCCTTCAACAAGTACTTCAACGGTTCAAACGCGAAG
Source organism: Larix kaempferi (assembly GCA_027924585.1). Lineage (NCBI taxonomy): Eukaryota > Viridiplantae > Streptophyta > Pinopsida > Pinales > Pinaceae > Larix > Larix kaempferi. Next base: position 5,071,225 of record BSBM01000066.1, read on the forward strand.
CCAATCGAGGGCTTCAACATCTGAACAACCAACAGAGTCTCAACCAATAGTTGTCCCTGTTACACTTGCTCAACCCATGGTTGTCCCTGCTACACCTGCTCAGCAAATTGTTGCACCAGTTGTATCTGCAGCACAACAGGAAAACACACGGAATATCTTTAATGTATCACCTACTAGAGGAACCCTCTCACTAGATAAAATATTGAAAACATCAGCCGATAGGGTCACTATGGCAGAACAAAGACGTGTTGATCAACGAGGACGTGGTTTTTTAGCGATCAATTTAGAAAAATTTCTACATCCCAATAATCAAGAACCTCAGCAAGACACAGTTCCACAGATCAGTGATCCAATCAACCAATAGACAACTGATCAAAATATTGAACATCAGCAAACAGTTAATCCACAACCTGAAAATCAAGAACTAGTTTGTCAATCGGGTTCCCTTGAATACAACCTTAGTCAACTTTTTTAGGAAACACAAGATCAGCCAAAATTTGGAACTAGTGGACCACCACCATCTCCTCCATCCTCATCGTCTTCCTCAGATAGTGAACATTCTTCAAGCCCTTCGTCAGAAGAAGAAGAAGAAGAACCACTGATGGTTGCAGAAGGCCAAAACAGACCATGGATTGACCAAGATGCAGTATGGATACTTGAAGACCAACATAGACTACCCAAGAACCCTGAGAAGTCGTTACCCAAGTTTAACCTAGATGACAAATCACCTGCCTTAGATCATGTTAAAACCTTCATGCAGGCTATTAGGCTTAGAAGTGTCATTCACAAGGATGTGGTCTGCAGACTTTTTCCTTATACTTTTGAAGAAAAGGAAGCTGCATGGTATTTTTCCTTGCCACCAAGGTCTATTGTTTCTTGGGATGAGTTTGAGAAATTATTCATCCAAAAGTTTGGAGATGACAAAACACCACAAGATCTTGTTTTGGAATTATCCTCCATGAAAATCAAAGGGAAAGAAAGGGTTAATGATTTCAACCAAAGGTTCTCATACTTAAAGAATAGGATTCCTATCAACCTTCTCCCCGTTGAAGAATTGTTGATAGCCTACTATGAAAAAGGCCTACCTGCTTCAATTTTAATGTGGGTAAAACGAGCACAAAAGGGAAATTTGTTGGAAGTGTTTCTGAAGCAATACAAGTTGAGAAGGAAATTTTTTGTCTCAAGGACAATCCGAAAATCTCAGAAGAACAACCTTCAACTTCTAGGAAAAGGAATGATAGTGTTCCTAAACCCACTGCACAAAACAAGGATCCATTTGACATAACTGATGTGAAAAAGCTCATCTAGAAAATGTCAAATGAGATGGTATATTTGAAAAGAACTAACAATGAAAATCAAAACTAGAATAGAGGTTTTATGAGGCCACCATTTAGGAGACCTTATCAACCTCCATCGAATCCACCACCTCATAATCCAACAAAAGGCCTCACGAATGAAGAAATTGATTCTATGTTTAAATCCTTAGCAGCAAAATCTCAAAACACCCCTGAAGTTCCCAATGGTTAGACTGCTCCAGACCCACAATTACCTGAGGAAGAAGAAGATGAGCATGAGGATCCACAAATCAACACTGTAAGTTACTTTTCAGAGCTTCCTATGTGTGAAGAAGAAGAAGAACTTGAGACTGTGTTTAATGTCCAGCATCCTTATAACACATGGTCTAAACCTCAACCCCCTCAGGAACCTTCATCCTCCACACCAGTTCCTAATAAAGGAGAGACTGTCCCTCACAAGGATATAGTCATCCCTGAGATGGAGTACAATTTAGTTGAAGATCTTAAAAGAGTTAAGGCAAACATCTCTTTGTTTGAATTATTGAAAATCCCCTCAATGAGGGATTCTTTACCCAAAAGCATGGTGGTCAAACAACCAAGAGAATTGCAGAATAATAAACTTGACTCTTTCACTAAACTAGATGATCAAAAGTCTTATAGCAGAAGGACACCTCCTTTTCTGCATACCTTTGAGATTTTCAACCAAAACATACATAACTGCATGATAGAATCTGGCGCCTCATCAAATGTGATGCCTCTTTCTATCTATAGAAAGTTGAATGCCACATGGGAACCTTGCCCTACTTAGATAGTACAACTTGACAGATCAAAAGTCAAGGTAGTAGGAAGGCTCAGAAATGTCTTAGTCATTGCTGATATCCTAGAAGCATATGGTATGTGGCTTAGTAGAGACTGCTCAGAAAAGATAAAAGGTTATTTTGCTACTGATTGGTCCCATTTGTGGTTACCCTACAATGGTTAGGAAAACAAGATGAAGGTAAGCAGGGAGCCTTTTATGAAACAGACAGTCACAGAATTGAATGACTTGAAAGTGAGCCTGTGGTTTATTTCAACGCGCACATCAAACACTTTAACTTTGATACCTTTTTCAGGAATTTATCAGCTAATGTTTCACCACAGGAGAATGCACAGAACGAATCTCAGGTAACTCATCTCACTTCTGTGCTATTCTCAGGAGAAATTGTACATAATGTTTTCAATGTAAATACAAATTTTAGATTAGATCCCATTGCTTTGACATTGTTTTTTGATGGCTCTAAATCTAAGGATGGAGCTGGTGCAGGATGTGTTCTCATAGATCCAAAAGGGACAAAAACTATGATTGCATGTAGATTAGAGTTTGATTGTACTAACAATGTGGCTGAGTATGAGGCCCTGATAGAGGGACTGAAAAAGGCCATTGACCTGAAAGTATAGATCATTCATTGCTTTGGAGATTTAGAAATTATTGTGAAACAGGTGAGGAATAAGATAAACTGCTTGTCCCCCCACCTGTTGAATTATCACAAATTGGTAAGAGATCTTACCAGCTCCTTTATTGCATTCAATATTAATTCAGTCCCTAGGTATCAGAACTTCGATGCTGACTTGTTGGCAAATACAGCTTCTAGATTGATTCCACCAGAGGGCCTATCTCCTCAAACATTCTCAATAGAATTGATGTATAGGCCTCCTATACCAGATAATGTGACAAACGAGAAGGTATTCGATGATGATTAGCAGATACATGATTTTTTGACAAACTAGGACACATTCCAAGATATGTCTATAGACGAGGATGAACATGAAAAGTCTCTCTCTGATTCCTCGAATGTCATCCCAAATTCTGTGATCAATTTGGAGAAGTTCTACGATTTTCAAGACAAATTCAAGTACAAAACCAATTGTAAAACACAGAGCTCTTCACTTAATTACGAGCAAGTCAATTTAGGCACCGAGCAAGAACCCCATTTTATCAATTTAGGAATTGATTGCACCCCAGAAGAAAGGCAAGCTATCGTTAAACTATGTAAAGAATATAAAGATGTCTTCGCCTGGACCTATGATGAATTGAAACGTTTGACACTAGCGTCATCTACCATAATATACCTATGAAGCCGGAAGTTAAAGCATATCAACCGAAACTACGGAAAATGCATCCCAGTTTAGAGCCTTCTATGAAAAACGAATTGGAAAAGCTACTTACAACCCGAATTATTTTTCCAGTGAGGCATACACAATGGATAGCCAATTTGGTGCCTGTATGCAAGAAAAGTGGTGAAATCTGATTGTGTGTTGATTTCATGAATTTGAACCGGGCCTTGGAAAAAGATAACTACTATGTTCCACCCATGGAACAGATTCTCCAAAAAGTTGTAGGGTTAGAAATGTTTTCTCTCCTAGATTGTTTTTCAGGGTACAACAAGGTTATGGTTTCCTCAGATGACCAATTAAAGACAACTTTTAGAACCCCCTGGGGCACCTTCGTGTTCGGATATTCACATCATCTTTTTCAAGACCTTGCATGCAATTAGGGTTTGCATGCAAATTATAGGGTTTGCATGCAAATTATAGGGTTTGCATGTATTTTGCATGCATCCCAGTCACCAGGTTGATGCCTCCAGCACCTTACCCACCTTATTCTAGCACCTGGGAGCTTCTTACATTAGTTCTTTAGCCCTCCTAGTGATGAAGGTGCCCACTTATCACCTACTTCCAGAGAAGGGCACACTTCTTCACCTACCACTGCAGTTCCACTTCAGTTACACTCAATTAGCTCTGATTCTCCCTGATTTGAGGCTAGTTTCACTCCCAACTGACTGTTTCACTCAGTTGGACCTCCAAATTGACTAGATGACTTGTTCTAACTTCAATTAAGCCTCCCATGCGCCCTCCACTGAGCCTCCTTCCCTATATTAGTGCTACACACTTCAGTTACACTTGTTACACTCAGTTAGACTCAGATTGACACCTGGATGATTGGTTCTTGTGCATTGATGACCACCACTGATTGATGATGAGGAATCCTAGTTGGAGTCAATCTACACCATTCAGTAATTCGAATGACCTTCTTAGTCAATTTGAATTACTTAGTCATTGTCAGACTGTATTGTATTGTAATTATTCACCGTCATTGGGATATTGAGCACTGATGCATGTTTTGCATAGTTTTACACCATTTTTATGAGTTTCATCTATTGTGATTGATTTACTTGTTCATTAGATCTGTTGTGACTAATTTTACATGGTAGCAGAGCCATGGCAGGGACAAGATTTCTTTTCTACAGGTGTTCTACAAGAAGAGAGAGCAATCTTTGCTCACCAATATATTTCAGTAGCGACATGCAAAATCTCATGTGCATTCGCTCATGTGCATGCAAGGATGAAAACATAGTGTTTGTTTGTGTGTGATTTGCAGGTTTCTTACTTCCTCCATGTGCATTCGCTAATGCAAAGATGGAGACTTCTTCTTCACAAAATATTCTTACTCCATTCAACTATGATGAATGGAAACCAAAGATGATTGCATTCTTGAAGAGAGAATGTCTTTTTGATATGTGTATTGGTAATACAAGAGATTTTGATTCCGATGAAGAGGAGAATGATTGGCTCAATGATCGTGATAGAGATTTTGGAGCAATGTGTCTTGCTATGTCTCCTTGTATGTGCTACCTTAGTAATACTGCTGAAAATCCAAGTGATCTATGGGTCCAACTTGACAGACAATTTGGAAAGCAGGAAGAAGAGGATCATGCTAGCCTTTTGGAGAACAAGCCCAATGAGATCTCCTTATGTGTTCTTTCTGATCATGTGTTGGCCTCAACAATTGTTCAAGATGAAGAAGAAACTATAGATTCAAAACTCACTCTCTCAAAGTCTTCTATTTCGAATTTTGATCAAGATAAACCAGCTCATACTCTAGATTCCGAAGAGGTTCTTGAATCCTCTCTTTCACATGAGTTTGCCAGCATGCAGAATAATGATCTACTTGAATTTTTGGAGGTAAAATATGATTTTGGAGGTGAAGCATTCGCCCTCCTTGACTGCATGCCTCCTATAGACTTATGTTCGATCATTTGTGAAGTTTCTCATATTTTTAATGAATATGAAGAGCACTACCATTCGCTTGAGTTCAATTCTCATGCACTTTTTGCTGATTTTGGTTTTGATCTCACCCTTGTTGGTTCAAAGGAAATTTCAAGAAACCATTCATCTATTTTTGGAGCTGATTTAACTTCTATTGATAAGAAGTTCAAGTTTCAAAATCTATTTGATCCGATTGGAGCTATTCCTACCTCACTTGGTTCGAATCACAGGTTCCAGGATCATCCTCATATTTTTTTAGATTTGTTCTCACCTTTTTCGGTATGAAGAGCAAGTTCTTAAAGTCTCCATATTCGCTTGCATCCACTGATGGAGAATTCAAGCACATGTTTTTGGAGAATGATCCATTTACTCCCAAGAGTAAGATATCTCCAGACATATCTACTTTATTTTGGAGTAGTTAAATCTTTTGGTGTACTACATTCTATTTTGAGGGGGGGGTATTTTTCCCATGAGGTTTTCCCCATTTCCTCGGTTTATTGACTATTATTAGTTTGGATTATTATTGTATTGGGGTGACCATTGGTCTCAGTTACCAGGGCCCTATCATTTATTTTTTTTGCACATCATAGTCTTGCTTGAGGGGGGGTGTTCAGATATCCACATCATCTTTTTCAGGACCTTGCATGCAATTAGGGTTTGCATGTAAATTCTAGGGTTTGCATGCATTTTGCATGCATCCCAGTCACCAGGTTGATGCCTCGAGCACCTTACCCACCTTATTCTAGCACCCAGGAGCTTGTTGCATTAGTTCTTTATCCCTCCTAGTGATGAAGGTGCCCACTTCTCACCTACTGCTAGAGAAGGGTGCACTTCTTCACCTACCACTTTAGTTACACTCAATTAGCTCCGATTCTCGCTGATTTGAGGCTAGTTTCACTCCCAACTGGCTGTTTCACTCACTTGGACCTCCAGATTGACTAGATGACTTGTTCTGACTTCAGTTAAGCCTCCAATGCACCCTCCACTGAGCCTCCTTCCCTATATTAGTGCTACACACTTCAATTACACTTTTTACACTCAGTTAGACTCAGATTGACACCTGGATGACTGGTTCTTGTGCATTGATGACCACTACTGATTGATGATGAGGACCCCTAGTTGGAGTCAAGCTACACCATTCAGTAACTCAAATGACATTCTTAGTCAATTTGAATTGCTCAGTCATTGTCAGACTGTATTGTATTGTAATTATTCACCCTCATTGGGATATTGAGCACCGATGCATGTTTTGCACAGTTTTACACCATTTTTCTGAGTTTCATCTATTGTGATTGATTTACTTGTTCATTAGATCTGCTGTGACTAATTTTACACTTCGCCTACATGCAAATGACTTTCGGTTTAATTAATGCAGGAGCCACTTTTCAGAGAGTTATGGATATAGCTTTCCCAGGTTTAATGCATAATTCTGTCGTGGTTTATTTAGATGATATTACCATATTTTCAAGAAAATGACATGAACACCTATTTGCTCTTAAGCAAGTTTTTGAACGTTGCAAGAAATTTGGCATTTCCTTGAACCCCAAGAAATCCATTTTTGCAATTACATAAGGGAAGCTATTGGGCTTCATCGTTTCAAAAGAAGGTATGATCATCAACCCCGAACACACAAACCCAATTTCAAAAATCGGCTTACTGGGTTTGCGTAAAGCAATGCAGTCCTTCTTGGGTAAGATCAACTTTGTACGGGGGTTTGTACCTAACTTTGCTCAGATAGTTAAACCTTTGTAGCATTTAGTTAAGAAATATGTATAGTTCACATGGTCACAAGAACAAAAAGATGCATTCGTGGAAATTCGTAAGGCTATTGTTGAAGCTCCTGCTCTCATGTCCCCAGATTTTGATAAAGATTTTATTCTCTACACTTTCGCCACTGATTTCTCCTATGCAGCTGTTTTGACATAGAAACGGGACAGTGATACATAGATCCCAATCTCTTTCATGAGTTCAACCTTCAAGGGTGCAGAGCTCAATTATTCACAAATTGACAAACAAGCCTACGCAGTTTAGGAGTCTTTCAAACATTACAGGCCTTATTTATTAAAATCCTGAACAAAGGTCATTGTCCCATATTCTGCTATTAGAAATTTGCTGATCCAAAAGGAATTGGGCGAAAAAAGGGCCCACTGGATGACTGCTCTACAAGAGTATGATTTGGAAATAAGGCCAGCCAAAATTGTTAAAGGACAAGGCCTTTGCCTTCTTACTGCTCAATCTAATGATCCCCTACAGTAGCAAGTTGAATGGGAATAGGAAGAAGAAATTCCTATAGGTTATGTTAATGCTATTGATACCCTGACATTAGAATGGTATGATCATATCAAATTTTTCCTGAATAATGGGTTTGCCCCTGAAACCTTGGACTTTAAGAAATGAAGAGCCTTGAGATTAAAGGCTGCCCCTTTTCAGTTTATTAATGAAGTTCTCTTTAGGAAAAACTACGATGGAGTTTTTCTTAGGTGTTTAGAAAAACATGAAACTGATGACATCTTATTCCAATTTCATGTAGGACCAGCTGGAGGTCATTTTTCAGGCGAGACAACAGCTCATAAGATTCTCAGAGCTAGGTATTACTGGCCTACATTGTTTAAAGATGCTTATGCCTATGTGAGGAGGTGTGAACCATGCCATAAATGCACAGGGAAGTTCAAGAAACTTGCTTTCCCTTTACAACCAGTCACTGTTCAATTTCCATTTCAGCAATGGGGGATGGATTTTGTTGGGCCCATAAATCCTATCTCATCCCTCCAACACAAGTACATTCTCACAACAACTGACTACTTCACCAGATGGGTGGAGGAAGTCCCACTTAAGCAATGTAATGCCAGCCAAGTCATTTCTTTCCTAGACAGTAATATACTCTCACGATTTGGTACTCCAGAATTCCTAGTTTTTTGATAATGCATCCTATTTTTCTTCGATTGAAATAACTGAATATGCTTTTGAAAAGGGGATGAAACTCAAATTTTCTACCAATTACTATCCATAGGGTAATGGGTTGGCTGAGTCTTCGAAACAAAAATTTGATCAACATTCTGAAGAAGACTGTGGCCTCTCACCATAGAGATTGGCATACACAACTCAATAATGCTCTTTGGGGAGATCGGATTACTCCAAAGGCATCAATTGGAAATTCTCCTTACTGTCTAGTGTATGGCAAAGAAGCCATTCTTCCTACTAATCTTACCATCCCTTCACTACAGTTAGCCTAGGTTGTCCAAGAAGATGATTCTTCTCCCCTCCAGCAGAGAATTGACACTCTACTTAAACTGGAGGAAGATAGAGAAGTGGCTAGAAACAAGTTATATCATCATCAGCAGATGGTGAAAAGATAGTTTGATGAAAAATATTCATCCAACATGGAATTTTCTGTTGGAGACTTGGTTTTAAGATTGGACAAACAACACAAATATAAGAACGAGTATACCAAGTTTCAATGCCTCTGGCTAGGACCTTTCATTGTTACAGAAAAGATGGGTCCTGGTACTGTTCGATTACAAACACTAGAAGGAGTTGTGGACACTTATCCAGTGAATGTTTCACTCCTAAAAAAGTATTTTGTTTGATCAGGATGATGTACTTGTACATATGTTTGTTTTTCTATTTCTTTTCTTGATTGGATTGTCTGCTTTGTTTTCATTTGTTTGCTTTAAACTCCACACATTTGGTGTTACTCATTGATCAGTTTCTCTCTTGGTGATGATTTAGCTTGGGTTTTATAACTGTCTGCCAACCATAATTTTGTCCTGTATTAGAGGTTGTTCAACAAAGGGCATACAACTAATGATTGCAAGACCCTGAATTGGTATCTCTCCATAATGGTCATTATCTTTCACACATCTTATTTGTTTAATTGGGGTTTGGAGAATAGCAGAGTCTCCATTGTCTCATGTTTCATGGTTCAAGCTGCATATCATAATAACCTGCCTAGCTTGTTCTGCTCTTGATCCTTTTAAAATCACCTTGGTAATAAATCTCTTAATAAATGTAAATTACAAGGTGGGAGGTCTTGCTATCAAGCCAGCCCATTAGGTTCATAGGTGCTAAGCAGAATGACGTCTTCACATCAAGCCACCACACTTGGAAGATGAATTTCATCTTTACTGGGAGTTGGAAGATCCTATCACAGGTCGTTCCATTCATGATCAATAAAGCATTGGTGAGTAACACTACCAAAATATGGTCACCAAGCCATGGTAGTGCCTTGTAATTTTCAACCGTATAAAATTTGGTTTGCTCCTTTTAAAGATGCTCGTGCATATAGGGACAGGGGGGTCTTATTGCAAGCCATCCCTGCCATGATCATGGGTTTAATTTGGACTAAAGTTATCACAATATGGTCACCAAGCCATGGTAGTTGCTTTAAGTATTGTAACTAGAAGACAAGGAGTCTCTTTATCAAGCTGGCTTGATCAGTTTCTAAATTATGCTTGTGAATGGCACTGCTTATATATGATCACCAAGTCAAGGCAGTGGTCTTATATACACAGTCTCTTCTTTAAAAAAAAAATCTCATGAATTGTTGCATGTAAATAAAATCTCAATAAATCAAGGTGATGTGTAATTAGGATATCCAGGAGCATTTTCAAGTATGTTCTTAGGTTCAACACAAGATGATTCTCCATGATTACATAAAGGTGAAGGATCTCAGTTGTTTCTTCAAACCCCTTATCATATTTGCATTATTCTCAACATGATCATATATGGGGATTTATTCATTTCATGTTCCATGCTCGTTAACTGTCTCTCTTGTGATCAATTTTTGGAAAAATTAAGGTTAAAAAAGTGATGTGGCTAACATGTTTCATTTAGCTGATTTTCATTGCAGAGATAACTGGTTCTTTCTAGCCAGTCGCCATTTGCTGTGGCCACAATAGATCCCATCCTTAGCTGAAGCATGGGAACCCCCATTTTGAATAAACACAAAGGTATTTTGGTGAGTGTACTCTATAAATATGAGAATTTGGGTTTTCACTTGTTTAGATCTCTCATCCATACTTTTGTTCTGTGTTTTTCCCTCTTTCTAGATGATCTCTAACTATCTGGTTTGTTGAAATCCTCAAATTTGGAGTATTTTACCCTTTTCTTCAATCAACCTGAAACCCGACAGTTAGGAGACCTGAAACCTGCAACCCGACATTTTCGGGTTGCGGGGTATTTGTTTTGCAGTTTTGGATTTTGCCCAACCCGAAACCCACAACCCGACGGTTGTGGGTTGTGGGTTCGTTTTGTAATAATCTCGGGAAACTATCATCCTGAAATATGAAACTCGAAAACCCACAATTGCGGCTTTCTGCTTTCAGGCTCTGTCTTTTATTTATTTATTTTGTTGCGCTGCCTGAAACTCGCAACCCGCAACTCACAACTGTCGAATTGCGGCTTTTGGGAAGTTTTTTTCGGTTTACGAGTGTGTCATTCCCGAAACCCGCAACCCGCAAGTGTTGGGTTGCGGCTTTCAGGAACACGTTTCTCATTTTTCGATTGTGATTATTCCCGAAACCTGAAACCTGCAATTGCGGCTTTCGGCTTTCAGGAATTCTTTTCCGCTTTTTCCATTTACGCGACCTCACAACCCACAATTGTCGGGTTGCAGATTTCAAGATCCCTAAATAAATTTTGTGAATAAAACTTTCATGTGACCCCACATCCTGCTTCGATCAATCTCGGTCATTCATTTATTCTGATTGCACAGTCATCTTTAATCCAGTGAATTCAATAAATAGAGTTTTTCGTATTTTATTTTTACCATTTTACTTTTGAAGAATTACTCCGTCGCACTGTTGTTTTTACCGTGGATTGTGTATCAGGTGCCGTTTTTTTCATTTATTTGCTATTTCGGGTAAGCTTACTATCATCCTTATACTACCAGTCAGCAGTTTTGCTATTTTTGGATTGATTTTGATTTTAATTTTCTTTTTGATCATAAATTACAAGTTCTTTCACCATGTCGAAAGGTACACATTCTAAAACACCACTCAGAGATCCCCTAAACAAAGACCCTAATTTTGGTTTGCTCTCCTACACCAATGAGCGAGTCACTAAGACATACCAGATGGATTGGTTGAAAATATACGCCATTTTTTATAATGACGACCTTTCTCATATTGAGAACAATAGACCAGTGTAAGTGAGAATTAGGGCTTCCCAAATTCATGCTATTGCTGCACACCCTGTTATCCTTCCTTACACGGATGCTGTAAAATGGATAATTGGGAATGCCAGTGTTAAAGACCGTTGTTTTAACGATAGGACGGGGTGCCAATTGACACATTTTCGCCCAGAGGCTTTTGTCCAAGCTTTTTCTCTAAAACCACATGTGCAGACCCTCTCCCCCGATTTTATACAATCGTCCAAAACCCAGTTCAACTTTAACGAGATGATTAGGCGATGGATGCTTAAGCCAAACGCCTTTGTGCCTAAGGCTGACAACCTTTATCCCATCGTCTGGTTTAAGGAAGCCTACTCTTTACTAGCAGCCATGTTCTGCAGGCTTTTTGGTCTACCGAATTGTTCTCTTTTCAACGCAGAATGGGCACCTATAGCACATCATGTGCTAGTCACAGGTGAGTCTTTCCCATGGGCCTCTATCCTATCGGTCAAATTAAAGAATGTCATTCATGAATATCAAAAGGCTCCAACTCATAAGAAACCACCCTTTTTCCTATCTGCATATGTCCTTGATGTTTTTTTCTCAGAGTTCCAATACCCTAACTTGGGTTGGAATTTGACCCCTTCAGACGCTCCTATACACATTTATCATTCAACACTATGGGAGGAGAGTTTTGCACCCTTGTTATATGACATTTGTGACCACTTCATGGGTACCATCTATTTCAAGATCTTCAGGCAACAACCACCTACATTCTCAGAAGATTCTAAGACTTCATCAACACCATGGGTGATTTGTATGTGGGTGAGTGTTTTTAATACATCAGGATTTGGGGAAGTGACACAATGCACCTGCTTCCCAGGATTGTCCCGGACAGGATGGTAATACAAGAGGTTTCTTTTCAAACTGTCACTGATGGCATGTATAAGAAACTCACAGGTCCCAGGAAGAAAGGTTGGCCTAAGTTTTATCTCAATCTTGGTCAGCTGGTTATCCCAACATAAACTTGGGCTGCAGTTCTATGTGACCAGATAGCTACCTTGAGATTAGGTACTGCCTCAAAAAGGAAAGATGACCCCAAGAAGTTCCAGGATGCACACATCAAGCAAGTACATATGAAAATAGATTATGCACATGAGTTAGTTCCAGATGACTTCATATACCAAGGGGTGGACACATTCTCATAGGTTCTAACTAAGGCAAAAGACTTACAAGAACAGCGGTACATTTTAAAAGACCACAATGAACTTAAGGTTAGAGTTCTGAGTTACAGGGCCATGCAGCTAAATATCATTGAACAAGAAAGAAGAGAGTTAGAAGAGAAAGAGGATCAGAAGGCCAATACTCCTCTCATGATTACATTCCCTGATGGAAACAAAGGTAAATCTCCTCTAGGGGAACCCTCTCAAGAGAAAGCTGGTGAAGAAGCTAAAATGATGCTACAGTCAGCTCGTGAATCCCAGCAGCAGATGGTACAATTGACATCGATGTTAAAGACTCAATTGTGGGAACCTCCAAAGCCCGCAGTCAACATTCAGCCACCAATTGCATCAAATGTTCAAATCTCTACTGAAGAAACTCAAGAAGATGATGACTTGGTCATAACTCAGGCTTGCCCTTCCAAGAGGGAGAAAGTCCTGCCTTCTTCGTCATAGGTTCGTACAGTTGGCATAATATACTGTGATGAAGAAGTGGTCCCACCTCCTCTGGTACCAGTAACAAAATAAGTCATTGAAGATCCTAAGACTATCACTGAATTGTTGGATAGTATTGATATGGATCAGTCCTTCCCTGAGCAATCAGTGTTAGAATTTAATGCTGCTCCTGGCATTGCATCATCATCATTTACATTGCCATCTATCCAACTAGCCTCTAATATGCCTTTAGGGGAAACATTTCCATTTTCCTTATCACATTTGTTCAACACCCTCAATGAAATTACTATCCCATCGCCCGAACACTCAGTCCCTTTATCAATTCCATTGTCTATTGTTGCAGAAGCCTAGCCTTCGGATATTCCTCTGCAGTCACCCATAGTCAATTTATCAATTACCATTACTGATGTATCTTCTAATATTTCCTCACCATCTTCACCCACCAAAGTTCATAGTCAACTTCCACTCCCAGAAGCTAATGATGACACTCAGGTTCCATTATTTGAAGCCTTTGTTTCAATTCTTTCCCTAGATAGAGTTTTGTCAGTTCCTCAAGCTATCACTGCATCTTCAGTTACTACTCAAGTCACCATACCTATTCCTACCCCTGTTTTCACCTAAACACCCTCACTAATATCAATAGTTAGTGTCACTTCCACCTCCACGCACTCAATGGTTGAATACACAGATGAGGATGTAGTTCCCCTTGGGAATTAATTATATAGCAAGGATGATAAGACAGTGATAAGAAGGACCAGGAAAAGTGGTCAAGGTCAAGATGGTTTGGAAGCACCTGAACCAGTTCAAGTAATATCGGCTCCCAACACCAATAATCCAAGAATTGAATTAATTGAAGCAGCAACAACCTTAGGATACTTTGCCAATGTTAATTAGGATTTGGTCCAGGGTTTGGATAGGGAAGTTGACCTCAGGGATGAAGAGATGAAAAACCTGAAAGAGGAATTGGTTGAAGCTAAAAAACAACATTCTACTGATATGGCTGATCTCAGGCAAACTTGGGCAAGTAAGTTGCTAGACCTAGAGCAAAAGAATGCCACTCTTCTCACTAAAATTAGTCTCTCACAATCTCAGCATTCCATTGACACTGAAAAAATAGCTTCCTTGGAAAATCAGGTTGAGGATGCATTTGCAAGTGCAACCTCCTCAAGTTTTCTCAAATTTATACCCTGTGATTTTAAGAATCTGGCCCTCAAGGTGAATTAGGATCATCATAATATTTTGGAGAAAGTATACATTGCTTTGGTTGAAATCAGGGAAAATTTCATTAATTTTTCCAAGATGTCCTCCACCCTTGAAGAACAAAAGGAGAAGGGACTCCGAGCTTTTAAGGCTCAGGATGAAATCAGTGAATGGAAGGGGTATGTTAAGAATGCACCAAAAGATATCCTGATCCTCAGTAGTTTCCATATTAAAAAGGTCAAAGCCTCTCTAAATACTTGGCTTGATTATAATGAAACAGTTGAAGAGACTATCAATAAATCAAAGGATATCTGCACCAGGCAATGGTATGCAGTTGACAACATTATGCATGTTCTAGGCTTACCATTAATGACCCCTATCCTAGAAGCTTTGCCGCCAAAATGCAGACTTGAAGAGCTTGAGAGCAGGCCTGAGGAGTTCACACAGAGGATTTGGGATCTTGAACAAGTCAGCATTCAGGATGTGGATGATTTCGTTAGAAAACCGATCATCATGGAAGGCAAGATTCGTATGTATCTTCGCACTTGGCACAAGTTGGTGAAGCATGACATGGAGAATAATGTGTGCAATGTTCAACTAGCTTTAGAATCTGTCAGTTTCTCAAATATAGATGAGTTGTTAGACATATATAAGAAATTGCAGGATTTCTTGGATCTGTAGTTTTGATCCGATTTTGTAATCTTTGTTTTCTAGGGATCTCCATTTTTTGGACTCTGTTGTAATTATTTAAAGAAGGATACCTCTCGTAGTTAGGGGTTGGTAATTTTGGAGTTATAAGTTAGCAGAATACTGGACTGGAGATACTCTGTTAAGCAGAGCTTTTTGTAATTTCTATATAAGACCTCTTCATACAGTAAAGTTATCTTTTAATCTATCTTTTGTTATTCCTCAAATTTCTTTGAGAATTTCCGATTTATGCTTGAAATTGTCATCTGTTATGTATCTGATCTTTTGCTAAACATCTGTTAATGCACAAATCTGTTGTATTGATTTCTCTCTATGATTGGTTTATGTTTCAAAGTACTTCATCGAGTTTTTTAAATACAAGTACTTTCATGTTTTATTTCTGCAAATGATTCGGTGCTTATAAATTTATATAATCATTGTTAATTTTTAAATTAGCAAAGTGATTACAGACTGGATCTTGAATGAGCTTGAATACTTGAAAGATTGTCATTTGATTTTCATTAACTGATAATAATTTAAGTTAACAAATAATACAACTAAAGACATTTATGTTGAAGCTATTCAATTACTTTTTTAATCATATCTCAAGACCAATCTGCACATAAACAAGCTTTCATTTTAGAATAGGACTGACTTAGGCTAGTTTCCCTTTTCTAAAATCGGTTAGGTTAGCTTTGTATTACCATATCCACACCTTGGTTTTCCTTGACTGAAAACTGATCTTATCGGTCAACCCATCTACTCTTAGAGTGCCAACGGAGGCTTAATATCCATGGGGGATCACCACAGCAAACAGGTTGGGGATAGAACTGCCCTTGCACAGGGTCTTTTGAAGCCTTTCAACTTGGGTTTTCTTCCTCTGTTGAGTGTCTTCGAACATTCCAACACCCTTTGCATCTAACCTGCACAACCAAGGCATCAACACTAGGAAATTTAATTTTTATAATATTTGTGATGATCCATAGTTATTTTTATTTTCATGAATAAACTAATGTTTTGATAAGTGCTATTGATTATGAGGTCAGAAGGGCGCGTAGGAGATAATATTTTGACCTTAAGAATATTTCCAAAGAGGCAATTTAGAAGAAATTAGTCAATGCTAGAAAGCAATGAAAAATAAGGAAATTAGACAAAGTAAGGAAAAGCTAGCAGAAGGCAGAAAAGTAGAAAAAATAGTACAAAGTAGAAAAGCGGTGGAAAAGAAGAATAAAGCAGTAAAAGCAGGTTGAAAGTAGTAAAGCAGTGGGAAAAAAAAAGTAAAATAAAGAAAAGAATACTAAAAGCAGAAAAGCATATAAGGAAAAAATAAAATCAGGATAAAACAATAAAGCAGTAAAGCAAAAAAGAAAATCTTTAGAAAGCAACAAGTCCTAAACTTTCTCATGAATCCACATTGGGCTAGGTAGCTTGCACAAGAATTCATTTAGCCTATAAAGCCAAGGAATAGAACACCACTGACATCTCTTGGCTAATTATGTTTTTATGTTGATAGCCCTTGAGTTCGCAAATTGACTTGGGAGATGTGCCCCTAGTCACATCTGGGAGATATGCCTCTGCCGTTTCAACTAGCTGATTCTTTAGATAGATGTTTCGATGATGGCACCTAGCCATTATCATTGATTTTATTGCGGTTCCTAAATCTGATTCAAGTCTAGTTCGAAATTCAACGAAGGTGTCATGAAGTTTGTGATTCAATTTCTCAAGTATTCTAGTGTTTTCGAGTGATAATTGATCATTCTGAAATTTGTCAAGTCTTATGACTATTCCGAGAAGAGTGCGATGATCAACTAAAGATAACAATAGTTACATGCAGAGGAGTGAGAACATGAGCTAATTCGATAGAGCAAGAACTGTGCATCGACCAATGGGTCAGGAAAGCAAGAGGAAAAACTATGATTGATTCTCAGAGGGAGAAAGATACATACAAGCAAGCAAGAAAAGAGCTGCTAGAGATAGACTATGGAGAATCAACGCCACGAACAAGATCTAACATAATTCCTATATCTAACATGCCTCTATTCTATGACTAATCAGTTCTATAGATGAGTTGAAAAGGTAAGCACTTTGAAAAACTTTTTGAAGAGCTATTTAGAACTAATAAAGGATGAATCCACTTTGAATATATTGCGTTAGATGATTGAATGATGTGAACAAGATAAAGAAGTACCTATTACAGTTAAGCAAGTGTAGCACAAGAGAAGGATAAATACGGAATTCTGACTAAGTGCACAAATAGGAGATTATGATATGGAATATATCATTCTAGATTTAGGATCTGATGTAAATGTCATTCCAAAACAATCATGGGAGATGATGGGTAGGACTAGGATGATCTAGTCTAACATTCAATTGAGACTATCCAACTAGCATCGAATTGTTCCAATTGGAAGGATGTCAGGGGTAACTGTTAATATTGATGGAGTGCACAATACAAGCGATTTTAATTTATTGAGATTGTAGATGACAATAAAACTTATCATGCATTATTAGGACTTCAGCTCGGTATTTTTATAACCACACCATTATTGATCTAAAGAAGAGGCGAATGATTTTTGAAGTAGATGACCTGAGAGTTATTGCACCATTGGACCATACAACAGGAAGGTGGTATGCGGAACCAGCAAGAAAGGAAGAGATGTATAACTTCTAGAATGTGACTATACGGATGGATGACTATGTCAATCCTATTGCTGACGGTGTACTAAGTTGGAGTAGTATTAGTTCTTGCATGTTGTATTAAGAAGAATCCCTAGAATATTGGTAGTAGAGGATGCATGAAGTATCTACAAGGAAGTGTGCACATATCACTTGTGCTTTGCACTATATTGGAAGCAAGGTATGTTATCCCTGAGGTATGATGGAATGCAAGATGTAGAGTTGTTTGTGAAATAATTTGAATTACTGATAGCTGAGTAGCAGAGAATAATAGCATTATATGTTGTCTTCAAAGTGACACCTGCAAGATGGTGTGTTGTGCATAAAGACAAGATAGATGAGTGGTAGCAATGAAAAATGTTGTTGTAGGTCATATATGGAATTGAAGATACTGCAAAAAAGTACACAAGGATTAATTGTCCATCATAACATATTGTACAGTGCATTGTGACATGAATTGCAGTGCCAAAGCATGAATTGATTCACTTATTTGTACACACACTAGACACAATTTCAAAGAATTGGTACATAGAGATGGAAATGCATAGAGGCACAATAGAATGGGAATAGATGACTCAAAACTTTAAGGTAATATTTAGCTTTGAAGATGAGTCTTTATTAGTGGATGTAGCACTGCAAACAATTAAAACCAAGATCTTTTCAATAGAAGATGAGTCGGGATCGACACATCTATGCGGTGTGCATAGGTCATCTACAACAGTCATAGAGGTTTTGGAATGTTATAATGTTGTTGAAGAAGGTCAAGAGGATCAAGACCCAAGAAATTTGCAAATACTAGAAACCAAAGAAGAGCGCACAGTAGAAGAACATGAGCTTGGATATGCCATGTATACACATCCATTGAAAATGTGCAAGGTGAAAATTGATACGAAGGAGAATACAAGTTTGCGAATATTGGAAATTATTGGAATGATGAAACAATTGAGAAGATTGTAGATCTATTGCTCAAATATCATGATATTTTTCCAACCACATTCTCATAAATGAAAGGGATAGAAAGGGATCTAGGAGAAATGAAGATCTCATTGAAACCAAATTCCAAGCCAGTAAAGCCGCCATACATATTGAACCCAACATACAAATAGAAAGTAAAATAAGAAATAGATCAAATGCTAGAATCTAGAATTTTAGACCATTTGTTAGACGAGGGGTTCCATCATGTAAAACCCGAGTTTCACGATATTAGGTTTTCTCGACACAACTCCTGAATATACTTATATGTTGGTCTAATTCATATTCATCCCCTTTATTTACCCTACATCTTATAATCTCCTTCTTGTATTGTAGTGACCACACTTCTATGGAAGTCACCTATTTTTTTTTTTTAAAGTATTAGATTTATTTTCGTTATCTTGTCTAAGACGCCAATCGACAAAAGTGAAATCACTATTCAATTATCACCAACTCTTATCCATTCTTACGTCATTCATTTACTTACTAAATGAAACATAAATAATAATTCCCATATATTTACAATATTGTTTAACATTTTCACTAATCCACATAAGAGAGTTTCGTGCTCACATCGTAATCAAATCTCATACAATATTCATGTAACCTAAGTACCGTTCTCTTTTATCCAGAGCATAATAAGTTTAATTAGATTTACTAGTACGAATGAATATGCTTTTATCGAATAATCCATTATAAACTAATACACATTAGTACATTAAGAATAAATAATTATCCTATCCAATTTATAGGGTGATCCTTTATACTAATTCCCATACCATGCACATAAAAATATATAAATATTAGTACTATGATGGTATCGTTTCTGAATTTATTCAGGTGTTAAAAATTTATACATTTTTCTTTGGACAATGTAATTCTATAATCAAATGTTGATGGTGTTCTACTCCACAAGTCCGAGAAGACCAAATTTCTGGTTGATACATTGATAAGTGCATCTACGCAGAGACTAAGTATCCACAGTGATACAGATCCATCTTAGCAATCTCACTCACGAGTTAAATAAGGCAAGGTTCGACATCATGATTCCTAGATGGGCATTTGGATTTTGTCTACCGGATTGGAAGCATTTAAATGAATCACTTAACCAAAGGTTCATTCGTTTACAAAGGTTTAATATCATAGCTCCATCTCAGGGTATTCATTCAATCACACCTTGATCTCACGCTGCCAGTCTGCGTGGAATCAATGCATCACAGATAGTTTAAAGACAGATTAAACAACCTATATAGAGATTAAATTCATGGATTAAGGGCTTAATTGAACTATGGATAGATTCGACCTTAGTTCTACTTCTAAATCCTTAGGCGAGTCTGATCGCAGAGAGGTCGCGCCTCTTATTGTGATCCAAGTTTAATTTACTGCAAGTAATTCATCTGTTAGTATAAAAGTAACAAGGCAGTAAGAGGTGGTGATACATATTATAGATGAATCATTGTCGGTTTCAATCAAAGTTTAACCTATAGAGAAGCGAAATCTGAACTCGATCTCATGGAAATTGACCATTCGGTCCCAATCTAATGCTGTTAATAAGTGTCGATTCAAATGCATAAGGGATTAGTTCAACAATGTATAACAGAGCGTAAATCTGAAACCAATGGCTCGGATAAATCATTGGTAATTACACACAAGATTAAACAAGGTTCCGATCAACATATTACACACAGCGAAATCGCACTTCTTTGCAATCCCTATCTAAGAGTTTGCATGATTACTATATCGTTTGATAGTTAAAATAATCATCGAGCTATGAAGATCTGGGTTCCAAATCGTCTTGGATCTGGAATAATAGTTTTTACCGGGGGTGGCGTTGAGATCATCCATATGGCTCAACATTACATACAGTAAATTAGCATAGCTTAACTCTTACTCAATTGCTATCCCATATCAACCTATGGTAAGAGACAACGATCCAAAGATCCCTCCAAGCACGATGTCCGACATGATTCAGAATCGCATTGGTTAAATATGAAGATCGTGAAACTTCAGAAATAATGCACAGTCGTGCTTAGCTGAAAGCTATTATTCTCATACTAAATTATCACACATATTATATCATAATATAAATCAACATTTTATAAATAATATACAACAATATTCCAACCTGAATTCGATGGTTGTAGGTAGATCCTTCCGTTGCAGATTCATCGAACAGCTGCTCCTTGTCGCAATAGTCAAAATATCCAACTGACCCCTTGGTTGACCTACCTACAAATTTTTGGAGTATTCTTCTTCCTCCTAAACCCCCGAGCAATGGGGCCATAGAGCTCACACACAAATTCCCAAGGATCCAGAAATGAGTTTCCCCCTCACCAAGATCCCTTTCCAAACTCAAAATAGAAGCAAATCAATGTCTAGTTACCGTTACAGTTGCCAGCAAACAATAGGGTCCCTTTCCCTTTCCACTTGCCTTCCTTAAATAGATAAATCCTCTGCGACACATGTTGCTTCATGCAAAAATGTGTAACACCGAATCCTTTCTCTCTATGCATTCTCCTCCCACACTATGCCTTCACGTCCATCTCTTTTGCACTCCATTACACCCCTCTGTGTGGCCCTCAAATTCTTTCCACTTCAAATCCCATACATCCCCCTTCTCCCACCACCACTGCGCCTCCTTCCTGCAGCTCCCACCCATGCTACCATCTTCTCACACGTCCTCCTCATCTCCCATGACCTTTTGTTGTGTCCCACATGCCCCCCACTCGTGATCACACCTCCCCCTCCCTCCTACGCTTTCCCCCGTTGCTTCTCACGCCTCCCCCTCCCTCCTGTGCTTGCCCTCCCTATTGCTCACACGTCCACCTCCGCGCCCGCATCTCCCCATTCACCACATCCTCTATCTTCTCTTCCTACTTGCGTCTGCAGCACCCCCTCTCAATCACCTCCACACTTCTCCTTCCTCCCTGCAGCTCCCCCTCAACACTTCTCTCCACTTCACAAACACTCTCCCACGCACCCCTCCACTTCTCCTTCCCCCCCAACAGCTCCCCCGTCCCTCCTTCCATGACCACATGTGTAATATGCGTCCCCACCTACTTCTCCAGTTCCCCCACACTCCAACCTCCGGCTCCTGCCTCCACCACCCCTGACCACCGGCTCCTACTTTCCCTCCATCCCTATGCCCTCATAACGACCCCTCCTCAATATGCCCCCCCCCCCTCGACGTACCTCCGTGCTACCGTTGATTCAGCTCCCATTTCATCCCAACCGCGCTTCCATTCCCTCCCACCTTCCTCCAACCTCCAGCCTTCTCCACGAAACCCTAGTCATTCCACGATTTTCAAAAAAATATTATAATAATAATAAAACTATTGAAAACTATATGTGTGTATAATAATAATATTATTTTTAATAATTATTATTATTATCAATATTTTAATAATTAATTGGATTTATTATTAATTAATTATTAAACTCTTACATTAGCCATGATATCAAAGTGGGAAGAATTGGATATGATTTTTGATGAGCAAAAGAAAAAGATGGACGGAATGCTTGTTCATATGGAACAATCAGTTATAAAAACTGCTCAAAAAGCTATTGTTGACACCTTAAATAAAATAAGCCAACAAAGCAAATCGAAATCTTCTCAAGACAAGGACTTAGAACCTAAATCTCAATCTGACGTTTAAGCCCTAGAGAAAAACGACATAAAGAACATAAAAATGATGAAAAGGAGGAAGATATAGAAAATCATTATGGCAACCAAGATGAGATTAATAATATTAATCAAGATAATAAACAAGACAAGGATATAGAACATCCTAGTGATGACGAAAATAACAATGATATATATGATAAAGATGGAGATGATATTGATCAAGTTTGCGAGAAGAGCCAAGCTAGTGTTGCTGACAATAATAATGATCAATGCAATGATAAGCAATCGATCCCACAGTGTGCAAAAGAAATCAAATGTTTCAGTTTTAAACTATACCTTGACTATCCTCTCACCTCAAAAGAACATTAGTGAGAACAACTATAAGATTAACTAGACACAAGGTAATATTGGCATCAAGTCTGTCAAGTCTCTCCAGTTGGTGAGAAGAAGAGTTAAAATCTATAACCAAGCAAGCAGTAAAATCATAAACGAAAATTCACCAAATATATATTTAATGTAGATTTCGAAGCAAAAGAAACAAAAGGAAGTAATGGTCGTAATAAAACTTGCATGTCTCAAGTCATCAGTTTGACATAGAGCTAGAATAAAAAAAAATGACATCAACAAACTAAGCTTTGAGGACAAAGCTTCCCTTAAGGGGAAGGCAATGTCTAACAATTAATTAAAAATAATTATAATTATTCTAAGAGGACACAACTCCTCTCAAAAGGTGCCTAACAATATATAAAAGAGGCCCTCAATGTAATATTAATCATCACATTCAATTATTATTCAATATGTATTATTTATGAAGATGGATCTCTTCTTTATCCGGATACGGATTCCCCATAACACTCGTATTTGGTGTTACAAAATTCCTTTTTTCTTAATTATTTAATTATAACTACCTCACCCAACCATGTGTCTCTCTCTCATGAGAGTGCACATACATTCCTTGATTTACTCAAGTTTGTCCCTTGATGCTCAAATTTGAATCTATATTTTTTTGGGTGCAAGTGGAGTTGGCTAGATGATAATGTCTAGTCTATCATTTGCTCCTAAAGCAATTATTCCCCATTATTTATTTACTAATATTCATTTCATGTGAAAATAGCCTAAATGAAAACCATATGTTTAATGCATAAAAACTTGTCATTCGTTTTTGTCATGGGTCTAGGTACCACATCGTCGAGTCCTTTCAACCATCAATTTATTTTTACCATCTAGGTATCACATCGTTGGGTCCTTTCGTTAATGCTTCCTCGTTTCATCTGATTTGCGGGAACTTCATGTAGTGATTTAGGATTCATTACCTTCAATCATCCGTCTACACTCTACTGGAGACTAATGGTGTTGAGGAGTAAGTATGTTCTTACTATGTGCCCCTCAACCTTGTACATGACCAATTTCGTCATGGTCCACCCCGCACAACTTCACGCTTTCCGAAGTAAGCGGATAAGGACCTTTTAACTCGTGTGTGGATTTCGTATGAAGTTGACATCATTGTCGTTCTTTCGGGTATGATTTCTTCGTACTCTACGACCCATTTATTTCCTTTGCGAGTCAGTTGGTACCCATCAGTAGTATTGTTAATCATAATTCATCAATATACAATATGTAAATCAGTCGATAATAATAATCATCATTTGTTTCATAGATCGGCTAATCATTAAGAAAAACATGCATTTTGTTCATATACATCATATATTTCATAAAATCGCTAACCCTTAAGCACAGCATGCATTCATTCATCATTTTAAGCAAAATGTCCATTTCTATAAGTGTCGTTCATTTCGTCAATTTCGTTTATCATTTTGTCATTATGCAAATCATCATGTGTTTTTTCAATTATTACAACATTTCAAAACTCAAAGGACCATTTTATTAAAGTTTATTCAACCGGGTCACTTGAAAAGTGCCCTCAAAGTCTACAGTCAATCTAGGGGCATTACATGTACAAATATGGGGAGCAATAATCCTCCTCAATGCCTTCCCCCAATTTTTCATCATTATCTTTATCTTCGATATTTGATAATAATTGAAATGAGAGACTTATGTTGAATTTTTTCTCTTCGAGGCACCTACATAGAAGAGTATCAGGTGAATCATTTTCTCTAGGAATATATTGCTTTACATTTACATCGTTCACAATGCACTCGACTTCATATTTGAAGTGTGTAGGAAACGTAACGACCTATACAAACTTAAGCCCTTTTGAGTAATTTGGTAATTGAAAGATTTCGGACGTGATACCTATGACTGTGGTGAATGTTTTAAATATATATTTCTATAAATATGGCTTACTCCAACGATATATTTTAGGGGATGTAAACTTTGATTTGTTTCTTTTGAGACAATTGTTCGTTTAAAATGAGGGTGGGTGCACTAGAAACTAGATACCAACTGAGATTAATGCCACTAAATATTAAATGAATGATTTTATCTTTGAATTGTTTCATGCATGCCATTGATGCCATATTAAATAGAAAGATTATTTATGTCTGATTGTTTCACACTAGATATTGTTAGATATTAGACTCTTTATATAATAACTGGAAGTCATCGAAATTATGAATTGAAGTGTTCATATAGTGTGTGTCTTGCACGGAAAGGCCACACTAAAGCATGTTTCCTTAGTAAAGCATGTTTCCTTCATCTTTTGATAAAAAATTACACATGTTCATAAGCATGTCTTACATGCTTCCATGAAGAGGAATTTTTTTATTTTTATTTTGAGGTAAAATTTATTAAAAAAAAAACATAAAGATGGTTGAAATTATAAAGTAGGAAGATTTGTTATTTTTTGTTAAAAATTATTGAAAAAGCTAATAAAAATATGGTGTAAATTTTAAAGTATTTAGGCTATATCGCAATCAACATATATGGGTGTCATTTTCCATCTTTTTTAAATATATAAAGTATTTAGACTATATCATAATCAACAAATATGGATGTCATTTTTTGCTCTTTTTAAATATAATTGTCTATGTCCAATTATATCAACCACTTTTAAAAACGAAAATGTGATTATGCTAGTTGACATCCAATGTGTGTATAAAGATTGGTGAATTATTATTATTATTATAAAAAAAAAAGTTGTTTATGAATGAAAAATATAAAAAAATAATAAATTAAAATTAAAAAATCAATAATAATAATAATTTTATTTAATTATACAAATAATATATGTCAATTTGTGCTAGTTCATTCGATTAAAGTGTAGATCTAGTTAACAAGGAGATTTATAAATATGAAATAAAATTATATATCAATTAAAACGAACCAAAATCACAAGATAGCGATGTTTATACGTAAAATATTTGGAACTTCAAAAAAAGAATAATCTAAAGTTTTTAAAATGTGGAAAAAGTGAAGAATTTGATGTTTAGAATATAAATGAAAAAGACAAAAACCCTCCCTCCCTTATAAACATGATAAAATTGCATGTTATCTCCAAATATGATATAGTGGTTAAGTGATGGATGGGTCACATCAATGGCCAAGGTTAATAAATAAAAATGGAAAAACAAAAATTTATTCGTTCACCAGAATATACATTAAAACATGATACCAAGAATTATATTTTGCAAGTAAAACACAATTTTTTATGAAAAAAAAGAAAAAGAAAAGTTAGATGCAACAATAAATTATATATCTAATATTTGCATAGTTCTTTGATGTCAGTAATTCTATTTGGAATAAAATTTATTTTGCATGAAAATTATTTTAAGAAAATTGATATCAGGAAGAAGAAATTTCAAAGGCAGAGGGGGTTGAAACATCTCAAGCAAAAAATCAGACCTGAAATGCAAGTGTTGTGGGAAGAATGGACATGAAGCATATCAGTGTTGGGCTCCTTGGGACTCCATTAAAGGAAGACATAATCAGAACAAAGAAGACAAAAATAAGAGCCAAGAGACTGGTAAAGCCCTTGATTTTGCTCATTATATTGTTTCACATTGTAATCTTGGAATTAATGAAATAAATTCTCTTTCATCTTACAAATGTTGTTGGCTTCTTGATATCTTTGCAACATCCCACATTACTTTTAGGAAATATTGTTTTGAAGAACATAATGACATTGTAGATGGCATAGTGTACTTTGCAGAAAAATCTAGCCTCAAATCAAAGGGAATTGGTTCAATCAGGCTCAAGCTGCCTAGATTCCCTGACTTTGTGTTAAAGAATGTTCTCTATCTTCCAAAGTTGTAGAGAAGCTTGTTGTCCTTAGTGCAAATTCGATAGAAAGGCCATTCCATACACAGGTTCAATGGAATTGTAGAGATAGGGAATTCCTCTAACAATAAGGTAATCATGACCAAATATGAAGATGGAAAGTTATTGAAGTTAAGCAGATTTTTTGCAAGAATTCAAAACTTTGCCTACCTGTCTCAACATGAAGAAGGTAATCGGTCATCTAGTTTGTTATGGCATGCTAGATTTGGTCATTTGAATTATAACAATATTTGTTTGTTAAGAAATAATGGTGTATTTGGTTTTCCCACCATTCCTATGCTAAAGAACAAATGTGATGCATGCATACTAGGAAGACATAGTAAGAAACCATTCCAAGAGTATAAATTCAGAGCATGTGGAAATTTAGAGCTGCTTCACTCTGACTTATGTGGCTCCATGCCAGTTCCTTCTGCAAATAATACTAAGTAACTCATGACCTTTGTTGATTTCTATGTTAGGAACCCATGTCTTTATTTGTTAGTCTATTCTTGTTGGATGCATATGCTTTGTAAGACGTCCCATAGTATTTATTGATCCATAGATTGTGTTATTGTTGTTGGGTGCATATGCTTTGTAAGTCGCTCATAATAATTGTTGACCCATAGTTTGTATTGGCCCATGGTTTTGACCATAGTATTGGCGCCTAGAATTAGTATATAAGTGTGTGTTGAGGCCAATGAAGGCACCGTGAAGTTATTTGTATTGAGATTCCTCAAAGAAGGTTGCCCCCTCGAAGTGGCCTGTGATCAATAAAGTGATTCTGAGTTATATTATTACTGTTATCTCGTGTATTTTCATTAATTAATTGTTGCAAGTTCCTCACATCTGGTATCAGAGCACTTTCTTGGGCTTGTTGGGTGAAATTGCTGCCAAAATTTGTTTTTCGCATCTGTTGCAGGTTCGAATATCGGAATAATCTCTATCCGCTTAACTATGGTAAGTACTTGGGCATAAGCCTAAAACTCATTGTAAGGAGTACCACAGGAACCCCAAAGTAGCTGGCCCATTGAGAGGACCTGCTAGCGAAAAGGGAAACAACCCCTACCTGATTGACTGGTTCCCACCTGTGAGGTAAACCAAGAGCTGTCGGTTGTGGCAAAGCGGTTATCAGTTTTACCTGAGTCGTGGAGTGAGAGGTATTGCCCCAATACGCAAGCCGTCAGAGAGCATTGGTGGCCGTGTGAATCCCCTGAACCGTTAGGAAGCCGAGCATATGGGGTCCATATCTATTTTTAGCTAATAAATCATAGATTTGCTCTGTCCAGAACTATTGCCGATCACTTCCGCGCCATTTCAGATCTATCTGTTGCCGATCACTTCCGCGTCGTTTCAGATCTATCTGTTGTCAATCCCTTCCACTCAGTTTCAGATTCATATGTTGCCGATCCCTTCCGCGTCGTTTCAGATCCATCTGTTGCTGATCCCTTCCACGTCATTTCAGATCCATCTGTTCCCGATCCCTTCCGCACCGTTTCAGATCTCTGTTTTCGATCCCTTTTCTCGCCATATCTCCCTTGTTTTCACTTTGTTTCCCTTGAAACTTCCCTGACACCCCTGTCATCCGATTTTGTATCTTTCATTCCTGAGGACCCTATCCCAAATTCCACTTCCCGAAACTAGAAATTCCACATTTGTTTATTTTTAGGGTTTTCCATAACTTCTTTAATTTTCACCCAATCGCCTTCAAATTTTGCCATCATGTTTATTCCCTATTTCTGCTTCTTTGTCCCTCTTTGACAAATTTTCCCATTCTTTCACCCCGCTTCGGAAATCCTCATTTTCTGCTTCCTTGTCCATTCAAAAGTGTCCAAAACCTAGTCAAACCCCAATTACCCATCAGAGTTTTTCCCAAATCCAAATTTCCCTTTACTAGATAAGCTTCTGTTTGTGTTTTTCTACCCATTCAAAAAAGACAAAAAAATACTGGTTATGGTTGTCACCCGCATAGGAGCAAAAACCATGGAGGAAGCACTTGTAGCCATCCAAACCAAACTCCAGGATCTGGATGAAAAATTTCTCGACCTCCATCTTGAGCATTCAGCCATGAACAACAAACGACAATCCGAGTCTTCATCAGACAATGGGTTCTCTTTTTCCAACAATTTTCGTGGTCCGAAGCTTGATTTTCCTCACTTCAATGGAACTGATTTGATTGGCTAGATCTCTCATGCAGAATAGTATTTCATTTTGCATCATACTTTTGATGTCACCAAAGTTCCACTTGCATCCTTTCATTTGGAACATGAAGCTCTTCAATGGTACCATTGTTAAATCAAGGCTCATGAAGAGCCAAAATGGCCAGATTTTTGCCAGCTCCTTTTGCAACGATTTGATCCTAGTGCTTTTGATGACTTCACAGGATCCTTCACTAAATTTCTCCAAATTGGCACTGTGAGAGAGTATCAGACATAATTTGAGAAACTGGCCAATCACACAGAAGGATTGTCTGATGAATTCTACTAGAGTTGTTTTATCAGTGGTCTTAAGGATGAAATCCGCTCAGAGGTTAAAATGTTATGTCCCAACACAATGATGGAAGCCATGGGGTTGGATAAGTTGGCCGAAGACAAGATTGCAGCCCAACAGTGCTCCAAACCCACTTTTTTTCCCTTCCAAAATATGGTTTCTCGATGACCTCCCATCCCACCAGCTCCTCGACCAACGCCTATCAAGCATTTTCCTGAAACAAAGATGCAGGCACATAGAGAAAAAGGTCTATGTTATAATTGTGATGAGAAATTCACTCGGGGACATAGATGTGTTCGGCAAACACTCTATCTCTTGGATGTAGATTCTCTGACTGCCTCTGAAATTGGTGAAGAAGCTCCAGATACAATGGATGATCAGGTCGACATTCAGGAGCTGCCTATTGACCCTCCATCTCAGGAAGACCACCTAGAGATATCTCTCCATGCTTTAGTCAGAATAAGCACCCCCGAAACAATGCGGATCATGGGTTACTTCAAGAAGCTCCCTATGACCATACTCATTGATTCTAGTAGCACTCATAACTTCATTGACCCTCGAATCGCCAAACAGGATGATTGTTTCATCCATCCTTGCTCCAACTTTGAAGTCATGGTTGCCAATGGGGGCACCTTACCTTGCAAGGGGAATTGTCACAATGTGCGTATCTCTATGGAATATTATAACTTGCGCTTTGACAATGTTTTCCTTTGCCTTAGGTGGATATGATATGGTTTTCGGTGTTCAATGGTTATGCACACTTGGACCCATCTTATGGGATTTTGCTGAACTTTGGATGCCGTTTTCAGTCAATGGGAAAAAACACATATTTACAGGCTTACAACCAGGGTCTCTCCATCATTAGTTCACATCGCCTAGAAAAAATCCTTAAGAAGAATTCACATGGTGTCATCGCTCAACTCCATTCCATTCAGATGCACCCATCAATGGTCACCACTACTCCCTTGGATCTCCAACCAATTTTGGATAGATATGCTAGTTCCTTTGCTGAACCAATGGGATTGCCGCCTTCACGAGACCTTTCCGGTAAGAATTTATCCGCCTCTACATCTCCGGAGGAAATGATGGCTATTTTGCATGCAGTACAGATATAACAGCCATACCTATTAGGGAATTCTTTCTGCATCACGACTGCTCACCAGAGTCTGAAATATTTCCTAGAACAATGAGTCTCCTCACTTGCACAACTGAAATGGATTCGCTAACTCCTGGGTTATGCCAATGAGATCACTTACATAAAGGGTCAAGACAATTAGGTGGCAGATTCTCCTTCTCGCACAATTGATGCCCATGTTTCTCTTTCACCTATTTCTATGCTTGTTCCAAATTGGTTGCAATCTGTTCAACAGGGCTATGTCTTCTCTCAACTCCATGCATCTCCATTGGTTAGGCACTCTGGGTTCCTCCAAATGTATGAGCAGGCACAACATAACTTATTTTGGCAGGGAATGAACATGACAATTCAACAGATGGTGGTTGAATATGATATCTTCCAGCTCCTTCCGGGATTGCTTGAACCCGTACCCATCCTTCCACGGATCTGGATAGATATGTCTCTAGAATTCATTGAAGGGCTCCCTAAATCTGTAGGGAAGGCTAACATTACCAATAAATGTTTGGAAACTTATCTTCGTTGCTTCACCTCCGAACAACAACCACCGTGGGCGAAGTGGCTCCCTATCGCTGAATGGTGGTACCCTACTGCATCTAAAATTACTCCATATGAAGCAATCTATGGTCAGGAACCTCCATTTCTTCTTCCATACACCCTCAACAATGCGCCAATTCAGGAAATTGACACGGTTCTTCGAAACCGTGACCAGATTCTTCGCATTTTGCAGGACACTCTTCACATGGCCAGAATTCGAATGAAACAACAAGCCGATCAACACTGTTATGAGTGCACTTTCAAGCAATTGTTATGGTTTTCCTTTGTCTACATCATTCCAAGCAATCCTCCATGACACTCAAAGGGCATCCGCTTATCTCTCGCTCTATCATAGAGGTATTCATACAGTGGTATGACATGCAACCAACGGCTACTACATGGGCACCACTCCTTTAGATTCAACATGAATTTCCACATCTAAAGCTTTGAGGACAAAGGTTTTTCTAAGGGAGAGGGGATGTTAGGAACCCATGTCTTTACTTTGTTAGTATATTGTTGTTGGATGCATATGCTTTGTAAGACGTCCCAGAGTATTTGTTGATCCATAGTTTGTGTTATTGTTGTTGGGTGCATATGCTTTGTAAGTCACCCGTAGTAATTGTTGACCCATAGTTTGT
Source organism: Larix kaempferi (assembly GCA_027924585.1). Classification (NCBI taxonomy): domain Eukaryota; kingdom Viridiplantae; phylum Streptophyta; class Pinopsida; order Pinales; family Pinaceae; genus Larix; species Larix kaempferi. Next base: position 5,102,560 of record BSBM01000066.1, read on the forward strand.
ATTGGCCCATGGTTTTGACCCATAGTATTGGCACCTAGACTTAGTATATAAGTGTGTGTTGAGGCCAATGAAGGCACCATGAATTTATTTGTATTGAGCTTGCTGAAAAGAGGTTTCCCCCTTGAAGTGGCCTGTGATCAATAAAGTGATTCTGAGTTCTGTTATTACTACAATCTCATGTATTTTCATTAATTAATTGTTGCAAGTTCCTCACAGTCTATACTAGAATGTGTTGTGTATACTTGTTGAAGACAAATTCCGAAGCATTTCAGACATTCAAGAACTTTCATGCATGGATAGAAAATGAAGCACAAGCTCATATTGGTACATTTCGTTCTAATAATGGTAAAGAATACACCTCTATTTATTTTGAAGACTATTTTTGTAAACATGGGATTACACATCAAAATTCAGTTCCCTAGAATCCTCAACAAAATGAAGTGGAAGAAAGAATGAATAGAGCCTTAATGATTATGGCATGCTCAATGATGTTTTTCAAGAATGTGAAACTAATGTTTTGGGGTGATGTAGTATTATGTGTAGCATATTTGACAAATATAAGTCGATCTCATGTTCTTGAATACAAGATTCCACATAAAATGTGGTTTGGCCACATTCCTTTGGTTATGCAAAATTCTAAGTCACAACAGATCTTAGAGCTGAGGATACCTCACAAAGAAAGAATGAGTAGAAAAGTTGAATAAGAGTGAAAATTGTAGTAAAAAAGAGCAAAAGAATAATTATGTAGTAGAAGTCAGATATGAGAAGAGTAATGTCACATGATCCAATAATCAGTATAATAAACAATGATGTTACCATGGAGATAATTCAAATCACACAGGAGCATTCGAACCTCTGTTGGTCTAGCATAGGGATTATCACCACTCGAGTGCTCCAGAAGACTCAAACTCAACTCAACTGAACCTAAACTCAGCTAGTTTAAGTCACAATCAGTTAATTGAATAAGGAGGGTGCAATAGTGAGTTTTTCATGCATGTCAATTAGAAATGGGCGCATGAGGCCACGATCAGTGGCATCCAGAGATCTAACCCCCCACAAGAGTCAACTAACTCAGGTGGACTGCACTGTAATACTTAGTAGGTTCCTATAAAATAGGGAAATGACTGAAGTGGTCCTTAAATGATGCATCTAGGGATTAGAAGGTGGTAGATGGATCCTGGATGACATCTTCACACCACTAGGGGGAAAATGACATCATCAACGACTAGGAAAAATAAATAATTCTATGTAGGACAAGGATGGAGTATTGAAATATCCTAACACCCCGCTTAATCCATACTTTTTCATCCTAGGCCATGGTTACGAATACCAAACGTAACCCATATAATCAAATAAATGATAAAAAGGAACTTTCCATGAACCAAGGAAATGGAGAAAAACCTCATGGGAAAAATAACCCCCCCCCCTCAAAAATAACAACAATAGGGAACTCAAAGAAACTTCATGCTAAGAAGAGAAGGAAAAAACTTTCCTTAGTGAAATCCTTTACAAAAATATTGGCAAGCTGCTCCTCTGCAGGATAGCAATGTAGGTGCTAGATATGGATCTATATCTAGATATGCTCCTCTGATGTACCTCCCACTGTGTAGAATTTGTATTTTCCCAAAAAATTCTTTCAGGAACCCTTCTTGCTACTATAGTGAATGGCTCATTGTGGTCCAAATCATGAACCTTTGAGTACCATTTTTTAGACAAATAATATTTGTACTTGGTTGTAGATCCCCCATGGCAAGTCTCTCAAAGATATTGTGGATCAAATCCCACCATCATGTAGCACCTCACTGAGAGAAGTGGATCTGCATGACATAGTGCAAGTTTTGCATGATACTAAGATCTGGTGGTTCTATGGTCAGAGGATCCCCAATTGTTTTCCAAGCAACTACAAGGACTTTGTGATACCATATTGGCCTTGTCCATGGATTGGGTACATGTGTTGGATCTGGATCTGAATCTCCTTGAAATTTATTCTCAACATCAAGATCTTGATCCTCATCTTCATTAGAAGAGATATCACTCTGATCTTCATCAGATTCCAATGGGGTTGGCAGAGAGTATGTCAAAAAATGGGAGAATTCATATGCCTTGGAGGCATGGTTTGCAAACCCTTTCGCTATAATATTCCCAGTAGAGATCTCTGCAATCTCAACTGTGTCAAGACCAAAGACCACTTTCTTCGGTGAGCCTGTGTGAGTCATCTGATATACATACAACAAATTTGCTGACAAAGAAGGCACAAATAGAACATTTTTTAACTTCCCATGCTCCATATGTATTGTGTCCTTCCCTTCAGCAGAGATCTTAGAATTGCCTCCCATGTGAATAATCAGACCATCTTTGATATCTAGAGAAGAAAATTATTCTTTTGAGGTGACCATGTGGTTGGAGGCTCCTAAATATATGAGGAGGGATTATGATTTTGAAAATATAGCCTTTAGTGCATGGCATCTCTCATCACTATCAGACTCACTTCCAGAATCAATCTCTCTTGCACCTTCTGGGATGGAAATGTTGTGATGTTTAAGAAGCTTGGTCATCTGATCTATCTTCTTCTGCATGCAGGATATCTCTGGGTGGTTTCCTTTCTTGCAATAGGAACACTTGGATTTCTCAAATCCCTTTTGTTTGTCCTTGTTGGAGTTGGAGGATCCTTCTGATGGAATTGACTTGAAATTTTGTTTGGGTTCTTGGCATCCTTCTTGGGTTAAGATGGCCTCTTATCCTTTCCCTTCTGCTTCCCCTTCCCATTCGCACTTTTTGCTTCTCCAGCTTTATTCCAAACTGACCACTAAAAGACCTAGGAAGTCTATATAATAGCCATCAAATATTGAACTGAGGTTCATCACTTTTCCTAACGAGGAAATTTACCTTGGGGTTTTGCTGTGTTTGCACCAAAGAGATTTGATGAGGGGATATGCTATGTTGTTGATCATGTTGTGAGTCTCCCAAACTCTTATTGAGTTCAGGAGGTTGATGTTGAGTGCAGAAGGAATTTTATTTCAGGAGGTTGATGCTGAGTCGAGAAGGCATTTTGAGTGCCTTGCTTCTACACAGATTCCACCCACTTATTGGACCAGTAATCAGGCTTGGGGGTTCACTAGAAGTCAGCAGTTGAGCTGCTTCTTCTGAAGCAAGTTGGGAGGAACAGGCCTCCTTAGGTGTTTGTCGGCCCTATTTTCATCTACAGGTTCTATTTGTTTATTTGTTGTTAAGTAGTTAAATCTGTTTCTTTACAATTATTTAATTTTATTTACAGAATGTGTTCTGGTTTAAATGCTTGTACTTTTATTTTCTGAATCAGTTTAAAATTATGAATAGAAATGATGAATGAAATAAATGATCTCTGCATTTTTCCCCATGCCATAGGAATTGCATCGTACTCTAGTACATAGATAGATTAAGATAGATAGGTATGATAGGCAAATAGCCATGAGAATGAGAAGATAGAAATGCTATATTTTCTCAAGTTACTATTTATTGTCAAAAATTCCTATATTTACATGTATCGGTGTTTTTCCTTATTATTTCTGCACAGACATTTATTTTCAGAATTTACAGTCATGTTTTCTACATTTTATAAATATCAGACTGTTTAGAAATAAATAATTTCCCTTTTTGAAAATCATATGAATTATTTTCTAAATATTACAAATGAAGAATAGGTCTCAATGTATAGCATATTGATATCAATTTATATTATAAATAATGCATAGTAATAAATACAAATTATTTATGTACAGAACCATCTACTCTTAGCACTGTATAACACAATGTATTTCTTTTATTTAGAAACAGATCGGCAAACCTTAAACACTTGACCAAACCCTCTATCCATATGCTATACGAATTTATCTAAGATATAGAATCATTCATTTTTAAACGGAGCTAAGTTAGGGTTTCCATTTCACAAACACTAGTTTGATGCCAAGAATGTATCAACGAGCAACATCATTTTATACTTTACAAAACGAGGACGAAACCCTAACCCTTAGGAAAATTTCATGAGTTTGAAATGCAACAGCACCGGTACAAATTAACGAATTACATACAGGCTGCAATCCTTCCACAAGGATAGACATCTATTCTTTAGCAATAGACTCATCATTTGTACAAACTTCATATAAATTATTCCATCGTATTTTACATTTCAGTTTTCACCGTTCACAAAAAGAAAAACGATAGTAGCAGATTATCGAAACCCAAATCATTACATTATCCCAAGTCTGTGAGAAAGAACAACTTCACACGACAGCCATCAAACATAACAGGCTCATGCCTCTTGGGTCGAGGAGTCCTCCTCCCCATTATTTTAAAAGTTTACAAACCCTATCTCGACGAAATTACAAACTCTGTGAGTTAAAAACACAAACACACAGAACATCACATAGTCGTCCATCATCTTCATCTACACAGAGTTTCAAGGAAACTGCCGAGGCTTACTGGTTGGTATAGCTATTGCCAACTTTCAACGCCCAGATTTGAGGAGCCATTGATTATTACACCTTCAAGAACAATACAGATGTGGTTAAAATAGTATCTCAGAAGGAAAGATTAAACTATCAAAATTCGAATAACTTGTTAGCACTCATGTATGCACGTTACAGTGAAGGAATCAAAACACATTACCTTTTTAATTGTTGGCAAGTAGCAGCATCAAACACCAGACAGTTGCAACAGCAATTGTAAATTCTCATACTATCGAATGCCGAGGTTGAAGGAAACCCCACACAGAACTATCAACTTTAAAACAGTGACACAGTGCCGAGAAATTTATCAACCTTGGCGAGGCCCTGACCTCTCATCTCAAAACCAGATTTTAAAAAAGAATGAACCCTCAACTGGTTTGGTATCGAACCACATCAAGAAAACAAACCTAAGCTGCCAACTTAATAAATATCCACTACATAGAGACTGGAGAGTTCGGCTCTACAAGTGACACAGGTCATGAGTTCAAAACACAGGAGCTACGCCTCTACAGGAAAAACAACCACCCTACAAACCCTCAGCCGGTCGGCCAAATGCAGAGCCATAACTACCAAATGCCAAGTTCACAATAAACACTACGATTGAAACAAAGGTAGGGTTTAACCCACACCCATCATTACACTGCCAGATCAACGGTGGAGATCATCGAGTAGATTTACGAAGCATCAAGCCATCTACCACATTAAATGTGTTATCATTACAATAGCCACGAAGGAGTCAGTTCATTAACCTTTCAACTGTTATGTTTACACATCATCACAAGGAGGATCAATACCACTGTATTGGCACGTGAACAAAGCGGCTATACCATCCACGATGGAACTCCACTATCCATAGTAGTTGTAAGCATTCAATGCATAAGTTACGGTTACACTTGCCAACCTGTGACATTAACATTCAAATCATAACATTTAATACATTGGAGTTTGCATATGGTATAGTCGTGATATACCACCTTGTCACGACATGTTTGTACAAGGTTGTATAGATAATGCTAGGGTTCATATAGTAGCATATGTTCGCATAGCATCACATATCGCATAATATCAAATAGGTTAGTATAGTATCACATTGTGTACATAGTGTCACACATTTACATATTTGCATATAATTCACATTAGTATAGTATCACATTGTGTACATAGTGTCACATAATTGCATAGTGACACATAGGGTCACCCTAGTGCACACAACACACATTTCATATGGTATATGTAAATATATAGTTAGAGTTTTGATAATATTTCAAATTACATCATAATATAGATCATATAAATAATCAAAGAAACATACATTCTATTGTATGGTGATACATTCTATTGCATGGTGTAATAAAAGTCATAATGAGAAATTAAATCATTATCACCATTGTAGAATATAGTCTCTACGTATAATATTAAACAACATTACATAGAATTTCTATAGTTTGCAATGAGAGAAGATAGATAGTTATGTATAGCTCAACTTGAAAACTTAAGTGAAAATAATATATTTCTGAGTACAAAACTGAGACACGAACATTACAGACTTTCCCATGATTCATATACAAGTTTGTAATTTATAAAGATTAAGATGCCCTGTGTGCATCAAGCAGTCTTTTTCAGACACCTTTATCTTAAACGATTATAGTCTTGAGCCGATATTTTATCGGTAGAATGCCCAAGTTTTATAACTTCAATTATTGATAAAGTAGATTACTGAAAAACTGTATAGTCACTTGTCGCAACCTTAATCCTTACCTGTAAATTGTCACAAGTACGAAATCACATGCTTTAGCACGAATGCTAAGTAAGCCTCGGGGCGTCCATAGGACCCCTTCATCAATCAAACAAAAGTATATTAGTCAAACAGTTGTTTCATCATTCATAAACAACAAAAGTAGAAGTTTGTAGCAGTACAACTAAATATGAATAACATCAAGACATAAGCAGAAATCTGTTCATCGCAAATTCTTACATTATAAACCAACATGGCATTTAGTACAGCAAGATAACATTTTATGCATCGTTCTATTTCCGCATATATTAAATAAGCAATAAATGTCACATAGAAAAATTTTAAACTTTTGTGATTTTTTCTGGAATGTTACATGTGGTATCAGAGCGCAAGTTCAAACTCTAGGCCTGATTTAGGCTCATGCACGCAAACAAAAAATAAATCAAAAAGTTTATGTTACTAACTTTTGTAACTTAATTTTATTTTTGCACAAAACATATTGACCTTTAATTGCATGTATGGAAATACCAGAGGAATCAGCAGAGGACAGATCTCCTCATAATGGATGCATTAATAATAACAATACTGAAGGAATTTATGTTGAGTTAAACAACCAATCTTCTGAAATTTTACGCACTGTACAAGATTTAAAATCTGAGTTAAAAGCTGTTAAAGAAGAAAATGAATGGATTCTTAAGGTACAGGAAGAGTTACAACGGAATTTAAAAGGAAACTATCATAGTGATGAAAGAGGCAGAAAATCAGAATTGAAGGCTGATTCTAAAACAATGTCCCTTCAACATAAGCATAAGAAAACAAGAAATGATAAAAGGAACAGTTACTCATCTTCTAAATCTGATCCAAGTAATGATGATATTAATTATGGTAGCAGTAATAGTGAGTGTTGCTCTAAAAAGAGAAAACATAAACATCATGAACAGATTACTAGGGAGTTTAAAAAGATTAAGCTACCAACTTTTAACGACGAAAGTGAGAAGGGTGAGACAACAAAAGCTTGGTTGTCTGGAATGAAAAAGTACTTTAATATTTATGACTACTCTTCTCAACTGAAAGCCAAGATGGCTATTTGTAATCTGACCGAGAAGGCAGATATCTGGTGGCAGGATGTTAAAAGAATCAAGAGTATAAAAGAAAAAGAAGTAACTTGGACTATGTTTAAAAGTTTGTTTAAAAATAAGTTTTTGTCGGAATGGTACTTTGATGATAAGTCAAAAGAGTTTTACGATTTAAAGTTGGGTACAATGAACATGAAGTAACTTTGCAACAAGTTCCTTAGTTTGCTGAGGTACGTACCCTACATGGTTGACGAAAATCCTAAAGTACAAAGGTTTCTTAGTTGTTTACCTTTTAATATAAAAGATCGTATTGAGTATGATAATCCTTCCACTTTGGAAGAGGCCATTAGAAAGGAAAATTTTTGTTTTGATCAAAACAGAAAAAGAAAAGGAACAACTAGCTGGAAGAACAGTAAGACTAATCAATATGACTATAAAAAGAAGAATTTTAATCATAATGCTAGAGGTTTTAAGAAGAATTTTAATAACATAAATTTTCCTAATAATTACAGGAATAATGCATCTCAGAATTCTACTGTTGCAAGAAATGTACCTAACAATAATAATCACAGCAATCACAATAACAACAACAACAAGTATGCTTAACAGAAGGGACCCATAAAGTGCTATGAATGTGGCGGACCACATAAGAGAGCAGATTGCCCACGCAACAAGAGGATAGCCAACAATATTCATACTATGCAAGAAGAACCTATAGTTGGAGATATCGCAAGAGAAATGCCCAAGATAAATGCAGCACTGGAGAACCGTCAAGCAGACCATCAAACATCCATGGTCGAAATTGAAGGCATGATACAAAACAAGTCTATTTCTATTTTAATAGATCTAGGTGCAAATCTAAGTTATATTTCACCTACTTTAGTAAACCGTAGCGAGTTAAAAACAGAGAAATTTCATAATGCATGGTTAGTTCAGCTTGCAACAGGAACTAAAAGGAAGGTTACATATTTTGTCAAGAATTGTGAAGTATTTTTAAGTTAGCTGAAAACACAAATTAATCTGAATGTTTTAACCTTAGGGTCATATGATTTGTTGATTGGTATAGATTGGCTTGAACAACATAGAGTTTTACTGAATTGTTATGATAAATCTTTTACATGTATAAATAATTAAGGTAATTCAAAAATAGTAAAAGGAATTCATAGGAAGATTTCAGTAAGGCATATTTCTGCCTTACAAGTAAAGAGAGCTGCTATAAAAGGTTGTAAAATGTTTGTTGTTAATGTTGTTAATGATGAGTGTACATCTAAAGAAGACAAGTTAAAACTAGAGGATATTCCCATCCTTAGGGACTTTTCTGATGTATTCCTAGAAGAGATTTCAGGATTACCTCCGAAAAGAGAACTTGATTTCACCATTGAGTTAGTACCCGGTGCGGTACCAAACTTGAAGGCCCCCTATAGGATGAATATTCTGGAGTTAAATGAGTTAAAATCTCAGCTGAAAGAATTAATAGATAAAAACTACATAGGTCCCAGTGTGTCCCCTTGGGGAGCACCAATAATATTTGTTAAAAAGAAGGACGGTACCATGCTTTTGTGCATTGACTACCGTCAGCTTAATAAAATGACAATTAAGAATCGGTATCCCTTACCCTACATAGATGATATATTTGATCAAGTACGTAGAGCAGAGATATTCACTAAAATTGATTTAATGTCGGGTTATCATCAAGTCCGGATAAAAGATGAGGACATATTCAAAACTGCATTCAGAACGCGTTATGGACACTACGAGTTCATAGTTATACCTTTGGGCTAACCAACGCACCGGTAGTGTTCATGTGTTTAATGAACAACGTTCTGCATAAATATTTGGATAAGTTCGTAGTGATATTCATTGATGATATCCTGGTTTACTCAAAAACTAAAGAAGAGCATGATGAACATTTAAAAATCATTTTACAAGTACTTAGAGAACATCAACTTTACGCTAAGTTCAATAAGTGTGATTTCTATAAAGATAAAATTCAGTATTTGGGTCATATAATTTCTACACAGAGTTTCAAGGCAACCGCTGAGACTTATCGATTGGTATAGCTTTTGCCAACTTTCAACGCCCATATTTGAGGAACCATTGATTCTTACACCTACAAGAACAATACAGATGTGGTTAAAATAGTATCTCAGAAGGAAAGATTACAGTATCAAAATTCAAATAACCTGGTAGCACTCATGTATGAACGTTACAGTGAATGAATCAAAACACATTACCTTTTTAATTGTCAGCAAGTAGCAGCATCAAACACCAAACAGTCGCAATAGCAATTGTAAATTCTCATACTATCGAATGTCGAGGTTGAAGGAAACCCCACACAGAACTATCAACTTTAAAACAGTGACATAGTGCCGAGAAATGTATCAACCCTGGCGAGGTCCTGACCTCTCATCTCAAACCCATTTTTAAAAAAAGAACAAACCCTCAATTGGTTTTCTATCGAACCACATCAAGAAAACAAACCCAAGCTGCCAACTTAACAAATATCCACTGCACAGAGACTGGAGAGTTCGGCTCTATAAGTGACACAGGTCACGAGTTCAAAATGCAGGAGCTACACCTCTATAGGAAAAACAACCACCCTACAAACCCTCAGCCGGTCGGCCAGACACAGAGCCATAACTACCAAACGCCAAGTTCACAATAAACACTACGATTGAAACAAAGGTAGGGTTTAACCCACACCCATCATTACACTTCCAGATCAATGGTGGTGATCATTGGGTAGATTTACGAAGCATCAAGCCATCTACCACATTAAATTTGTTATCATTACAATAGCCACGAAGGAGCCAGTTCATTAACCTTTGAACTATTATGTTTACACATCATCGCAAGGATGATCAATACCACTATATTGGCACGTGAACAAAGAAACTATACCATCCACGATGGAGCTCCACTATCCACAGTAGTTGTAAGCATTCAATGCATAAGTTACGGTTACACTTGCCAACCTATGACATTAACATTCAAATCATAACATTTAATACATTGGAGTTTTCATATGGTATAGTCGTGATATACCACCTTGTCACGACATGTTTGTACAAGGTTGGATAGATAATGCTAGGGTTCATATAGTAGCATATGTTCGCATAGCATCACATATCGCATAATATCAAATAGGTTAGTATAGTATCACATTGTGTACATAGTGTCACACATTTACATATTTGCATATAATTCACATTAGTATAGTATCACATTGTGTACATAGTGTCACATAATTGCATAGTGACACATAGGGTCACCCTAGTGCACACAATGCACATTTCATATGGGATATGTAAATATATAGTTAGAGTTTTGATAATATTTCAAATTACATCATAATTGAGATCATATAAATAATCAAAGAAACATACATTCTATTGTATGGTGATACATTCTATTGCATGGTGTAATGAAAGTCATGATGACAAATTAAATCATTATCACCATTGTAGAATATAGTCTCTTGGTATAATATTAAACAACATTACATAGAATTTCTTAGTTTGCCATGAGATAAGATAAACATCTATGTACAGCTCAACTTGAAAACTTAAGTGAAAATTATATATTTCTGAGTACAAAACTGAGACACGAACATTACAAACTTTCCCATGATTCATATACAAGTTTGTAATTTATAAAGATTAAGATGCCCTGTGTGCATCAAGCAGTCTTTTTCAGACACCTTTATCTTAAATGATTATAGTCTTGAGCCGAGATTTTACCGGTAGAATGCCCAAGTTTTATAACTTCAATTATTGACAAAGTAGATTACTGAAAAACTGTATAGTCACTTGTCGCAACCTTAATCCTTACCTGTAAACTATCACAAGTATGAAATCACATGCTTTAGCACGAATGCTAAGTAAGCCTCGGGGCGTCCATAGGACCCCTTCATCAATCAAACAAAAGCACATTAGTCAAACAGTTGTTTCATCATTCATAAATAACAACAGTAGAAGTTTGAAGCAGTACAACTAAATATGAATAACATCAAGACATAAGCAGAAATCTGTTAGTCGCAAATTCTTACATTATAAACCAGCATGGCATTTAGTACAACAAGATAACATTTTACGCATCGTTCTATTTTCGCATACATTAAATAAACAATAAATGTCACGTAGAAAAAATTTAAATTTTTGTGATTTTTCCGGGATGTTACAACTCATGATCATTCATACAAAAAGTAATACAACTGAATTAGGTAAACATCATGAATAAATCAAACATATAATCATAATGGTTTATAACAATGAATAACATCATCCAGTCCTACATTGGTCCCATCCATCCCCATTGGTACTCCAACCACCTTATCAACACTAACTCCATCTCTTGACCTCTCTGTCCCGTCCTCTGTTGGAATATACTATGGCATCGACTACACAACCTAACCACATATAGAACTCGTAATCAGAAGTGTCGATCAACTACATCAACGAGGCTTCCCCAACAGTCATCGACTAGTCATCATCACACATCTAGGGGAGCATGCTCATTAGAGCGCTCCCATGACTCCGGGTTTCGGGGGATAAATGGTGGGAAATGCGTCCACCCCCTTGATTGTGCTACATCAACCATACTATGCCAACATTGTCATAATGGGTCTCCTCATTGAAAAACCACATTGGGAAAGTGACGGTTCCTGTTAGAACTCACACTCACCCACAAGTCATATAAATATTTGAATTCACTATTAAATAACATGAAAATCGATATCACAAGTCATATCAATGTTTCAAATCATAACTTCAATTGTAATTGCAACATACAATACAACACTATCTCATAGTTGATTCATGTGTGTGTCAGCTCAATAACCACATACACTTCTCATGCATAAATATATCTAACTATTTCAAGTGATAAGGTATTTCACAGCTGATATTGAAATAACCACGGATGTTCTTTTGCATCACATTACCTTTGTTTGATATTCAATGTATAGTTTTAAACTAATATCAAGGTACTACCTTCCACATCCAATATGCATAATCAATTGACATACGTAATCTTCACTATTACTAAAATAAAATTATAATTTCCATTTACTATTCATACATAAGAAGGTCCATATGTTCAAATAACAACATCATTAACCAGTTTAGATAAGTCCAACAGTTAATAACAATTAAAAGTGTAAAGTTAATTCTCATTAGATTTTAATTACTAAATGTTAAATATGGGGCATTACATACGCCCACCCTTCAAGAAACTTCGTCCCAAAGTTATGGTCATTCACAACCATAAGGCAAATCTGGATGCAATATCGCTATTCCTTCGCATGAGAAGACGCTTGACCTTACTCGTCCTAGTAGAACTTGACCTTATGAAAATGTCAATACTATTAAATTTTACTTATTTTATCATATGAAACGTGTTCTCATATAACACATTAGATCTTATAAACACAATCAATTGACCTGTTCAAGGTTTATGAAATACATTTTATCCCAAATAGTTAACATAGTGTTAAAATTTATAGATCCTTTCTATATCACACTTCATAGGAAGTCCTTGGTTCTCATATAACATTTCCTTAAGTTCAAAATGTATTGTTATGACTCATTTATCGATAACTAGATTTTTTGAATCTTATTCTAGCATACACGACTTACTTTATATATATACATACATATACATATATAAATATTCACAAGGCATTAATTAGACCCAAATCTCGATGGCGTCTTAAATGGTCTACCACATAATAAATTGAATAGTACCAATTCCATCAACCTAGTACTCTTTGGTGGTCAATAATCGTCAAAGTAAAGATATTACTCATGACTCCCATGCTAATGAACCAACCAATATTTCTATAATATCTTCATGTCTTTCATATATAATAAGGATTGGAATATGATTAGGGAATAGATACATTCCATATGGTACTCTTGGGTAAGATTTCTCCAATAGATGGTAATTTTTTTAGTATCAAGCTCAATGCTCTTCCATATAATGGTTTTCACCTTCTCCATCGACGAATTAGACTTATGTACCAGCATAGATCCATCTTAACTCTGGGTCTATCAAGGGCCAATATGGATCAAATATCTTGAGGAAGTTTAGGACTCTAAAAAGGGGTTTGAACCTCAAGGGATTTGATCCCTGGTATCGACGCTTGATAGAGCGTTAAGATGGATCTATGCTCGTTTATTAATATGCAATTATTACAAAACTAATATTTAACTCATTGTTATATTATCAACTTAAAAATACATTTAATCTAATTTATTTTAGGTTATAATCATTCAAGCAGTAACTATTCCAATTTGGATATCTTACAAATAGGCCAAAGTTACATTAATTAATAAATTGTGAAGTAAAATAGATATTCACCCAAAACTAATATCTAACCACCAACTATTTCAATTTGGAATCATGTTGTAAATGTTGTAAATGCTAACACATAAATACTACAAATAAGCAAATAGGAAAAAATTGCATTCATTCATTGGTTATGAAGTAAAATAGTTATTTACCCAAATTTAATGTCCAAGTGCCAACTATTTCATGTTGTAAATTATAGCATATAAATCCTACAAATACACAAAAGTTGCATTCATTAATTAATTGTGAAGTAAAATGCTTTCAATTTACCCAATTATTGGTTGTTTTGCAATTATCACAAAACTAATATCTTACTTATTGTTCTATTATTAACTTAACAATACATAATCCAATATATTACAATATATTCATGCACGTGCCAACTATTCTAATATGGGATCCTAAACATTAACACATAAACCTTACAAATATGCAAAAATTGCCCGCATTCATTGATTATGAAGTAAAATAGTCCTTGTAACTATTTATGAAATTTTTTATTTAAAATGTGAGGATGAATGAATGAAAATAGAAATAGAAATTCAATGTATATTTATATAAATGTATTTTACAATCTAGCCAATTTAAATTTGGAGGCCACATCTGACATACATGACACATCTCATCCACATTGGGCATTAGAAAGGGCCTCTCGAGCCAACTAGATTAAACTAATGGAATAATTTTCCTTCTTTTCCCCATTTTTATGTCTAAAAAGTTTGCAATACTAACTTCAAATTTTGTTCTAACTCCACACCCCTTACAAAGAACAAATTTTACAAACCTTCAAACCTTCTCTAATTTCATAGGGTCACTAAATCCCTTTTTTTATTGGTAAGGAAAGAGTTACATTTATCTTTTTTAAATCTCCACCATTCATTTTTATAACTATTAAAACATGCTTATAAGTGTAAAATGATTCTAATATACTTTACCTTAAAATTGAAAAGATGATCTAGTTGGTTTCTTTACTTAGAATAACCACTTGAAATAATTGTAATAATATATATTTATTATTATTATTATTATTATTATTTTTAAACAAACTAGTCACTCTTCCTCTTTCATTTACAATGTGTTTCAAGGTATATATATATATAATGTCCTTTTAAAATAAATTTTACTCTTTCATTTACAATGTGTTTCAAGGTATATATATATATATAATGTCCTTTTAAAATAAAGTTTACTTTCTCATATCATCAAATTTTAATAGTTGCTACTCCCAAATATTAAAAATACTTGTTAAACTACCTTACCAAATATTATGTAACTTCTTTACTAAACATATTTGTAGTATTTAAGTGGGACATATAATTAGAACCATCAATGGTTTCTTGTAAGTCTTTCATTTTATATTTTTATATTAATTGCTAAAAGTATTTTTGCTTTCGATTTTATTTGGTTGTGAAATTGATAATTGATTTGTGAAGCTTTAATGTTGATGTTCACACCTATATATATATATAATGTCTTATAAATTTTTATTTTTCTATATTCATTACATTTTATAATTTTTTTTCATTTTTATAATAAATTTAATATAAATTTCTCTCTCATATATATATAAGCACACAAAACCATAAACAATGTAAATAATGTTCCAACCAAACTCCTATGGATTGTAAGTTATCACTATATGGAACATCTTATTTTAATTTTAATTTAATTGAATTTGAATTTTTTTATTAGATTAATTAAGATAACCACAAAAATAATTGGAACATCTTATTTAATTGAATTTTTAATTTTTTTATGAGATTAATTAAGATAACCACAAAAATAATTTAAAACCTTGGCTTTAAATCACACGGATGCTTTTAAGCCTGAACTCAATTCAGAAACTAAATTTACTTTAAAAATTTAAAAACATAATTTGGAATTAAAATTGAAATCCATGCATTTTGGAGGAAATTTCTACAGTTTACTTTCGTGACTAAATTTACTTTACAAATTGAAAACATAATTTGGAATTGGAATTGAAGTCCATGCATTTTGGAGGAAATTTCTACACTTTACTATCATGAGTTGCGCCAATAATATGCAAATTGCAATGTAAGTGGGGAAGATATCATGGAGCTGGATTTGCAATTATTTGCAAAAGAAATAGGTGAGGCGTCACAGCCTTACATCCTTGATTACTCATCGGTTATTGATTGTTTTTTGTTTGGTATGCTAAGAGTCAGCCAAATGTCAATCAATTCAAATATTGTCCTTTAATTCAATCATTTGTCCAGCTATTTACCATCACCAACTGGTACTCTGAGATAATAGTAGCATGTCAAACCTGTTAGTTACATGGGTTGCCTCGATGTAAATGACTTCCCATCCACTCGAAGAAAAGGTTGGCTCTGCGTACGCTCTACAAAATTCACATAAGTGAAAAGACAGGCTTCACCTACCCCAAGATATCCCTGAGACTCTTAGATCAAATCTTGTAGAAACTAATATCTATCAGATTATTAGATTTGATAGATGAAATAAAGCTACATAATGGATCAAATCCGGTAAGCATGATTACCAAGAGGAAACCAATATATTATCGCACATAAGTGTTGAATATGCTTGGTTTTTGGAAATTACTTTACTAGAATCTGAGATAAGAGAGCCCGAAGAAAGAAATTAATCACTGGATTTTTATTAATTAGCATTGCTACCAGACAATATAGTTATACTTGGTCTTTCATCTTTTCTGAATTTACAACTTGAGCGATGATCAATTTTCTCTTTTA
Source organism: Larix kaempferi (assembly GCA_027924585.1). Classification (NCBI taxonomy): domain Eukaryota; kingdom Viridiplantae; phylum Streptophyta; class Pinopsida; order Pinales; family Pinaceae; genus Larix; species Larix kaempferi. The sequence goes on from BSBM01000066.1 coordinate 5,118,938, forward strand.
CATGCTACATCAAGTCTTGCGTTCATGTCAACAAGTTTTGATCCCCAAATACCATTTATTTTAAATAAATAAAAACAAATAAATAAACGAAGGGATCTCCCTCATTAATGTTACCTGGAGCTTCTTCCGCATCATTAATGTTACGTCAAGCGTTTCATACTCGCCATGTTTCCTCTACTTTTTTTTGAATTATTAAGGTTGAAGGATTTTCTTTGCAGATCGCAACTCCATTATTCAAGGCTATTTATTTCAGCTCCATTTATCAACATTATTTATTTCATATTCCTTTATGGTTTGCGGTTAATGGTTTATTAATCATTTATTTCAACATTTATTCATGGCCACGAAACCTCATGAACCTTATCTTAATATGCTCAATCTCACTCTTCTGGCCATATGGCTATCTGTAAGGTCTCATGTTAGGAAGAACATTTCCTAGAATTAAGTGAATAGCATGATCAAAATATCGAACTAGTGGAATACCTTTTGGACTATGTTCAAATACCTTTGAATGCTTATTAATGACATTTTGGAGATATGGGGAAATAGGAGACTTAGATGTTCAAACATATAATGATCATAATTGCGCAATTACACCTTGATATCCCTTTTTATCAGTTTTGTCATATCATTAGAGCTTATCACCTTACTTGATTTCCATATGATACCATTTAACTCATATTATTTTCATTCCTTAGAAATTTCATGAAAAGCTTATGAAAATTAAAAGCCATTGTTCCCAATGATTATAACCATTCAACTCCTAACACAACATCAGCACCCCCCATCGGAATAGTAATCATAAGACTATTCCATACATATTCCCCATATTAAGATACATATTATGGCATTTCCCTGAGAAATTGATAGTTCCTCCATCTGCAATCATTACTTGAAACTTTTGTGTTGGATATACAAAGCAATTGAGAGATTTGGCTAATTTACAGTCAATGAAATTATGAGTACTACCAGAATCAATCAATACTGTTACCTTTTTCTTTTTGATATATCCTTCGATATTGAGAGTTTGAGGAGTGCTAATACCATCCAATGCATGACAGGATATGGTTGGAGTAATCTCTTCGGAAGTAGTATCTTGTATTTCTACATCTTGATACAGTTCATGTTCTTTTGGTTCTTCCTCTTCACAATCTATGTAGAATAATTTCTTCTCACCACACTTATGTCCCTTACTATACTTGTTGTTAGTACTGGATTTGTACCTTTACTTTTTCCATATTTTGTATTTCTTTTCTTTTATTTTCTTCATTTCTCTCTATAACTTTATTTTCAATTTTTAGACCTTTTTTTTTTATTATATTTCTTACTTATATTTATGTTTTTTTATAAGATTATAGGTTATAATTTGGCTTATATATTTAAATTATTCCTAAAAGGTATTCTATGAGTGACTTCATGTATATGTTAACCCATTTTGCCTAAGTTTTCCTTTTACTTTTTAGCATGTGTGAGTTAAAACATTCAGGTAGTGTAATGATGAAGAAATACATAGGCTAGAGCTACGAAAATGTCAAATGATGAAAATATGTTTCCACTGTTTTAGTCATTGTTATTGAGCGCATATTACGAGGATATGGAAACAAATTTAAGAAAACCAAAAGAGGTTTTTTTCTATCACAGACTCATTCGCAAAAACCTTTCATAGTTTTGTAACAAATTTCATTGTTTGGAAGATTCGAATGAACCTTTAAGGCCTATTTTTCATGTTAAACATTTAATAATTTCCTGTTTTAGTCATCATGTTTGGGAGATTATTCGGAAACGATGGAGAGGAATCTCAAAAAACTAAAACATGGGTTTTTCGAGAACGACTAAATTTACAACAACCTTTCACGGTTTTCACACATCTATGAGAGTTTGAGATCTATAGGTGGCACTTTGAAGCCTATTTTTCATAATTTCTCCTCCTGAAAAGCAGGAAATAGTTAAGTCTACAATTTCTTTTCAAATTTGAGCCTTAAGAAGTGGATCTGGAAAACTTCTTTGTAAAGCATATTTTTAATTATAAATAGGAAAGCAGTAGTAGTCCCAATGTTGTGGGTTTTATTTCTAGAAAGGGTTAGATGATATCAAGCTACTGCATCAAGGGCATATGACTGATTTTCTGATCAGTTTGATCACCTTGCTCATCATTTCATTTTCTGATAAAATTATTTATCCTAAAGTGCTTTTGAGTCTGTGATATTTTTTAAAATTCATTTATGGAATGTTTTTTTTGTTTATGATCTTTGAAGTAATACTTCTCGCATGGTTTATGTTTATATTTTGGACATGTTTCACCTGATCTCCAAACCTATTTACTGATTTAGTCATCATATGTCATTTATACTTCACTTCCCTATTCTTGAATGATTCCTTCATAACCTATAAAATTCAACATTTGGCATATTTTATTTTGGATGTTCTGGCTTTGCACTTCTGTAGTCTAAGTACAAATTCTAGTGCAAACATCTTTTGGTGCCATTGTCGGGGAAGAAGTGAAGAAAACCTTCCGTGGGAGAATGAAAAAGCATAGATACAATCTTTGATGGTGAACAAGGGCTGGTTACATAATTTAGACTACAATTTTTCACCGGACGACTCCATGAACGAAGGATCTATTGGCGACTCGACTAGTTCAAAATGTCGAAGACCATGGAAGCTATTCTGGCTCAGAGGTTTGCACCTTTCAATTTTTCAGTTGTTCCATATTTTCCAAATGATGTGCCTACTATGGCTGAATAGGGAGATTGCCTTCCAAGATTTAGAGGAGATGTTCATGACCATCCGGCACAACACTTGATTGATTTTCATCAATACATGGACTAGCTCAACATTCATGATGAGGATGTATTGTTGAAAATATTTATGTACTCCTTGGAAGGAGATGCCAGACAGTGGCACCGATCTCTTCCTATCTCTAGCATTTCGTCATTAATATATTTTCATGCTGTCCTTTATGCTTATTTCAAGAGCATTTATCCTATTGATCTCCTTTTAAAAGATTGTTGTCAGAAAATCAAGTTTAAAGGGTCTCTTGGAAAAAATAATGGAGAAATATTTCAAAAGGATGAAAATCAAGAGGTATTTCACAGCTTTCAAGATGTTCCTTATAATTTTCATTGTAATCGGAGTATTCATCTCATTGTAATCGGAATATTCATTATCCGAATTTGTTGTTCCAAATCCTTATGAAGATCAACTCTCTATTGAAGAAAATGTTGAAAATCATATTGTTGATGAAGATTTGCAGGACAATGTTAAAGTTAGTGTTGAGGATAGTCAAATTAAATATGCTCTTGATTCTATTTCAGATGATGAAATTGTTGTTCCCAAATTGTTTGATGATCATCCAATTATTCAAGACAATTTTCAGCATACTTTTAATCATAAAACTATTGGAGATGTTTTACAAGTTAACTGAGTAGAAGATCATCTTGATAGTTATGTATGCCAATCCATTTATGATATGTGTCTCGGTGATTTAGCGAACCAGTCTTTTGAATCACCACCTATGGAATTTTTCAATAGTGAAGCGGTGTATGACGAATATGAGTAAGATTTTTTGGAAAGTAGTGAAGGAGATGGAAAGGAGTTAGAACAACAACTTACACATCTTTCTTCTTCACTAATTGTTGAGCACTAATCTCCAAAAATTAATAAACTTGTATCTACCATTTTTTAATCCGAATTTGAAGGACACACTAAACAAAATGAGGATATTATAGCTGAATATAAGGGCAACAATTTCTTGTTTTCTCCTTCTTCATTTGCAATGTTTGAAGAACAAAAGTCTCATATATTCCATGTAGCAAAAAATATACAGAGGCATCCTTCTCTTTTAGATCAACCGGTAATTGTTCATGATCCCATGGCCACATATTTGGATAGTTTTTCAAGTCTAAATCCTTTATTATTTTTTCACTGGGATTGTGAGGCCCGATTGTCTATTGAGTCACATATTTCTCTTCAAGACTTATTTATGCAAAAACAAATGCAAAAGTTTCACCTAGCTGAGGTAATACTTTCATGGTTTTATTGGAAATACCATTATACATAAGGAAGATGAATTCAACTAGTTAGATGAATTTAAGACATGTAAATAAATAAGCTCACCTCTTAAGCATGGTTTTAGTTTATAGTGTTAAGTTTGTTTTCAAGCTTCACTTGGTTTGCAGTTTGAGTTGGACAATACGCTAGATGAATAAATGAATCCATAGCCCAATGGAGAAGGAGGTACTGGAATATATTTTCAGTTTGCATATTGGTATGTTAAGCATGTAGAATAATTTTTTTCATGAGCAAGGTTGCTATCAAAGAAATTCAATGTTGTAGTAGATAGTAGAATAAAGACTACAACCCAATGGAGAATGGCACTGTTATTTTAAATTTCTAGTCGTAGGACATCATGGTCGCAGTATGTGGTTGGTTCTAGCTTGCAAGATCATTTCAGAGTTTTATGATCAGTAAAGGTTCCATATGTCAAAGACAATACAGGAGAATGCACTATTCTACGTGTTCTTCGAGCCTCACAAGGAGGACTCCATCTCCCAGCCGGAGCCAGATGTTAGTACTGGATTTGTACCTTTACTTTTGCCATCTTTTGTATTTCTTTTCTTCTGTTTTATTCATTTTTCTCTGTAATTTCATTTTCAATTTTAAGACCTTTTTTATTTTTTATTATATTTCTTACTTATATTTATGTTTTTTTATAAGATTATAGGTTATAATTTGGCTTATATATTTAAATTCTTCCTAAAAGGTCTTATATGAGTGACTTCATGTATATGTTAACCCATTCTGCCTAAGTTTTCCTTTGTGTTTTTAGCATGAATGAGTTAAAACATTCCGACAGCGTAATGATGAAGAAATACATAGGCTGGTGCTATGGGAATATCAAATGATGAAAATAGTTTTCCTCTGTTTTAATTGTTGTCATTAAGTGCAGATTACGAGGATATGGAAGCAAAATTCAGAAAACCAAAAGAGTTTTGTTTCCATCAAGGAATCATTCACAAAAACTTCTCTTAGTTTTGTAACAGATGTCGTGGTTTGGAAGATTCGAATGAACCTTTACAGCCTATTTTTCAGGTTAAACATTTAATAATTTCCTATTTTAGTCATCATCTTTGGGAGCCTATTACGAGGATATGGAGAGGAATCTCAAAAAAATAAAACATGGTTTTTTTTTGGAACGAGCCAATTTACAAAAACCTCTGGTGGTTTTCACACAGCTATTACGGTTTGAGATATATAGGTGGCAATTTGAACTCTATTTTTCAGAATTTCGCCTCCTAAAAAGCAACAAATTGCTGAGTCTACAATTTCTTTTCAAATTTGATCCTTAAGAAGTGGATGCCGAAAAATAATTTGTAATTATAAATAGGAAAATAGTAGTAGTCCAAAAGGTGTTGGTTTTATTTCTAGAAAGGGTTAGATGATATCAAGCTACTGCATCAAGGGCATATGATTGATTCTCTGTAAGTACATTGGAGACTGTTATTTTGGAATGACAATATAATATATACGCCATATTTGATCTATTATTTTAGTTAAAGTTTATGATCAGTTTGATCACCTTGCTCATCATTTCATTTTATGATAAAAGTATTTATCCTAAAGTGCTTTTGAGTCTGTGAGCTTTTCTAAAATTAATTTATGGAATGTTTTTTCTGTTTATGATCTTTGAAGTAATAATGTTCACATGGTTTATGTTTGTATTTTGGACATGTTTCACCTGATCGCCAAACCTATTTATTGATTTAGTAATCATATGTCATTTATACTTCAGTGCCCTATTCTTGAATGATTCCTTCATAACCTATAAAATTCAACCTTTGGAATATTTTATTTTGGATGATCTGGATTTGCACTTCTGTAGTCTATGTACAAATTCTAGTACAAACACTTGTTGTCAGAATTAAAGCATAGTCCTTTAGCTCTTCTTTCCTCTAGTTGTTGAGGTGTCAACCTTTGAGGTTGAAAAAGGAACATTATTCTCTCGGTATGTGTTGGAGGTGGTCTTTCTAGTAGCCATTGTCATATTCTTACTTTCAACCTTCCTTTCCATCATGAAGGCCTTCTCCAAGGATGGTGGTTCAAAGAGACACGCCTCATGTTGAATGTTATCATTCAAGGTGCCAGTGAAGAGATCCAACATATTATCTTCTAAAATGTTCTTCACTCTAAGACTTTGCTTCTAAAACAGTTTTGATGTGCTCGACAACTGGAACTTTTTTCTTGAGATTTATTGAGTGGATGAAGAGAGTATTGCTATTAATACCCCCATAATGTGCAATCAATTCCTTGGTGGATATAGACCAATATATAATAGATTCTTTTTTACGGTCACAAATCCATTGGTACCATACAAATTGATCATGCTCTAAATATTGTAGTAACCACCATTGCTAATTAACTAAATTTCTTCCACATTTTACATGCTAAACTTTTACATATTTATTTGCTCCAAATTTGAACTTACATTAGTAAAAACCCAAAAAAAGACAAATTAAATTGACAACATAGTTAACAACATAACTTACAACTCTTAAAACTAGTAATAGTAAATTTAACACCAAGAATATTGTTGGCATTCATGTCAATGGAGATTGTTGGCAATATGGAAGATGAATTTGTTGGCATTGATGTAAATGGAGACTTGGTGACATTTGGTGAACTGATGATTGTGGACAGACATATCCGAGTGATATTCATTGATGGCAAACAAGATAGATGACAAAAAGTGAAAATGAAGACAAACATCCAGAAAGAATGTGTCGAAGGAGTTGATGGCAAACAAGATAGATGACAAAAAGTGAAAATGAAGACAAACATCCAGAAAGAATGTGTCGAAGGAGTTCATTGTACCCCTGTAGCTGTTGAAGCTGCCGCATGAAAAAGCATTACAAGTATGTGAGAACATATGGTGTAAACTATGGTGCTGGGGTATTGGATCTGGATTGAGTTTCAGGGTTGTAGCACTTAGTCCAAACTGTTAGCACCTGTCGATAGAATGGACTCTTGGTGTCTCCGTGGTGCGGCGGAACTATGGTAAACCCTAATCCTGAAGTGTGAAGTGAGGGCATCATAACCGTGTCTGAAGAATATGATTTTGTCCTTGGCAATGGAGGAAGAAAGGTTCTGGTAGCAGAGCTTGTGGGGAAGACAATTGGTATTCTTCTTGACAAACTAGTGGGAGTATGTCACGTGAATGTAATCCATTAAGCCTGTTGGTGAAAAACTGTGACCTCTCTTCAACATTGATATGTGCTACAATTGCACCCTCATCTTCATCTTCATCACATCTTCATTAATCAAACGCGTGGATTTGATGAGTTTTTGTGTAAGAAATAATCTGCAATATGTTGAACCTATTGCACTTGAATTTGAATAATGGGAACATAAAAGTGAGATTGGTTTCTGAATATAAGATGGAAGGTCCTATAGTTGCAGCATTGTAAGTTTCCTATATTTTAAAATTGCTCAGTGTGTAGCACTCTTTGGTGAATGATGTACAAATCTCCTTAATGGTGAACGCTAGTTCTTGCGTGGAGTACTACATATTTTTATTGCCGCAATTTTTGTTTGAATATTTCTTGAAGACCGCGACTTGCATTTCAAAGAAAGAAATGTGAAGACTGACTACCAATTATTGCTGCGACTCTTCCCACGAATCCCACCTTTGTGAGCATCACCTCTCTCTCCTCTTTGTGGGTGTTGTTTCCAATGGTAGTCATATTTTGTTGGAGAAGCGTTGTCGTTTCCTTTTCCGTTGAATTTCTGGAATTGGTGAATTGGCTCATGAAAAGCCTGTGGAGTTCAATGCTATCGATGAAGATTCATATGTGAGTGGATAGAATATTATGCAAATATGTGAATGACTCCAAAGTGCTGCAGATCCTTTCTCTTCTGGAGTTGCATGTTGAAGCCATTGCTGCATCTCACTTTAAAATTATGGATTCGTGTGAGACTCACTCTTTGCACTTGGTTCTAAACCTGAACTCAGATGAGCTTCTACAATGATTCGTGGTTCACTTTATTTTCGAGGTTGCAACAGTATGAAGGTATTATCTGTGCCACGGGGTTGTACCTATTATTGAAGAAAAAAAATTATTTTCTCCTCTGTAACATCGATTGCAAAGGCTTTGTACATACTCTCTTTTGTTATTCCTCCGACAATCAGTTTTAGAAGTTGAGAACAGGCCTAGAATCTCGCTATGTAATCTAGATGTTGAACATGCATATACTTTGATATTTGTCCCCACAAACCACAAATCTGTAGAGCACTCCTACATGTGTCAAATATTTTATGCTTACGAAAGTCTTTTCGAGCTGCCTAAGTTGGAAGTAGGAGATTCTGTGAACCCTGAGAAGAATTAAGGACGGGCCTATGTTAATTTGTCTGCGGAATATCATTTGAAGGTTAATGCTGCTTATTTCCTTGAAGTCTTGAGTAATTGAAGACGGTGTAGCATTCCCGAATGATGATGAACTCATGTTGACTAGAGACGTTGCGAAAGTCTGTGAAAACTACAAGTTGATGCATGGATTCTTGTCAAATATGTTCTATTATTTGGATCGCTACTTCGCGCAAAAAACAATATATTTCAAAATCTTGTGGATAGTTGATCCATTGAACTTGGAGTAATTGGTTTCTGTGTTGCTGCTATGAAAGCCACCGACATAACAGCTAAATTAAAAGAAGTTGTTGAAGCTCATGAAATTGAAAGTCTTATTTAAAAAAAATGTTGGCCGAGTTTAAAATGAGAAATAGCTAAAAATGGCTATAACTAAAACTAGTTTAAAAAGAGAGGTGTGTCTAAAATACAAAAATAAATTAACAAGTCAAGAAGTTAATGAAGAGGCATGTTCCCTTGTAAAGTCACATTGGTTTTGAAAGGTAGTGTTATTTCCAAACACACATGACTATTGGAAAGGTATATATAGAGGAAACATATTCATTCATTAAGTGTGTTTCAGTGAATTATAAAATATATATTGGTGGATATTCTACTATTGATATGGACCTTGTGTTCATTCAAACAGATTGGTGTCTGTAATCAGGTTGGATTGTGAATGAGGATTGGATTCTTCTGTACATGTTGGGTCATGTATACAAGCTGGGTCTTGTAAGAGAACTTTGTTTCTCAATCTAGCTGAGTCTAGATAGTTCATGCTATGTAATATAAAATTTATTTAATAAAAATGCATTTGACATATTCATAGGTGTTTGTTATTTCATATATATAATTGGTAAATGTCATGAATGTTTCATAATATATATATTAAATAAGTGCTTTAAAAAGAGATTTTTTAAGTTTCTAGAGACACTGATTCACCCCCCCCCCCCTCTCAGTGTCTAAGACCTGTTCTACAAATACCTCTACCAGTGTGTGACAAGAATCCCTTGAAGTTATGAGTTGAATCCATTGAATTTATTCCCAAAGTGGATACATGGTTCTACCTCCCAAGCAACCAAGGGTGTAGCTAGCTCTGTATCCCCAAGAATCCATCCAAATTGTTTCTTGGCCTTCCGTGCTTGAGACCCCTAGAAAACAGAACAATGATGCACTGGTAGGCTATGTATCAAATCTTTTTAAGAGCTCTCAAACTCTTCCAACAATTCCAAAATTCTCCTCCCAAAATATCCCCCCTAAAAAACAACCTCTCCCTTCCTTCTTCAAGTCTCCTATTTATATCAAAAGTCCTCATCCTCCCTCTCATCCATCAATAAATCCCAATAGAATAATATTCAGTCAATCATTAAATTTATTTTCTCAAAAAAATAGCAATTTGCTTTAACTAAATAAAATATTAGTAAACATGGTTGTGAAGTCTCACTTTTCATGCTACTATCTTAAATGCAACTATGACAACTTTTTTCTAAAAATTTGTGCAACCCTATTGTCAATTTATTTATATAATCCTCTCATACATAGGTCAAATAAGATATTTCGATATACTAATTTATATTATGATATATGCTATATTATATGTATATAATTATATATCATTCAATAATCCAATCAATTTATTTCAATCTAAAATATATTAAACAAGTCAACAAAATCATAATTTCAACACACAAGTAATACTTTCAACAATCCATCAACCAATTTACTAATAGCTAATATATCCATATTAATTTATTCATCAATTGACCAATCATAGTAATGTACTCACGAATTTCTGCATGCATGGCCAATGCACACATCTTAAGCGTGGGTATTAATAATCACTTTTAATGGCCCTAATGCATCATTATTATATGCTTGCAAACAACATATAGAAGGAAAAATTAAACAATGCACCATTCATCACTCATGATCATTCATACATAAAGTAATACAACTGAATTAGGTAAACATCATGAATAAATCAAACATATAATCATAATGGTTTATAACAATAAATAACATCATCCAATCCATCATTGGTCCCATCCATCCCCATTGGTACTCCAACCACCTAATCAACACTAATTCCATCTCTTGAGCTCTCTGTCTGGTCCTCTGTTGGAATATACTATGGTATCGACTACACAACCTAACCACATATAGAACTTGTAAGCGGAAGTGTCGATCAACTACATCGACCAAGATTCTCCAACAGTCATCGACTAGTCATCATCACACATCTAGGGGAGCATGCTCATTACAGCCCTCCCATGACTCCGGGTTTCGGGGGATAAATGGTGGGAAATGCGTCCACCCCCTTGATTGTGCTACATCAACCATACTATGCCAACATTGTCATAATGGATCTCGTCATTGAAAAACCACATTGGGAAAGTGACGGTTCCTCTTAGAACTTACACTCACCCACAAGTCATAAAAATATTTGAATTCACTATTAAATAACATGAAAATCGATAACACAAGTCATATCAGTGTTTCAAATCATAACTTCAATTATAATTACAACATACAAAACAATGTTATCTCATAGTTGATTCATTTGTTTGTCAGCTCAATAACCACATACACTTCTCATGCATAAATATATCTAACTATTTCAAGTGATAAGATATTTCACAACTAATATTGAAATAACCATGGATGTTCTTTTGCATCACATTACCTCTGTTCGATATTCAATGTATAGTTTTAAACTAATATCAAGGTACTACTTTCCACATCCAATATGCATAATCAATTGACATACATAATCTTCACCATTACTAAAATAAAATTATAATTTCCATTCACTATTCATACATAAGAAGGTCCATATGTTCAAATAGCAACATCATTAACTAGTTTAGCTAAGTCTAACAGTTAATAACAATTAAAAGTGTTAATTTAATTCTCACTAGGGTTTAATTACTAAATCTTAATTATGGGGCATTACATATACCCACCCTTCAAGAAACTTCATCCCAAAGTTATGGTCATTCACAACCATAAGGCAAATTTGGATGCAATATCGCTATTCCTTCTCATGAGAAGACGCTTGAATTTACTTGTCCCACTAGACTTTTACCTTATGAAAATGTCAATATTGTTAAATTTTACTTATTTTATCATATGAAACATGTTCTCATATAACATATTAGATCTTATAAACACAATCGATTGACTTGTTCAAAGTTTATGAAATACATTTTATCCCAAATAGTTAACATAGTGTTAAAATTTATAGATCCTTTGTGTATCACACTTCATAGGAAGTCCTTGGTTCTCATATAACATTTCCTTAAGTTCAAAATGTATTGTTATGACTTATCGATAACTAGATTTTTTGAATCTTATTCTAACATACACGGCTTACTTTATATACATACATACATATACATATATAAATATTCACAAGGAATTAATTAGACCCAAATCTCGATGACGCCTTAAATGGTCTACCACATAATAACTTGAATAGTACCAAGCCCATCAACCTAGTACTCTTTGGTGGTCAATAATCGTCAAAGTAAAGATATTACTCATGACTCCCATGCTAATGAACCAACCAATATTTCTATAATATCTTCATGTCTTGTATATATAATAAGGATTGGAATATGATTAGGGAATAGATACATTCCATATGGCACTCTCGGCTAAGATTTCTCCAATAGATGGTAATTTTTTTAATATCAAGCTCAATGCTCTTCCATATAATGGTTTTCACCTTCTCCATCGACGAATTAGACTTATCTACCAACATAGATCCATCTTAACTCTGGGTCTATCAAGGGCCGATAGGGACAAATCTCTTGAGGAAGTTTAGGACTCTAAAAAGGGGTTTGAACCTCAAGGGATTTGGTCCCTGGTATCGACGCTTGATAGAGCGTTAAGATGGATCTATGTTGGTTTATTAATATGCAATTATTACAAAATAATATTTAACTCATTGTTATATTATCAACTTAAAAATACATTTAATCTAATTTATTTTAGGTTATAATCATTCAAGCACTAACTATTCCAATTTGGATATCTTACAAATGGACCAAAGTTACATTAATTAATAAATTGTGAAGATAGATATTCACCCAAAACTAATATCTAACCACCAACTATTTCAATTTGGAATCATGTTGTAAATGTTGTAAATGCTAACACATAAATACTACAAATAAGCAAATAGGCAAAAATTGCATTCATTCATTGGTTATGAAGTAAAATAGTTATTTACCGAAATTTAATCGTCCAAGTGCCAACTATTTCATGTTGTAAATTATAGCATATAAATCCTACAAATACACAAAAGTTGCATTAATTAATCAATTGTGAAGTAAAATGCTTTCAATTTACTCAATTATTGGTTGATTTGCAATTATAACAAAACTAATATCTTACTTATTGTTCTATTATTAACTTAACGATACATAATCCACTATATTACAATATATTCATGCACGTGCCAGCTATTCCAATTTGGGATCCTAAACATTAACACATAAACCTTACAAATATGCAAAAATTGCCCACATTCATTGATTATGAAGTAAAATAGTTATTCTTGTAACTATTTATGAAAAAAATTATTTAAAATGTGAGGATAAATGAATGAAAATAGAAATAGAAATTCAATGTATATATTTATATAAATGTATTTTACAATCTAACCAATTTAAATTTGGAGCCGACATGTTGTAGACGTGATACATCTCATCCACATCGGATTGTAGAAAAGGCCTCTCCGCCCAACTAGATTAGACTTATGTAATAATTTTCCTTCTTTTCCCCATTTTTATGTCTAAAAAGTTTGCAATATTAACTTCAAATTTTGTTGTAACTCCACACCCCTTACAAAGAACAAATTTTACAAACCTTCAAACCTTCCCTTATTTCCTAGGGTCACTAAATCCCTTTTATATTGGTAAGGAAAGAGTTACATTTATCTTTTTTAAATCTCCACCATTCAGTTTTATAACTATTAAAACATGGTCAAAAGTGTAAATAATTCTAATATACTTTACCTTAAAATTGAAAAGATGATGTAGTTGGTTTCTTTACTTAGAATAACTACTTGAAATAATTGTAATAATATATATATTTATTATTATTATTATTAAACAAACTAGTCACTCTTCCTCTTCCTCTTTCATTTACAATGTGTTTCAAGGTATATATATATATATATATAGATATAATTAATGAATATCTTTTTAAAATAATTTTTACTTTCTCATATCATCAAATAAACCCAAATATTAAAAATAACTTTTAAACTACCTTACCAAATATTATGTAACTTCTTTACCAAACATATTTGTAGTATTTAAGTGGGACATAATTAGAACCATCATTGTTTCTTGTAAGTCTTTCATTTTATATTTTTATATTAATTGCTAGAAGTATTTTTGCTTTATATTTTATTTGGTTTTGAAATTAATAATTGGTTTGTGAAGCTTTAATGTTGATGTTCATATATATATATATATATATAATGTCTTATATATTTTTATTTTTCTATATTTATTATATTTATTCATTTTTATAATAAATTTAACATAAATTTCACTCTCTCTCATATATATATATATACACACACAAAACCATAAACAAGGTAAATAATGTTCCAATCAAACTCCTATAGATTGTAAGTTATCACTATATGGAACATCTTATTTTAATTTTAATTTAATTAAATTTGAATTTTTTCTATGAGATTAATTAAGATAACCACAAAAATAATTTAAAACCTTGGCTTTAAATCACACGGATTCTTTTAAGCCTGGACTTGATTCTGTAACTAAATTTACTTTACAAATTTAAAAACATAATTTGGAATTAAAATTGAAATCCATGCACTTCGGAGGAAATTTCTACGGTTTACTTTCCTGACTAAATTTACTTTACAAATTTAAAAACATAATTTGGAATTAAAATTGAAGTCCATGCATTTTGGAGGAAATTTCTACACTTTACTTTCATGAGTTGCACCAATAATATGCAAATTGCAGTGTAAGTGGGGAAGATATCATGGAGCTGGATTTGCAATTATTTGCAAAAGAAATAGGTAAGGCGTCACAACCTTACATCCTTGATTACTCATCGGTTATTGATTTTTTTTTGTTTGGTATGCTAAGAGTCAGCCAAATGTCAATCAATTTAAATCTTGTCCTTTAATTCAATCATTTCTCCAGCTATTTACCATCACCGACTTCTGTCAGCTACATGGGTCGCCTCGATCTAAATGAGTGCCCATCCACTCGAAGAAAAGGCTGGCTCTGCGCACGCTCTACAAAATTCACATAAGTGAAAAGACAGGCTTCATCTACCCCAAGATACCCCTTAGGCTCTAAGATCAAATCTCGTAGATACTAATCTCTATCAGATTAGATTTGATAGATGAAATAAAGCTACACAATGAATCAAACCCAATAAGAATGATTACCAAGAGCAAACCAATATATTATCGCACATAAGTGCTGAATATGCTAGGCTTTTGGAAATTACTTTACTAGAAGTCTGATCTAAGAGAGCCCAAAGAAAGAAATTAATCACTGGATTTTTATTAATTAGCATTGCTACCATACAATATAGCTATACTTGGTCTTTTATCTTTTCTGAATTTACAACTTGAGCGATGATCAATTTTCTCTTTTACATTCTACATCAAGCCTTACGTTCACGACAACAAGTTTTGATCTCCCAATACCATTTGTTTTAAATACAAATAAATAAATGAAGGGATCTCTCTCATTAATGTTACCTAGAGCTTCTTTCGCATCATTAATGTTACCTCTAGCATTTCATACTCTCCATGTTTCCTCTACTTGTTTTGGCAGTCTTAAGGTTGAAGGCTTTGCTATGGAGATCACAGCTCCATTATTCAAGGTTATTTCTTTCGGCTCCATTTATTAACACTATTTATTTCATATTCCTTTGTGGTTGGTGGTTTGTGGTTAACGGTTTATTAATCATTTATTTCAACAATTATTCATGGCCAAGAAACCTCATGAACCTTATCTTAATTAAGACCACATACTCATTTGAATTTAACCTAAACCAATAACAGTAGGCAATACAATGGGTGGACAAGACAAGTAAACCTACCAGGGTTGATTGCTATACATGGGTGAGACACCTAAACCTACCACTGTCACGACACCTAAACCTAGAACGGCCAGGGCATGTGATCACTCATTGGACTAGTTCACTACATGAGTGTACACATGTTTAATGTACTGACCAAGACTCGTGATACACTAACTAACTCTCCTACAAGACTCAATGAAAAACAATGGACTCTGGTGACTAGTTTGACTGTAGGTAGACAAAATCAAAGTATTATGGAGGGGATGAGGAATATGCCAGCTGATGGAAGCTTTGCACAAAATACTAGGACCATTAATGTTTCGAACATCATCTAGTGTGAAGTCTACTCCAATGCTCCTAGGCACCCTAGCATATGCAAACTAGAACATCAACTAAGCATTGACTCAGAACCAATGGTGAATGATTTTTACTAAGGGAGGCTGAAAAAAAAAAAATTACAGTCAACTAATAGCCTTGGTTCACTCCAACAAGTTTGTGAAGGTTCTGAGGAGGTCTCATAAACATATAAGAAAAATTGTCTTCAAGGATTGCACAACTAAACCAAATTCAGGAATTCCCAAACAATCACGAAGGCTCACGAATTTCTGATATTAAAGTTGGAATGAGTCATTTGGCATCTTAATTAACATTAAAAACACAAATAACTTCATTTGGATCAATACTCATTCATTTACCATACAGATTATGGAAATTAACTCATTTTCATTGAAATCTAGACTAGCTGCAAGAAGAGGTAATGGAATCGGATTTTTAATCAGTATAACCTTAAAATTGACATCATAGATCCATTATTACATTCATATCAACCATCAGTATCTAATTCATACATCAAATAGTTCTCAAGAATGAGATACAACCAGAAGAAACTTTTTCATCACGAAAACTAGGAAATTACTCATAGATCTGCATGGAGAGCTATCAAATGTCTATCACAGGATCATACTCCAATGATGCAGAATTTAGGACCATCAATAATCTCAATGATAATGGCTGAATACCATCATCCTCGCACACGAACCAGGGGCACATCTCCTAGCTTGGACTAGGGGCACATCTCCCAAGTCACTGAGGCACAATTGCACTCACTCCAATTCCGAAACTGACAAAAGATGTGAAATGGAGTTGTAATCCTTCTTTTATATATTTAGGTGACTTTTTGAGCAAGTAATATAGGCTAAGGCACCCTCATTGAGTGGATAAGGTTTCTTTGCTTTTTGCTTGCTTTCTTCTTTGCTTTGCTTTCTGCTTTTCCTTTTGCTTTTGTTTTTTCTTGTTTTTCTTTTATATCCTACGTTTTCCTTCTTTTCTACCTTATCCTTCTTTTCTGCTTCATCCTTTTTTTCTTTTCTTCCTTATCCTGCTTTTCTACTTTGTCCTTCTTTTTCTTACTTTTCTGCTTTATCCTGCTTTTCTACTTTGTCCCGCTTTTTCTTAATTTTTTGCTTTATCCTGCTTTTCTTCTTTTGTCTTGCTTTTCTGCTTTGTGCTGCTTTCATCCATATTTTTTTTTCTTTATTCTTCTTTTTCTGAGATTTGCTTCTTTATTCTGCTTTTCCTACTTTCCTTGCTTTGGTTGCTTTATCTTTTATTGTCGTGCAAGTTACCTCTTATTCAACCTTATCCTCTAAGGAACACTTGTGGATCATTATCCACTTTATTCCAAAATAAAAATATCTGATTAATAAAAATTACTTCTACCAAGTGCATTTCAAACTTAGTATAAAAATAAAATTAAACTTCCGAACTAATCAATTCCTTAATCTCAAAATTAACCCAAAGTAAATGCGATTTTCTCCTCAACCCAAGGGATTGATTGGGTTAGGAACTCAATCCAATGATCATCAATGAGGGGACATGACAGTCCTCCCATCCTGAGATTGCTTGTCCTCAAGCAATGAAAAAACATGGGGTTGACAAACTTGCACACTGCCACCAAACTACTGATGCCGATCAATATGGCCATCCAAGAAAGTATACTCCATCACATGGTGTTGGCATATGCTGCACTCATATTTATAATCCAATGCATCTTCTTTGGAGCTCATCCATGGAAACCTCTTACTCACCCTCATGTGAGTCTCCAAACAATCATGGTGACTAACTAAGAGTGGAACATGAAAAACTCCCAAAATATCCTTCTTTAAGATTGACTCAGGCACTAAGTGGATAGGGTCTTTAAAGTGGATGAATGGCATATGTGGTTCTTCATGAATCCGCCCATCCATCGAATAACATGAAAACCATTGTTGTTGCCACTCATTGAGTTCAATCTCACCCTCAAATATGCATTCAACCAATGCACACATATGGGATAGCATATCCTTGTTATGGTGTGGATAATGCTTCTCATGGAGTTGCAATCTCTTGTGCACATCTTCGGGGATGGAAAAAATCAGGGTGGAGTGAATCCTCTCCATGTAGACATTAGCTTCACATTTCCCAAGCATGATATTAAGCTACATTTGCTTTATTCCTCCAACTTCATACTCAAACAATGTAAATTATTTCCAAGCATGCAATGCAACTCCCCATTTAAGGAAGTTCTTAGTTAGGAACAAATCATGGGAAGCCCCCATAAACCCTTCCATAAAAAAATATTTTTGCACCCAAAAGATTCCTTCCCCCATGATGTCAAACTGTTCTTCTTGAATGCAACCATTCAACAACTCATCTACAAATATTCCTTTGTGATACTTTGCTACTAAATGAATTTCCAAAACAAGTAAGCCTTACCATGAACAAAGAAGAACCTATACTACTATATTCTTGCATTCATGATCAGATTTATAAACTTAGACTTCACTTACCAACCTTGGTTGCTAATCCTTAAGCTTCATTGGTATCATGTAATGCATCCCACCTTTGTGATCAGATTTGACTACCCATCTTTTCTCCTTTAAAACTGATTTGAACAAGTAAAAAACATGCAAGATGGTCGTCATGATGTCATGCTTCTCATATGGCTGCAACCATCTTCTTTCAAAAGAATTGGTGTTCCCAATCTCCATCAAATTTTCTTCTATGCCTTCTTTTGTGACACCCGATTGTAGGCCAAATGGGTGAGTGGAACTTGGTAGTGTATGTATGCGCCAACCAACCCTCACTCTCATCATCTATTGAATCATCATTTTGGCCTCTCCTATCCAGCAAGAAACTTCTTCCTTAATGCTCACTTGTGAGAAGCTAAAGAAGCCTATTGTGTTGCTTCTTCAACTTGGTCCGCCATGAGTATCCCAAATCGTCTCATCATACAAGTTGGTACTAACTTGCACATCCATATGATTAAGATTCATGATCTCAATCTATTCCCTCTCATACTTGGATCGATTTTCATGGAAGGATAACTTTTCCATAAGGGTTAGCACAATATCCAATCATTCTTTCCAAACCTTGCTCCAAACAACCATATCAGTAGAAAATTGGGAAACATACTTACAAATTTGTTCATCTACGATGGTGTACATGCAAGGATGAAATGTAGTAGGTGTATAGTTCAAACCAAGGAGCATGAATAGAAACTCAATGTGCCCACAATGGTACTTGAAAATTAGCCTCCACATGTCTTCTTCCTTGAACCTTTTCAAATGGATGTAATGAAATATATTGATGGATTGTACATCCATCCTCAATTCATCCTTATGCTTCTTCACCTTGTCAGGTGGTCTACCTAGTGGAAGGTATTCAAGAACCTTCTCATGTTGTTGTAGAGACTTCCATATTACCTCAATTTGATGTAAGTAGTCCATACTTGTTCCTTCAATGGTGGCAAGGCCCTTAGTAACCCTCACAATGTCACCATGCTTCACTATGAATATCATGCCATGAGATAACTCCTCATCTGCTATGTATTTTTTCCTCCAAGATATGAATGGAATGTACGGAAAGAATCATATTGCAACCATATATGCCTTAGATGTTGCTCATTGAACATAACAAATTCAAATGCAATAATAGATCCATCACTAATGCAAAAATAACTCATCCCAATGTGAGCTAGTCTTGCACAATCTTGGGTCTCCATCTTGGTGATGTAGCTATCCATCCAATTCAATGATGAATATAATTAATTGTTTGCTGATCGAAATGGGATGTAATCATCCACTTTCATCAGGGCTAAGTCTTCCTTACATGAAAGAGGCTCATAATCTCTCTAGAGTGAAACAGGTGCCTAGCAATCATCCTGCAAGTCAATGCTTTCTTCAATCAATTGTTTGAAGACTCCTTATGTTTACCTCAGACATGATGCTGCTCCATAATGTCATGTGCACTATTAGCCAGACACATCTAATCACATGTGTGCTCATGCAACTCTTGAGATTCATGCAAATTCTCTTCTAAAAATTCAACCTTCTAAAAAATTTGGATCTCAACACTAGAAGGATATTTTCTTCCAACCTTGTCACCGGAAGTGGCTTCCCTATCAAGCTGAGACAAAGGAATTTTGCGAATGAAAAAATCAGAATGGTTGTAATACCTTTGTGACACCTCTATCTCTTCATGAGATGGAGTGGTGATGGTACGCTCCTCCACCAAATCTCCAGGTTCACTCTCAACTAGAGTGTAGTTGTCTTTTCCTCCATAATAATGTTATGAGAATGCTTGAAGGGTTGATCTTTTCTCTTCCTCCAAATTTGCTCCACAAGCGGTTTTTCCTCTACCAATCCCATCTTCCATATCCCTTGTAGGGATCTCAAACTCGCCAACAAAGAAGATTGGGTGTCCATGATTGGACTCAATCTCAATACTGTGAACAACCTATTTCATGGTGGATTGGCCTACCCTCTTAGGGTCTTCCTCAATCTCTTTTGTGATTAACTCAATGGGATATTCTTCAAATTGATGCAAGAAGAAATTGCTGCTACCAAAATTAGATTTACCTTTCTTCCTTACCTTGAAGTCTTCTTTTTCTTTTTCAATGCATTCATTAGAGGAAACACATGGCTATTCTCTTGGAAGATTGTTGCTCCTCTCCTTTGATGGCTAATAGTTACTATGATTTTGATCCTTCAAGATAGCTGATACATATTGCTCCTTGGTAACCTTAGAATCAATATTATTGGAGACTTTTTTTAAGAGAATCTGAAAAGTCTCTTCATGCTAGAAACAATGGCATCCAATGAGGCTTTACTTTTGATTCATCTTTCTTCTTCTTTACTTGGGGTAGTAGAAAAACTTGGTTCCTCCATGGATGGTTTTCTACTCTCAAAAGAATCCTCATATACATCCTTGGTTTCAAATCCAAATCTTCAATAAAAATAATTTTTTAAGGAAATAACTTTACGAATCTCTTCTCCCAAGGCTAGATACTCCTGGTAGTGGTGGGGCAAGTTTTCACATGCAGATATCATTTTTGTTAAATCATTTTTAGAATTATCCATTGTTGGTTCAGACCATTGGTATTCACTATACATCTGATCACAAATGTAACCATCAACATCTCTTGGTAGGCCTCCATCAATGTAAATGATTTATTCTTCCTCGTATAACTCAAAACTTTCATGTTCCATGACTGTATCTAGTTCCATAACTGCAACTTGAAGATATTTCTGAGATATTTCTTCATATGAGATTTAATTTCCATAGAGTGATCCAAGGGAAGTGCTTTGATACCACTTGAATGTACCAACCAGGATTGGTGATACACTAACTAACTCTCGTACAAGACTCAATGAAAAACAATGGACTCTGGTGACTAGTTTGACTGTAGGTAGGCTACATCAGAGTATTCTCAAGGGGATGAGGAATATGCCAGATGATAGAATATTTTCACAAAGTACTGGGAACATTAATTTTTCGAACATCACCTAGGTTGAATTCTACTCCAATGCTCCTCGACACCCCAGCATATGCAGACTAGAACATCAACTAAGCATTGACTGAGAACTAACGGTGAAGGAGTTTGAATCGGGGAGGATAAAAAACATTAAATGAAAGTCAACTAACAGCCTTGGTTTTCTATAGCAACTTTGGGAAGGTTCTGAGGAGGTCTCACAAACATATAAGAAAAATTGCCTTCTAGGATTCCATAACTAGGCCAAATTCATGAATTCCCAAACAATCAGGAAGGCTTGTGAATTTATGATATTAATATTGGAATGAGTAATTTGGAATCTTAATTAACATCAGAAACATAAATCACTTCATTTGGATCAATATTCATTCATTTACCATACAGATTTTGGAAACTAGCTCATTTTCATTGAAATCTAGACTAGGTGCAAGAAGAGGTATTGGAATCAGATTTTTATTCAGTATAACTTTAGAATTGAAATAAGATATCCATTATTATATTCATATCATCCATAAGTATATGAATCATACATCAAATAGTTCTCAAGAATGAGATACAACTAGAAGAAACTCTTTCATCAGGAAAACTAGGAAATTACACATAGATCTGTATGGAGAGCTATCAAATATATGTCACAGGATCATAATCCACTGGTTAAAAATTCAAGACCTTCAATAAGATCAATGATAATGTCTGAATACCATCATCCTCTCATAGGAAGCAGGGGCACATCTCCCATCTTGGACTAGGGGCACATCTCCCAAGTCACTAAGGCACAATTGCACTCACTTCAATTCTCAAACTGTCAAAAGATGTGAAATGGATTTGTAAGCCTTATTTTATAGATTTAGGTGACTTGTTGAGCAATTAAGATAGGATAAGTCACCCTCATGCAGTGGTTAAGGTATCTTTACTTTTCGCTTTAGCTTTTTCCTTGCTTTCTACTTTACTTTGCTTTCTGCTTTAGCTTTTGCCTTCTTTCTGCTTTTCTTTTCTTACCGCTTTTGATTTTTCTTTCTACTTTTGATTTTTGATTTTTTCTTTTTCTTTTGCTTTTGATTTTTCTTTTCCTTCTTTTTCTTTTCTATCCTTCTTTTTCCTTCTTTTCTGCTTTGTCCTTCTTTTTTTTCTGCTTTCCTGCCTTATCTTGCTTTTCTGCTTTATTCTATTTTTTCTTGCTTTTCTGCTTTATCCTGCTTTTCTACTTTGTCTTGTTTTTTCTTGTTTTCTGCTTTATCCTACTTTTTTTTCTTTTGTCCTCCTTTTTTGCTTTGTCCTGCTTTTCTGCTTTATTCTACTTTTCCTAAGCTTTGCTGCTTTATTCTGTTTTCTACTCCTTTTCCTACTTTCTTTGCTTTAACTGCTTTATATTTTCTTGTCTTGCAAGTTACCTCTTAGTCAACCTTATCCTCTAAGGAACACTTTTGGAGCATTATCCACTTTATTCCAAAATAAAAATATATAATTAATAAAAATTATTTCTACCAAGTGCATTTCAAGCTTTGGATAAAAATAA
This sequence comes from Larix kaempferi, assembly GCA_027924585.1. Taxonomy (NCBI): domain Eukaryota; kingdom Viridiplantae; phylum Streptophyta; class Pinopsida; order Pinales; family Pinaceae; genus Larix; species Larix kaempferi. The sequence continues at coordinate 5,141,751 of BSBM01000066.1, forward strand.
AATTAAACTTCTTAACTAACTAATGCCTTAATCTCAAAATTAACCCCAAGTAAATGAGATTTTCTCCTCAACCCAAGGGATTGATTGGGTTAGGAACTCAATCCAATGATCATCAATGAGGGGACATGACAACATGCAACCCCCAGATATTTTCTCTTGTCCAATTTTATAACACATTTTTTTTAAAGCCCCCCCCCCCTTTCTTTTCTTCCTCTCGTGCAGGAGGGCTGGTTGGCTCTCCTTTCCCACTCGCTAGAACATATTCACAACCATCCTTTTCCTCTCCCGATAACCTTTTCAACCTTGGTCTTTTCCTATGGGGGTTGGAGAGCATGAACCTCTAACGCATAGTGTGTTGTCTACTTGGCTACTCATATGGGTGTTCATTGGTTGATAACAAAATTCAGCACTTGGCTGGGAGATTTATTTCTAATAGTAATGAAGTGTTTCCATTCCTCATGTAGTTAAAACACCTATATTAAATCAAGGCATGGATTGCAGCAGGTCCAACAAAGTAACTATAGATTATGACTTCCCATGAAGTTAGCCCAACTTCAAGGAATTCTTCACATTGACCAAGTAAACCAACTTTAAAACTCCAATTAAATTAAATTACAAGCAATTTCAATGACAAACCTATTGAGTATGTAGACGAAAATAAAAAAAATTGTATGACAACTTTAAAGGCACTCCAACTTTTCATTTAATCTATCAAATTTTCATTAATGTGACTATTGCGCTCATACATAAGAGTAATTGTTGCAGATGTGACTTGCACTTATTCTAGGTTTTCTTCCAATTGAAGCTGCAATCAGGTGTTGAAATTGGTTACTGCCAACTATTGCAATACCTATCAATCCATCAGTTTTCATGGAAGGATTACAACATCAAAAAGGTGTCAACTAGAGTTGAAAGGCTAGTTATTAAGATCATATATATATATATATTAGTTGGGAAAATAAGTAGTTAGAAAATATCTTTACAAGGCACGTTATATCCGATTTAAATATGCATCGAAATTTGATTTGATTTCATACTAACTTGGCATGAATTGGTCAACCTCAAATTAAAACCATGTGAAACGCAATGTGTTTTATACATTAGAAATATAAATCTAGAACACAATGTGTTTGTACATGACAATCATCATGTCACATGTCTTACATGTCTTTTCACTTTTATTTATTATATTTTTTTTAACTTTAGTGACCTCTGAAGAACCTGGTGCATGCAATTGTTAAAGTAGATTTTAGCCATGAATAATTGTTAATCATCAATACACCAGTCCCCAGAGCCAAGGACCAAGCTATCAGGCTAAAAGGGTTATGCCATGTGAATAAATTCCTCTTCAGGTAGTGGAACAAAGCATTTATTGCAATGATAACAAAATTCCAACTTACACATATGCATGTTGCATGTCGTCTAGATGGCATGAGAAACCATACCTTCTTGCGGCCTAGATGGTAGGAAAACCCTATCTTCATGCTACCCAGATGGCATGAAAGCCCTTTCTATTGTCTCTAGCACACTCCTAGAGTTCTCTTTCATTAATTTTTTTTTGTTCCCACATTATTTCTAGTTTCAGGAAAGGACATAGCCCCCCCTTTCCCCGCATTTTATCATGCCACGCAAATCCACAGCCCCTCATCTTCTCTTGTGCCCCCTTGCTAAGTTGTGTGAGGTTGATCGCCCTCTCCCTTGCTGGGTACAACACCGTGTACATTGATATCTACCGGAGAAGAAGAGCTACTAAGTAAGGAAACATTGGAATTTCAAAGAGAAGAATGTGCACCCACATTCTGCTGGGTGTAGTGCACATCCCTAATGATTCTTCTAGAGGGTTAGTTTTGGGAGCTTTGACTTCAGGTAAAGAAGATAAAATTTCTTACCTTTTTGCATCTATTCTACTATAGGGTGGCTCGATCCAAGGGAAAAGTATGCTAAAAAAAATTCTGCTCTAATTATGGAGGGTCTGCTTCACAACTTATTCCCTCCCTCCTCTTTCTGTGGTTGGCACAATATAGATGAGTCACTACATGGGATGGGCTATCAGCCATTACCCTAGGTGCTTGGATCGGCTTCCGAGCATTTCAACTTAGGTTTGAGCAACCCATTGTGCCTAATACTCCATTGTGACCTTATGTGGCTGCTTAACTTTGAGGATTAGATTCATGTATTTGAAATTCACCCGCAAGTTTGTTTATGAATTGGTTTTGTGATGGGATTTGAAGCTTTGAGCGAATGTTTTCTATTGCAAACTAGGGTTTTAAAAAGCCAGGTCGATACCCTGGTAATCCATTCTCTCATGGCTCGTACAGTTATATGGTTGGAATTCTATTAAGACTCACCACTGGGTCATCAATTGGGTGATCATTCGTAGTGATTTCAAACCTTCCTGCAGGATATTGTGTAGCTTGCTCTCAACCTTTCGACATGGTTCTCGTATTGGTCATTAGACTGTGCATAAGTTCGATGAATGCTTAGTGCACAACGAACCAGGCTTGTGAGTCGCCTGAATGGTGAGGCAGGGTGGTTGATGTATGCCGCAAGGTTTACATATGATATGATAACTCTGGTTACTGAGTCCAGTAACAGACCATGCCCACTTGCAACATGATCGATCTTGCATGTTTCTTTGTTGATTTAGATGGAATGGGAATAGTATGGATGCTACCGATTGCTACTGACCATCAAGCAAAATAATATTTTCTCCTGCTCATGCATGAGCTCACCTGGAAAGGGATCCCCCCCAAAAAAATAAAAGAAGTATTACATCTTAACCTTGCTTGGCATATGGATTTGCTCTAGTCGACATTAGGGATAACTTGGTGGACTCGATTTTCCCTTGGTTACATGTTTTGATTGTGATTTTGATTTCACAAGTGTAGTAGTTATGATGAGCCTCTAGTTTAGGCTTCCTTCTATAGAACTCCCCACTTCCTCTCGCTCGGTTACAGATTAATATGTTAAGCCATGCAGTTGCTCACTAGATCATTTCACTCTCGAAATACCCATTTTCTATGTGAATATTCCTTCTTTGTTAGCCTTCTCCTATATAAAAAGTAGCAATCACATTTATACACCTAAGATCATTTTATGAGAGTTAGCCATAGATATTTATTTTAACCCTTGGAATATTTTCTATGAATGATCTTGCACCAATAACTAAATTAAACTAGTTCCTCCTCATCCAACTACCCCCTACTGATGAAAACAAATTAGATTGTTAATAGTTTTATAAAAAAAAATACCCTTGTGGCCTCTGAACTATGGAAGGTTGGTTTAGTTTTTTTGGTTGTAGCTGAAGCCTAGATTTAGGCCATTTCTTGCACTCGATTTTATTTTTAACATAGTTGATTATGCAATTTTTTTTCTATTTTTTTTTACAAGGTGGATTATGCAATTCTTTGCAAAGGATTCTTTTCTTTTCCTGTATATATATTTTTGTTCACTAACAATTTTGCTCTTCCTGATTTTATTTTGCAGGTAAAGTATTTCTTGAAGTAGATTTTGAACCTGGTTTCCTTCATTTGCAAGTAAAATTTTTCTTTGAATAGGTTTTCAGCCACACTTCTCATAGGATTCCTACCCTTGCTACTCATATTATGAGATGTAGTGTAGCATTATGTAACCTGGAACCCGATTTCTAAGTTCTATAATCTTATTCCATTTTCACCTAATAAATGGGTTGTATTTTAAACCACTTTTATGCTCAATACCATTCTATTTTGACTCAAATTTCTACTATGTTATATGTTTTCTGTGAATTTCATTCTATTTTGTTCAAAAACTCTGTGGGCCCTTAAAGGGTCCAGTATTCCATCCCAGGCTATGATAACATAAGTAGAAACCACTATTTCTAATTAACTAAATTGCTTCCACAATTTACATGCTAAACTTCTAGATATTTATTTCCTCCAAATTTGAACTTACATTAGTAAAAACAAAAAAACAAAAATTAATTTGACAGCATAGTTAACAACATAACTTACAACACTTAAAAATAGTAATAGTAAATTTAACAAGGATAATACCTCTACTAGTGTGTGACCTAAATCCGTTAAAATTATGAGTTGAATCCCTTGAAGTTATGTCCAAAGTGGAAACACAGTTTTACCTCCCAGCCAACCAGGGGCCTAGTCGGCTCCCTAGCCCCAGGAATCCATCCAAATGGTCCAATCCAAATGGCCTCCTGGCCCTCCATTCTCGAGACCCCTAGATAACATAACAATGATGCACTAGTAGGCTATGTATCAAATCTTCTAAGAGTTCTCAAATTCTTCCAACACTTCCAAAATTCTCCTCCCAAAATACCCCCCTTAGAATAAGAACCTCTCCCTTCCTTCCTCAAGTCTCCTATTTATTTCAAAAGTCCTCCTCCTCCTCCTCATCCATCAATAAGTTCAAATAGAATAATATTCAATCAATCAATAAATAAATTTTCTAAAAAAATAGCAATTTGATTTAAATAAATAAAATATTAATAAACATGGTTGCAAAGTCTCACTTTTCATGCTACTATCTTAAATGAAACTATGACAACTCTTTTCTAAATATTTGTGCAACCCTATCTATCCATTTATCTATATTATCATCCCATACATAAGTCAAATAAGATATTTCCATATACTATAGTATATTATGATATATGTTATATTATATGTATATAATTATATATCATTCAATAATCCAATCAATTTATTTAAATCTAAAATATATTAAACAAGTCAACAAACTCGTACTTTCCACACACAAGTAATACTTTCAATAATTCATCAACCAATTTACTAATACCTAATATGGCACAAACATAAATAAAATAATAAATAAATATAAGCTAACAATTAATTAATAATTATTATAATTATAATTATTCTAAGAGGACACGACTCCTATCAAAAGGTGCCTAACAATATATAAAAGAGGCCCTCAATGTAATATTATTCATCACAATTCAATTATTATTCAATATGTATTATTTATGAAGATGGATCTCTTATTTATCCGGATACATATTCTCCATAACACACGGATTCGATGTTACGTTGGTATCAGAGCCCCTTCTTGGGCATTTCATTGATTTGACTTTTGGCCAAGTAATTTGAGAGTTTCTCCAAATTAGGTTTTTGACCGAAAGAAAATAAAAAGAAAAAGAAAATAAGATAGTGAGAAAAGAAGTAAAAAAATATTAAAAAAAGGAGAAGAGAAAATAAGTAAGAACAAGAAGTAAGAATAACATTCATGAAACCGCACATGGTTTTAGGAAAGTGCACATGGTTTTGTGAGCCCTTGGTTTTATAAAACCATCCCTTGGTTTTATAAAACCTACTCTTAGTTTTATCAAGAAACCAACTCACACCCTTAGTTGGATATTATTAAAAAAAAACTTTATAATAAAAATACATATAATAATATTATTATTTACAAATAATAATAATAATAATTATATTGCTTCTATTACTTATTATTATCTTGATTTCATTAATAATAAATAACTATTATTATTAATGAATCAAGTTCCACATAAATCACTGAGAAAACTTTTACGTTGGCCATGAGGTCAAAATGGGAAGAATTGGATATGCTTTTTGATGAGCAAAGGAAAAAGATGAACAATATGTTTGATCGTATGGAACAATCAATGGTAAAAGCTACTCAAAAAGATATTAACATCGCTTTCAATAAAGTGATCCAACAAGGGAGATCAAAGGCTTCTCAAGACAAGGACTCAAAACCTAAATCTATATCTAACGTTCAAAGAACTGGAGAAAAACCAGATAAAGAACATAAACATGACGAAAAGGAGGAAGATATAGAAAATCATTATGGCAACCAAGATGATATTAATAATATTAATCAAGATAATAAACATGACATGGATACAAAATATCCTAGTGATGATGAAAATAACAATGATATATATGATAAAGATGGAAAGGATATTGACCAAGTTTGCAAGAAGAGACAAGCTAGTGTTGCTGACAATAACAATGATCAATGCAACGATCAGGGATCAATCTCATAGTGTGCAAAAGAAATCAAATCAGAGAAATCAAATGTTTCAGATTTAAACTGTGCCTTGACTATCCTCTAACCTCAAAAGAACATCAGTGAGAACAACTATAAGATTAATCAGACACAAGATAAGATTTGCATCAAGTCGGTCAAGTCTCTCCAGTTGACAATAAGAAGAGTTAAGATCTATAACCAATCAAGCAGTAAAAGCATAAACAAAACTTCACCAAATATATATTTAATGCATATTCCGAAGCAAAAGAAACAAAAGGAAGTAATGGTCGTAATCAAACTTGCATGTATCAAGTCATCGGTTCGACATAGAGCCAGAATAATAATAAAAAAATGGCATCAACAAACTAAGCTTTGAGGACAAAGCTTCCCTTAAGGGGAAGGCAATGTCATAAATATAAAGAAAAAAATAAAAAAATATCAACTAATAATTAATTAATAATAATTATAGTTGTAATTATTCTAAGAGGACATGACTCTTCTCAAAAGGTTCCTAACAATATATAAAAGAGGCGCTCAATGTAATATTATTCATCGCAATTCAATTATTATTCAATATGTATTATTTATGAAGATGTATCTCTTCTTTTTTCGGATACGGATTCTCCATAACACATGGATTCGATGTTACATAATATACCTATATTAATTTACTCATTAATAAACCAATCATAGTAATTTACGCACGAATTGGTGTATGCGTGGACAGTGCACACGTCTTAAGCATGGATACTCATAATCAGTTTCAATGCCCCTAATCCATCATTATTATATGCTTGCAAGAAACATATAGAAGAACAAATGAAACAATGCATCATTCATCACTCATGATCATTCATACAAAAATCAATACAACTGAATTAGGTAAACATCATGAATAAATCAAACATATAATCATAATGTTTTATAACAGTGAATAACATCATCCAATCCATTGTTGGTCCCATCAATCCCCATTGGTTATCCAACCACCTAATCAACACTACTTCCGTCTCCTTTCCTCTCCATCCCATCCTCTGCTGGAATATACTGTGGCGTCAAATACACAACCTAACCACATATACAACACGTAAGCGAAAGTTTCGATCGACTACATTGACCAAGCATCCCCAACAGGAATCCACTAGTCGTCATCACACATATAGGGGGGCGTCCTCATCATAGCCCTCCCACGACTCTAGGTTTCGGGGGATAAATGGTGGGAAATACGTTCACCCCACATTATAGTACTACATCAACCATACTGTGCCATCACTATTCTAAGGGGTCTCATCATTGAAAACCACTTTGGGAAAGTCGTGGTTCTTGTCAGAACTCACACTCACCCACAAGTCATAGAAATATTTGAATTCACTATTAAAGAACATGAAAATCGCTATTGCAAGTCATATCAGTGTTTCAAATCATAACTTCAATTGTAATTACAACATAGAATACACTACTATCTCATAGTTGATCCATTTGTTTGCCATCTCAATAACCACATACACTTCTGACACATAAATATATCTAACTATTTCAAGTGATAAGATATTTCACAACTAATATTGAAATAACCATGGATTTTCTTCTGCATCACATTACCTTTGTTTGATATTCAGTGTACAGTTTTGAACTAATATCAAGGTACTACCTTCCACATCCAATATGCATAAGCAATCGACATACATAATCTTCACCGTTACTAAAATAAAATGATAATTTGCATTTACTGTTCATACATAAGAAGTTCCATATGCTCAAATAACAACATCATTAATCATTTTCAATAATTTAAGTCCAACAGTTAATAACAAGTAAAAGTGCTAAGTTAATTCTCATCAAGGTTTAATTACTAAATGTTAAATATGGGGAATTACATACACCCACCATTCAAGAAACTTCATCCTGAAGTTATGATCATTGACAACCATAAGGAAAATCTCGATGCAATATCTCTATTCCTTCTCATGAGAAGACGCTTGACCTTACTCTAGACCTTTACCTTATGAAAATGTCAATACTATTAAATTTTACTTATTTTATCATATGGAATGTCTTCTCATATTAAATATTAGATCTTATAAATGCAATTGGTTGACTTGTTCAAGGTTTATGGAATACATTTTATCCAAAATAGTTAACATAGTGTTAAACTTTATAGATCGTTTCTATATCAAAATTCATAGGAAGACCTTGGTTCCCATATAACATTTCCTTAAGTTCAGAATGTATTGTTACGACTCATTTATTGATAACTAGATTTCTTGAATCTTATTCTAACATACACGAATTACTTTATATACATACATACAAATATACATATATAAATATTCACAAGGCATTAATTAGACCTAAATCTCGATGGCTTCTTAAATGGTCTACCACATAATAACTTGAATAGTACCAAGCCCATCAACCTAGTACTCCTTGGTGTTCAATAATCGTCAAGGTAAAGCTATTACTCCTGACTCCCATGCTAATGAACCAACCAATATTTCTATAATATATTCATGTCATGTATATATAATAATAGTAAGGATTGGAATATCATTAGGGAATAGATACATTCCATATGGAACTCTTGGGTAATATTTCTCCAATAGATGGTAAATTCTTTAATATCAAGCTCAATGCTTTTCCATATAATCGTTTTCCCCTTCTCCATCGATGAATTAGACTTATGTACTAGATTAGACTTATGTAATAGTTTTCCTTCTTTTCCTCGGTTTTGATGTCTAAAAAGTTTGCAATATTAACTTCAAATTTTGTTGTACCTCCACACCCCTTACAAAGAACAAATTTTACAAATCTTCAAGCCTTCCCTTATTTCCTAGGGTCACTAAATCCCTTCTTTCATTGGTAAGGAAAGAGTTACATTTATCTCTTTTGAATCTCCACCATTCATTTTTATAACTATTAAAACATGCTCAAAAGTGTAAATGCTTCTAATATACTTTATTTTAAACTTGAAGACGTGATCTAGTTGGCTTCTTTACTTAGAATTACCACTTGAAATAATTGTAATAATATATATTTTATTATTATTATTTTTTAAAACTAGTCACTCTTTTTCTTTCCTTTGTAATGTGTTTCAAAGTATCTATATATAAAATGTCTTTTCAAAATAAATTTTAATTTCTCTTATCATCAAATTTTAATCCTTGCTACTCCCAAATATTAAAAATAACTTTAAATCTACTCTAGGGTCACCATTAAATGGGCAGAAGGAAAATTCAAGCTCAATGTTTTAAATCTAAGACACTGGGCCTCCAGAACACTTTATGAACTTTCTAAACAGCAAAACATCTTGTTTGAGCACATCTATCGGGCACATAATAGTATGGCGGACAAGCTGTCTAAACAAGCTCTAGATGGATGTGAAGGACACCTGATCTGGGAAGAATGGTGTGAAGACAGCCTCCAGGATTGTGGTTCTATTTATTTCTATGACTGATCTTTTGTCTATCACACTTTCTTTTTTTGCTGATAGTGGTGGACCCATCTTTTTTGGCTGTAAGGGGCATTTTGCTGGGCAAACTTTTTCTGGGAATGTTTTGTTTTGTGATCTTCTTCTGGGGTTATTTCCATTCCATGTATTGGCTGTCTTTTGCAGAAAACATCTTGGGATTTTTCCGAAAGATCCTTTTGATTGGATCATGAACTTATATTGTACTATTTGATTCAGTTTTTGAATATCAATAGTAGTTTTTTTTTCTCTGGAAAAAAAAATGTAACTTCTTTATTAAACATAACATATTTGTAGTATTGAAGTGGGACATATAATTAGAACCATTAATTGTTTCTTATTTTATATTTTTATATTAATTGCTAAAAGTACTTTTCCTTTGGATTTTATTGGGTTGTGAAATTGATAATTGGTTTGTGAAGCCTTTATATATATATCAAATGTCATATATTTTTATTTTTATATATTCATTATATTTTATAAATTCTTCTCATTTTTATAGTAAAGTTAACATAAATTTCTTTCTCCCATATATATATATCTATATATCTATATATATATATATCCCCACACAAAACCATAAACAATGTAAATAATGTTCCAACCAATCTCCTCTTTATTGTAAGTTATCACTTTATGGAACATCTTATTTTAATTTTAATTTAATTGAATTTGATTTTTTTTAATGCAGAAGCATCGGAGCCTAAGCAAATCAAGCGAGTTGATCGACAGAAGGGAACCGACCAGAGGGAGTGTCGACGACCGCTGGTGCATGAAACAAATTGACTAGTCGAAGTCAATAAGTCGAGCAGAAGCTATCGAAGCAGTCGACAGGAGTGAAGAAGTCGAGAGTTGACAGGTCAATGTCGACAGACGACAGTTGATAGGAGACAAGTTGCCGCAGAGTCATGGGGAATGTTGACATGTTGTCGAACCATGAAATCGATAGGTTTGGCGGAGCCAAGCATAGAGGAGGGGGAGGACTGGAGAACCATAGGAGATAAGGATAGGCCGACAGAAAGGTCGAGATGTGACTGACTTCTGTAGCAGAGTCGAGGAAGCAGAAATTCAACTAGAGTGTACCTGCTAGCCATTCGAGGTTGCTGAGGAAGTTAATAGTGTTATTGCAGGTAGGTGAAGGACATGACAGATGTCATCATAGCAGAGGTTGTGCAACACGGTAGGGAGCTGACAGTTGTAGGTCTTCAGGATTTGGAAGGATCGGCGGATAGGAGGATGCGTGTCTTGGGATCGCAGTGATCTCGGGAACAACTGTAGCAGGGTAGAAATCCCGAGAGAAAAGGATCCATTGAGAGAGGTCAGATGGAGGTCAGTATCAGAGTATGAACTTGTGAAATAGAAGAGTCACACATGTTGATAAAAGGAAGCTGAGACCGAGCCACAGCTCAGAGTTCCACAGCGAACCAGGAGAGGGTGAGGTCGACACACTGAGAGAGCACACCACAGTTACTTCTGAGTTGTAACGGTCGAGGACGACTCGTTAGTTAGTTATTTTCATTTCAGTTATTCCGCATTGTAACCGATTTCGGAGAAGTAATATAAGCCACTTTTGGCATCCTGGTTTACACCATGTTCGTGTAATCATTTGTGGTTGTGTCGTGTGTATTTTTAAGCAAGAACCTTATTGCCTAAGGTGCCTTGCGTCAGTTGGTATCAGAGCTGAAGAATCTGTGGAGTTTGAAGAACATCAGTTATATTGAGCCTCCAAGTGAGTTGAACAAATCCAGCTGAGGTTAGATAGAGTTGTGCACAACTTGTTGAATTCCGGTTGCGATCGGACGCGTGGGAGTTTCAGCGGAGGTTGAAAATGGCTCACAGAGGCGTTAATGTCCGAGGACAAAGGGCACGTGGCACAGTAGGCATCACAGTGGATCATGACATGTTCGACGAATGCATCAGGACGATGCGAACTTTGACAAATGAAGTCGCAGTGATCAAAGAAAGCCAGAGGCATGGTTGTATTCTTGATGTGTTAGACCACAGCAATGAGGAAGTCGAAGAGGTGGAAGCCCGTGAAGAAGCTGCCGAAGAACCAAAAGAAAACCTGATCAAAATTTTTATATATATGAGACGTTGGGCGAAGATAAACATGCGTACCTACTCGGGAATCCTGGACCCAGAAGACTTGATCGACTGGTTCAGAGAAATGGAGAAATACTTTGACATAGAGAAGATTGAGGACCCAAAATGGGTTAAGACTACACGTCTGAGGTTGAAAGGTCATGCCTCGTTATGGTGGGATAATGTACAGGCTGATAGAGTCAAGAAAGGCAAGGAGAAAATCAAGTCTTGGGACAGGATGGTCGCCAAGTTGAAAGGGAAGTTCTTGCCAAATGACTATGTGATTTCGTTGTTCAGGAAGTTGCAGAACTTTTGACAAAAAGAGATGACTATGAAGGTGTACATAGAAGATTTCTACCGATTGTCAATTCGGTCAGGACAAATCGACGAAGGAGAAGAAGCTATCGCTAGATACGTGAATGGCTTGAAGTATGCTATTCAGGATGAATTGAGCATGTCGAGATTCAGAGCAGTCGGTGAATCCTACCAGTTAGCTCTGAAGGTAGAAGAGAAACAGTCAAGAAAATCCACAGCAACTAGAGGCAGGATGACTGGTCGAGGAGCGAAGACTGAATCTGCAAAAGGCCAAAGTAGCGATTACAGAAAGGAATCTATCGAAGAGAACCGAGGGATGGAGGGGACATCAACACAGGAGAGAACACAAGATAACCGACGCGATGGTCGTGATACTCGTGGTCGAGGTGCGTACGGTCGAAGTGGTCCATTCGACAGAAAAGGAGCTAACAAACTAGCCATAATCTGTTACAAGTGTCGAGGGGGAGGACAAAGGGAGTTACCAGAGAATCTACATGTTGTAGAGGAGTCGAAACCTAGGCATCGAAAAGATGAACAAGTCAACGAGAAGGAAGAATCAACATCCGACAGCAGCGGAGGTGAGAAAAGAGAGAACCAAAACATGATGGTCTAGAGAGCCTTGATCCAGGAAGATCAACATGACAAGACAGAGCCGACACAGCGGAAGGCAATCTTTCGAACGAAGGTGCGGATCAATGAACGACGTTGCAAAACCATAGTGGATGGTGGAAGCATGGAGAATCTTGTGTCAACAGATGTCATCGACAAGATTGGGCTGAAGTGTCGGGAACACCCACACCCATACAAGATCTCATCGTTGCAGAAAGGGCACCATGTAAAGGTGACCAGACAATGCCTGATCAACTTCAGAGTTGAAGGATTTGAAGATAGTGTACTATGCGACGTAATCCCAATGGACGCATGCCATCTATTGTTAGGAATACCATGGCAGTATGATCGGAAAATGATCTATGATGGTCGAGCCAACATAGTGACAGTGTGGAAGAATGGCATGAAAAGGACTCTTAAGCCAAGGCAAGAAGAGAAAGCCGACAATAAGCACGGCGAGAGTAATCTTTGGGAAAAGAGAGTGCTCATGAGCTCATCGAAAGAATTCTTTGCAGAATAGGAGAAGCAGTCGGGATGTTTTACAATCATTCCAAAAGGACCATGTGTCGAGAAGACGACAATGGAGGAAGAGATTTCGGTCAAAATCGAAGAGTTGCTTGAAGAGTTTCATGACATAATGGCCGAGGAGACACTGACGGGATTGCCGCCGACCAGGAGCATATCCCATCAGATTGACTTCATTCCAGGGTCGAGTCTGCCAAATAGAGCACGACATAGGATGAGTCTGACGGAAGGTCAGGAACTCAACTGACAGGTCAAAGAGTTGTTGGACAGAAGGTTGATTAGAGAAAGTCTAAGCCCATGCGTAGTACCAATAGTATTGATGCCGAAGAAGGGTGGAGAATGGAGAATGTGCACAGAATCCAGAGCCATCAACAGGAACACGATCAAGTATCGATTTCCATTGCCGAGAATGGATGACTTGATGGATTTCCTGAGTGGAGCAACATACTTCACAAAAATAGACCTAAAAATCAGTTATCACCAGATTCGTGTTAGAGAAGGAGATGAATGGAAAACAACATTCAAGACGAAGAAAGGGCTATATGAGTGGTTAATCATGCCATTTGGATTGACTAATGCACCCAGTACATTCATGAGATTGATGAATGAGGTACTGAAACCATTCTTGGGAAAGTTTGTCGTAGTCTATTTAGATGACATTCTGATTTTCAGTCGAACCAAGATAGAACACTTGGAACACATTCGATAGGTATTGTAGAGTTTGTAGGAGGAGAAACTGATGGTGAACCTGCAAAAGTGTTTCTTCATGAAGAAGGAATTGGTGTACTTGGGATTTGTAATTTCAATTAAAGGGCTAGTGATGGACCCATAAAAGGTGAAGGCAATAGTGGATTCACTGGAACCGACAAGTGCGACGAGAGTAAGGAGTTTCCATGGACTTGCCAGTTTCTACCGGAAGTTCATTCGGGGACACAGTTGGATTTGTGCACCATTGACAGAATGCATGAGAAGGGGCGAGTTCAAGTGGACGGACGCTTCCCAGAAAAATTTCGACAAGTTGAAGGAAAAGGTCACTGAGAGCCTGGTGTTAGCGCTCCCAGACTTTGACAAAGTTTTTTAGGTCGATTATTATGCGAGTGGAATGATAATTGGAGCAGTGTTAAGCCGGGAAGGCCAACCAATTGCATTCTTTAGTGAAAAATTTAATGGAGCGAAGCGGAAGTATTTGGTCTACGACCAAGAATTCTATGCTATTGTCCAAGCATTGAAGAAGTGGAGGCATTATCTATTTCCCAAGGAATTTGTGTTATACACAGATCACCAAGCGCTGAGGTATCTGAATACTCAGTCGAAGTTAAATCAGCGACATATGAAATGGGTGGAATTCCTATAGGGATATACATTCATGTTGCAACATAGGTCGGGAAAGTCGAACGAGGCTGTCGATGCGCTGAGTAGGAGAGTTGCATTGCTGAACACGGTGACTATTTAGGCGACAAGAATAGAGTTAGTGAAGACAGAGTATGAGTCCAACAAGGATTTTGCAAAAGCATGGAAGGCTTGTCGTGAACCTTGGAGTGTCGACAGGACTGTCGTGAACCTTGGAGTGTCGACAGGACTCCGTACTTGGGTTATTTTATCCAAGAAGGCTATTTGTTCAGGGGAAGTCAGTTGTGTATTCCCAAAGGATGCATCAGGGAGAACCTAATCCGATATTCGCATAACAGTGGATTAGCAGGTCATTTTGGCATTGACAAGACTAAAGCATTGGTCGAGGAAAAGTACTATTGGCCAGGAATGACGACAGATGTCGGAAAGTGAGTTCGAAAATGTCGAGTTTTCCAGTTGGAGAAGGGGAGAAGTCAGAACACAGGGTTGTATACACCATTTCCGGTACCAGATACCCCTTGGGAGCATCTTAACATAGATTTTGTGTTAGGATTGCCGAAGACACAATAGGGAAACAACTCAATATTTTTTGTAGTCGACAGGTTTTCAAAAATAGCACATTTTATTCCGTGTAAGAAGACAAATGATGCCATAGGGATTGTTGTTCTATTCTTCAAGGAGATAGTTAGATTACATGGGTTTCCAAAGAGTATCACGCCAGATCGGGATACCAAGTTTATGGGACATTTCTGGAGAACCCTATGGAAGAAATTGAACACTAAGTTGCAGTCTAGTTCAGCATACCATTTGCAGACAAACGGATAGACCGAGGTGGTGAATAGAAGTTTGGGAAACCTTCTGAGATTTCTAACGGCCGACAGACCCAAGAAGTGGGAGAATGTGTTGGCACAGGCATAATTTGCATACAACAATTCTGTGAATCGGTCGTTCGGTTTGAGCCCATTCCAGATTGTTCAGGGAAGGAGCCCGCATGGAGTGGTGGATTTGGTCATGTTGCCGACAGAAATCAGAAAGAGTGCGGATGCAGAATGATTCGCAGAGCACATGAAAGAATTCCATGAGGAGGTGCAAAGGAACATAGAAAATAGTAACGCGACATACAAGTTGAGAGCTGACAGGAAAAAGAGGCTACAGTTGTTCAGTGAGGGAGACTTAGTCTATGCATATTTGTAGAAAGAGAGATTTCCGACATGTACATACATCAAGCTGAAGCTGAAGAAGATTGGACCATGTAAGATTCTGAAGAAGATTTCGGACAAGGCTTATGTGTTAAAGCTGCCAGATGACTTGAAAATTTCAACAACGTTCAATGTCTCATATCTATACAAATTTGAAGAAGGGTCAAGCAACAGAAGCGAAGAAGTGTTGAACATCGACTGGACAACCCAAATTCGAGATCGACAAAAGGAAGAGATTGTAGAAGTAATAGAAGAACGTGAAGTCGGGTGTACGCGTAGGATGCAAAAGAAGGAATATTTAGTACGATTGAAGGATGGTGAGTTGCAGGAGGCGACATGGATTTTCGAAGAATATTTCAGAATACTGACGTAGTAGTCGAGTTCTTTTTCACCTGGGGAGCCTGATGCAGGAGCATCAGAGCCTAGTAAAATCAGTCGAAGTTGATCGACAGAAGGGAACCGACCAGAGGGAGCATCGACGACCGTTGGTGTGTGAATCAGATTGACTCGTCGAAGTCAATAAGTCGAGCAGAAGCTGTCAAAACAGTCGACATGACTGAATAAGTTGAGAGTCGACAGGTCAATGTTGACAGACGGTAGTTGATAGGTGACAAGTTGCCGCAGAGTCATGGGGAAGGTCGACATGTTGTCGAACCGCGACATCGACAGGTTTGGCGGAGCCAAGCATGGAGGAAGCGGAGGAATGGCGAACCGCAGGAGATAAGGGTGAGCCGACAGAAAGGTAGATATGTGACCGACTACTGTAGCAGGGTCGGGTAAGTAGAAAGTCAAGTAGATTGTACCTGGTAGCCGTTCGGGGTTGCTGAGGAAGTTAATACAGATATTGCAGGTAGGTGAAGGACATGACAGATGTTGTCACAGGCAGAGGCTGTGCAGCATGGTAGGGCATTGACATTTGTAGGTATGCAGGATTTGGAAGGATCGACGGATAGGAGGATGCATGTCTCGGGGATCACAGTGATCTCGGGAACAATAGTAGCGGGGTAGAAAGCCCAAGAGAAAGGGAACAGTTGAGAGAGATGAGACAGAGGTCAGCAACAGACACAACAGAGTCTAAAGTTGTGAAAGAGAAGAGTCACACATGCTGATAACAGGCAGCTGAGATCGAGCCATAACTCAGAGTTCCAATGTGAACGAGGAGAGGGTGAGGTCAACACACTGAGAGAGCACATCGCAGTTACTTCTAAGTTGTAACGGCTGAGGCCGACTAGTTTAGTTGGTTATTTGCAATTTAGTTATCCTGCATTGTAACCGATTTTGGAGAAGTAATATAAGCCACTTCTGGCATCCTGTTTTACACCCTGTTCGTGTAAGCATTTTTGGTTGTGTCGTGTGTATTTTTAAGCAAGAACCTTATTGCCTAAGGCGCCTTGCGTCATTTTTTTTATGAGACTAATTAAGATAACCACAAAAATAATTTAAAACCTTGGTTTTAAATCACATGGACAAACTACTACACGAATTTAATGAATAAAATGGATGAATAAAAAATCTCTTCGAGGGGGAAACCTCCTTATACAATGTACTAAGTACACAAGACAAGACAAGACAAGATAAGATACTGAAATGAAAAGATCTCATTCCTATATATAGGAGATTAAGAGGTACAATTACAATTCACTGACCCAAGACGACAAAACTAATATAACCATACTAATGGCAATTACCACTAATGGACAAAAGCTGACATCAAAATTAATGTAATGCACCACAATATAGGGGGCAATGTGCCCCTATTTAGGGCTTTAACAATATGGAAGCTACTCATGCATGTAAAGAAGTTGTTTAGTTGTAGATATTATGTTTAGTAGTTGGGTTTGGTGAGCGTGCTATTAGGTCGGGTTATGACAGTTAGAGTGCAATCCTCTTGGAAAATAACCTAGCATATCATTCAAAGAAAAAGCACATTGATGTATAGTACCATGTTGTGAGAGAAATGGTGGAGAGTGAGAAGGTGTTGCTAGTGAAGGTAGACATGGTGAATAATGTTGCAGACTCATTAACCAAGTTGGTGAGTATCAAGTAGTTTTCATGGTGTAGGGAAATGATGGGCTTGTTATCCCTACTTAAGTGAACTAAAGTTTTGAATGTCATGTTTATGAAAAGGAACAACAAGTGGGATAATGTTGGTAATTCTATATTCTTTGCATGTAAATTGACTGGAAAATTCGATATTTACTCATTAACCAAGTTGGCGAGTATCAAGTAGTTTTCATGGTGTAGGGAAATGATGGGCTTGTTATCCCTACTTAAGTGAACTAAAGTTTTGAATGTCATGTTTATGAAAAGGAACAACAAGTGGGATAATGTTGGTAATTCTATATTCTTTGCATGTAAATTGACTGGAAATTTCGATATTCTATTGGTATTAAATTCAAAAGGAGTCAGAGGTCAACACTCGATGGAAGTCTAGTCAACTAGCTGAATGTAATAGTTGTTTATTCTAAGCCAAACAACTAGTCAATGGGAAGTTGATGGAAAAAACTAGAAGCTCAATGAGTGATCGATCAAGGTTGACCTATTCAATTCAACTATAACAGAATAACTAAAAGTGGTTAAGAATTTATGGATTTCCATTAATGAGCAATTGGATATATTGCATCTATAAATCAGATGTAATGGCTATGCAAATAGAAAGTGATGTAATGAAGTGTGGTTTGCAGTCTAGTAAATCATGGTTGTAAACAATAGTTGAACTGTTGTTTAAAATATGAGTGCTAAGCTCATCAATTTGTTGGATTTTCCTAGGAGAAGGGTTTCCAAGGTAATTTATATGTATTTTGTTGATGTGTTGTGTGTCACTTCTTTATGTATAATTGTGTTTAACTATATTAATAATATGCATAAAAACTATAATAGGTATTACAACCAACATTAGGGGCATGTCTTACGTAGTAGATTTGGGGTCCACAACCTTTCGAGGCCCATATGAAGGATTAAACAATTTTTTGGGGTAAAAATTTAGTTAGCATAGCTCAAATCCCCTTAAGATGGTTCTGCACTTCGATACTTTTCCAACAATGCAAGAATTGCCTCAATCAGAGTCCATATGAGGAAGTTATGCCTCCCACAAGTTGACCTATCTAGTTGACCATCATGACCATACCAAAGTGGATTCCACATCATCTCCATTACCAATGCATGTGGAGATAGTCACATGTGAACTTTCAAGAACTTTCTAGATGGTACAAAACAATAACCCTAATCGATTGTTGAGGCATGTATAAACCCTAAAATTAACCCTAGATGGCTATCAGGCTATGTTAAATATTAGGCCATTAGGAGGACAAGAGGTTTCATTCTGATGATGTTATTGTATTGCTCCATAGCTGAGCAACAATAGGGAAGTGGATATTAAAGAATAACATTGTAGGCAGGATATCTTGTAGTAGACGTGCATGCACAATGTCAAAGGTAACTCCATAGTGAGTACAACTTTCTTTATATTTACATTACCTAATGGAGAATAAAAGAGCAAGGTATAGTCCTCAATTCCCAATGGGTTTTTCCTCATAGTGGGTTTTGACATGGTATATGTTGAGTAATTTGTGTGGATATACTAATTTTCTCAAGTTATTTTCCTTTCAGCCCCAAGTTATTTATCATTCCTTGGAATAAATCTAACATAATGAATTAAATTGTAAGATCCGTTGTGATAAACTCTTCCAATGAAATATTCACCATAAATTATGGATCAAATTATGTGATGTGTATATTATATCATTGATTATCTTTTAGACATTGTTTTGTCATTAGTTTGATATATATAAACCTTTGTTTTACTACAGTAATAACAATATAAAACATAAAAATCCAAAGCAAACTATAAAGTATAAACTATATTGGATTCAAAAGAATTTTCAAAATGAATTAAAAAGCCTTTCACAAAAGGATAATGATATTCAAGCATGTTTACAGTTCCACAATATGCTCCGATTAAATCTCCCACATTAAACACCTCTCAAGTTAGGCCTTAGGTGTTAGGTGAGCTATTGGCTCACATGGTAAGATACGGAAATAGATGATTGAGAGAATTTTATCAATCACCAAATATCAAATTAGATGAACTCTTGGTGTAATGGTACGGGTGAATTGATTTTATTAAAATATTCAATAGTAACATATCTATCTTTCAATGGTAGGGAGTAGGTTATTTGTAGCTATTACCCTTTCTTAAGTAAAAGTATGATGGTGGGTTTGTATGGAATGGAGTTGAAAGACCAACTTAATTGGGAAGCTTTAAAATGTGTTTATGTGTAGTTATTTTTTGTTAAAGCACAATTCTTGAAACAAAGTTATCATTTTTCATATTTTGATATTATGTGAACTTCATGCATTTTCTTTCAAAAACCCTTTTCAGCGGTATTATAGTTTAGATATAAGTTGTACTAATTTCACTGGGAAAAATTAGGTACATATTATAACACCATATGTTAATTAAATATAGTATTTATAGAATTTGTTTTATGTTAATTAAATATAGAATTTATAGAATTTTTTTTATTGTACGAATCACATGAAGAAAAAAATATTTATAAATATAAAAAATAACAATATAATAATTAAATCATATAAACCAAACCATTTGAATTTGAGAATTTAAAGTAATTTTTTCCAAAAAAATCAATACCAATATAATATCTCTTTTCTAATTCCATTAGGTTCCTAGGTGTTTAGTAAGCTAGTGATAAGTCATCTTGTATCACGCCAACATAGATTTATTACACGTCATTATCTTTCCATTACTAAATATTATATCTATATTTATAAATATTAATCATTCCGTAATATTATATTTATATTGATAAATATTAATTATTTTAGTATCGATATTATCATATATATTAAAAAATTATAATAATGAGTTTATAGAATACATTTGTATAATTGTTATAATAAATAATTGTGAACTCTCTATAACTACGAGAGAGAAGTGTAATTATGTGCTTATGAAGTTGACACATGGTACTTTAATAAAATATTAATTACATCATTTTTTTACAATGTGAACCCTAACTTAAAATAAAAAAGTGAAGATGACATATAACACTTTAATAAAATAAGAAAATATTAAGTAAACAAAATTTTTACAATGCTTACGGTAATCTAAACTTGAAAACCAAAGAGATATATTTTTCAATTAATTAAAACCAAAAAATAAAATATCAATCACCAAATATCAAATTTGCTTAGAAGACTCTAAGGTCTTAGCCATTGTTCCTCATTATCACAAAAGAAAAACTCGCGAAGCAATAGAAATCGAGAAATGTAGAAAGAATTTTAACCGTGATGAAGGTGTCAAGCTAAAAGAAGCTTGGAAACCCGTAGTTCATAAACTCAAAACAAGTTAAGTTCAATAATTCTAACAAAACAAACTTTTTTGAAACAACTAATAAAACTTAAATAATTTTACAGTATAACAAGATAGAGAATTAACTCACACCTTATTTATTCATTGGTAGTATTAATAACTTTAAAACTATATTTAATCAATTTCTCTAACCTAAAACCTTAAAGTTAGTTTTCAATACTTAAAAAAAAAATAAAAAACTTTTCTAATTTTTAAATAAAATAAATTAAAAAATTTTAATAAATTAAAAAAACTTTTTATTACATTCCTCATAAAAAAACTTTTTATTACACTCATCATAAAACAAAATTCTTTAAATTATTGTTAAAACACTATAGTTAGAATTTTATTACAATACTTTACATAAAAAAAAATGTTAATACTTCACATAATAATAAGTTTGAAAATAATACTTCATTTAAAAAAGCTTTTAATTAATATTAATAACAATAATAATAATGTAACCAAGCTTTTGATTAAGCTTTTAAGACTTCACTTAAATAAGCTTTTAATTAATATTATTAATACTTCATTAGGTTAAAGCTAAAGAAATTTTCAGAATGTAACCAAGCTAAATAATGCATGATGGTTATGTTGCTATTAAATAAGCTTTTAATTAATATTATTAATAAAAATAATAATAATAAGTAGTTAATCTTTAGATAATTAAATAATATTTAAAAAAAATTATTCCTTTTATGTTAAAAATTAAGAAAATAAAATTTATTAATTACACTAAATCCTAAAAAACCAAACTTAATTGTTCCTTTCAAAACCAAAAAAAAAAAACCGACTTGTTCCTTTCAAAACCAAAAAAACCCTAAACCTAAAATACTAAACATGCATTATTTATTCTTCATTCACCCATGCTTAAAAGAGTGAGATTTTCTCCTAAGAATGAACCTGCTTAATAGGTTCGAAACTGTTGATTTAAAAACTCTTCCGCGGATCTCCTTTCTTCATTGATTACAAAACTGTGGGGTAAGATGAACATTCAAATGAAACATACTTTAGCTATGTGATATTGGAGTTGAGCAATCATTAAACCATTAGATATATATGAAATATTTAAACACATGAAATATTTATATATTAAATCAATATAGATCTATCTTAACTTTTCATATGGCTTCAAAATTTAATAAATTTGGAGTTAAGATAAATCTATACTAATAATATTACTAATAATTACAAAATACATTTACAGATAAATATAATATATTATTTAACTTAATGAAATTATATAAAGTAACCCATAATGTTGAAGAAATGCTCTCTTCCTAAAACATTATAACTTTGAAGAGATTAAACACATTTAATCATGAATTAGTGGAAGACTAAAATTAACAACTAAAAACATTGAAGAGGTCAACCTAAAAGTTACGCAAAAACATTAAGATGTTTGTCATTAACAATGACAAAAAAACATTAAATTTAAATGAAAACCATGAAATGAACAATTTAATTGTTTTAAATTTATGAAAAGTTTTTTATATTTGAAAAAGCAAAATTTCAATTTAAAAAAAAAAACATTGGAGTGTTTCTTAATCATTTGATTTTCATTCACATTCGAAAATGAATGAGCTAAGCAATCATACACTTTGGATGATTAAAACTTTCTGTAGAAAACAAATCCGCAATCATACACTTTGAATTTTCATTCACATTCATTTCGAATGTAGCTCTCACTATATAACTCAATTAATAAAATGGAACTTTGTTAAGGCAACAAAATTAAGAAAGTAAGCATGGAAACTACAAATAAAATCACTATCAATTAAAAATGAAATCTAACGTACTTATAATATATCTTCCAAACCACAAATATTATATCTTATACTTTAAGTATCCTTATATCAAATATACAACTGTCACGAAACCCTGACTTAGTTTAAAAAATAATTATCTTCTAAACTGGAAATAAAACTACCACTGAACGGCAATTTAATTGTCAAAACTAATTCAAATTCTGATCTAAGATCACAATAAAACTAACAAATCCATTGTCATCGTCAAGTTGTATTCACCGGCCAAGTAAAAGACAACCACTACACTTAAGCTTACGCTGTACATTTTTGTGAAGCGCAAATTGTGCACTGGCAATGGCGCATGATCTTCACCCTCTCTGACCTCAGTTTAAGTTTTAGAGATTTTACCCATTCCACTGATACAAACAAAATTTCAAAATTAGGTTAATCAGATCATTTAAGGATGAACATGAAGTATAGATAATGAAACGTTACAATTTCTTGAAATAATTTACATTTAAAACAATTCTCTTATACAATATATATATGATCTGGGTATGTTCCTGAGATGTTTCTTTTCCAATTCAATGACCTAAAATAAAAGTTAGTCTTCTTTTTTTCCAGCTGAAAAAACATACTATTATTATTCAAAATTGAATCAAATAGTACATAGATTCTTAACCAATATAACAACATAAAAACATAAACAATATATGTGATCTAATTCTGAAAAAATCTAATTCAACCACCTAAAATAAAAGTTATATATCAACATAAAAGCCATAAACTATATATGTGATCTGATTCTGAAAAAATCCAATTCAATGACCTAAAATAAAATTTATTCAAAATTGAATCAAATAGTACATCAATTCTTAACCAATATATCAACATAAAAGCGATAAACAATATATGTGATCTAATTCTGAAAAAATCCAATTCAATAACCTAAAATAAAAGTTAGTCTTCTTTTTTTTCAGCAGAAAAACTCATACTATTGTTATTCCAAATTGAATCAAACAGTACATCAATTCTTAACCAATATATTAACATAAAAGCGATAAACTATATATGTGATCTAATTCTGAAAAAATCCAATTCAATGACCTAAAATAAAAGTTAGTCTTCTTTTTTTTCAGTGGAAAGAAACATACTATTGTTATTCAAAATTGAATAATATAGTACATTTATTCTTAACCAATATATCAACATAAAACAATATATGTGATCTAATTCTTAAAAAATCCAATTCAATAACTTAAAATAAAATTAGTCTTCTTTTTTTTCAGTTAAAAAAAGTATATTATTATTATTCAAAATTGAATCAAATAGTAAATCAATTCTTAACCAATATATCAACCTATAAGAATCTAATATATTAACATAAAAGCAATAAACGATATATATCATCTAATTGTGAAAAAGAATTGAACAGTAATCTTATAATATATTTATCTATTTGATTCGATTTTGGTAACAAAGTTGAACATTATTTAAGGAAAAACACACTATAGAAAGCGTTCCATCTTATCACCATGTCATACCTGCAATCTGGGTTTCCATGAGCAGCCTGACGGCGGTGTGGATGTATTGGGAACTGAAGAAAATACTGAGAAAATGTTAGTAAAGTAGTTATTACTAAAGGTAATAGGTAGAAAATAAATATAAATATAGAAGTTGTTTGTGAAAAAGTTTGTTGTGATTTTTTGTGGGTTGTTAACTTTCCTTAATTCTTTAGAAATAACAAAAAAAAGTGTGTTTTCCACTAAAAACAAAAACCACTGAGCATATACCTCAAGTTTTCCAATATACTCACGTATCAAATCTAGACTGCTCCTCCATAACTTCACCTGAAATTCATGGCAATCCAAGGAGATGTTTTAGAATTCTATCGACAAAATCTAATCAACAAATTCTCTCCAATCGAACACATAAACAATGACTTTTCTTGCACAAAGAGTAAACGTTATACCCAAATCCCCTTCTGTTTTTTCACCATTTTAGAGAGTGGTGAACCTGGTGGCTGCTCGCTATTTCGCCGCGGCGATCCTCTGGGACTGAAAAGTTGTACCAAACAGCTTGGTGGTGGCAACTCAGTCGAATTCATGCGTATAGGGCTACGTATAGGGCTGCGTTTAGGGCTCAGAACGAGTGGATTTCTGTTAGAAGCCTCCATGAGGCGAGGAGGAAGAGGTAACTTTGACCGTCCAACACTATCATTTTGCAGAGTTTCAATCTCCTTTGGAGAATCAGCTTTTTCAGATTCAAAAGGGGAATTCGTGACCTCCAAACTAAAAGATTCTCTCCCCTCACAGGATAAGCGGTGGCTGGAACCATTAGACGAGATTGAGCTGCGCTGCACTACAGCCATAGTTATTTCCTCAAAGGATGGGCGGTGGCTAGAACTGTTAGAAGAGATTGAACTGTACTGTTGCACTACGCTAGTTGTGCTAGTCTTTAATTTTAGACCCTTCGCTAGACGACGGGCTCCATCATGTAAAACCTCAGTTTCACTGTAAATGTTTTTCTCGACACAGGTCCTGAATATACCCGTTAGTTGGTCTATTTGATCTTGAGTCCCTTTATTTACCCTAGAGCTTATAACCTCCTCGTCGTGCAAATAAGGGGAGCAGTAATCCTCCCCCAGTTCTTGATGAGTATATTTATCTTCGATATCTGATAATAATTGAAACGAGAGACGTATGCTGAATCGTTCGCTCTCGGGGGCATCCCTGCATAGAAGAGTAGCAGGAAGATCTTGCTTTACATTTACATCGTTGACCACGAACTCGAGTTCAGATTTGGAGTCTGTAGGAAACGTAATGGCCTTTCCAGGCTTATGCTCTTTTGAATCATTTGGTAATTGAAAGATTTCGGACATGATACCTACGACTGTGATGAATGTTTTAAAGATATGTGTGAGATCTTGAACTGTAAATCTGGCTAACTCCAACCATATTCTTAAATGGATGTAAGCTTCGATTCGTTTCATTCGAGACAACTGTACTTCTTTTATAACGAGGGCGGAGTACGCAGTAGAAATCGGAGACCAAGTGAGATTCACGCCACTAAATATTAAATGGGTGATTTTATCTTTGAATTGTCTCATGCACGCCATTGATGCCATATTAAATAGAAAGATTCTTTATATCCCATTGTTTCAGACAGCATAATATTACAATTATTCAGAGTTTTCATATTGTGTGAATCCTGCCACGCTATGGTACACCGCATATCATTATCATTACATATTAGACTCTTTTTATAATAATACGAAGTCATCGTAGTTCTGAATTATTCAAGTGTTAGTGTGAGTCCTGCCATGCTAGGGTACGGTGAAGCATGTTTCTTTCATAAAATTATAATAAAAAATTCTTAAAAATTATTAGAACCAGCAAATGGAGTCCCGAAGTCCCGAGGTGTTGATAAATAGGAATTTTTATGTTGATGAGACTAATCTGGACAACCATATTTTTAAGTTGATGAGACTAATCTGGACAACCATATTTTTAAGTTGATGAGAATCATGTTGATGAGACTAATCTGGACAACCATATTTTTAAGTTGATGAGAATCATGTTGATGAGACTAATCTGGACAGCCACATTTCTAAGTTGATGAGAATCATCTATGTAAGGATTGCTTAATAATAATACTAATAATAATTTTTTTATAGAGATAATACAGATATGAGTAATAAAAATATAAAAATGAGTTTAGTTAATATTTTTAAATAAAAGAAAAATATATAAATAAATCAAATCAAATAAATAAATACATAAATTATATTTGATTTGTATTTGAAATCATAGTTAAATATGAGTAACTATTATTTCATCATGGTTTACATTCGTGAATCTTGGTTAAGCATGATTTACTTTAGCGAACCTTGGTTGTGTATTGTTTAGTTTATTTAGGTGACATTGGTACTAATGAATGTTGACCATGGTTACTTTCTTGTCCATGGTTGTACATGTTTGATTATGTGAGACATTGATTGAATATCATTGACCATGGTTTATAATGGTTAACTATGGTTTTCATAGGTGACTTTACTTAGCCATGATTAACTATGTTTTAACATTGTTGACTAAGTTTGATCATAGTTAAGCATGGGTGACTATTGTTGGACCATGGTTGATTTTAGCGAAGCATGGTTGACTATGGTTGAATTTAGTTAACCATGATTTACTTTGCTTAGCTAAGGTTCACCATATTTGATCAACATTCACCATGGTTAACTAAGGGTGTTAAATGATAGTCAAGCAAGTTTTACCATAGTAAAGAGGGGGTGACTATTGTTTGTGCACGTTTTATTTTAGCAAACCATGGTAGAATTTAATGCACCATGGTTTACTATTGTTTGGCTTTGGTCAAGAATGGTTTACATTAGTTAACATTGGTTGTGTATGCTTGACTTTGATTAGGTAACATTAAATTTGTTTGGATATCATTGACCATGGTTAGAGATGGGTGACAAATGATTGTTGAATAGGTTAGACAATATTTTACCATGGTTCATTTTTCTTTGACCATGGTTGAATTGAGTTAACCATGGTTGACTTTAGTGAATTGTTGCTTAATATAGTTGACGTTGGTTAACTATAACTAAATTTAGTTAACTATGGTTAAATCTATTGAACCGTACTTACCTATTAAAGAATTCAGTTTTTGTAGTTGATTTTAATTTACCACTATTGATTATGTTTCAAGATGGTCAACTAAGTTTGACCATAGTTAACCATTGATGACTATTGTTTTACCATGGTTGAATATGGTTAACTTGAATTAATGATGGTTGAAATTAGTAAACTAGTTCATTTTGGTGAGCAAAGGTTGAACATATTTGGCCATCATCGACCATGGTTTACAAAGTGTGACAATTGTTGGTTGAACAACTTCGACTATATTGAACCATCATTGACTAATGTTTGTGTGTGGTTGAATTTAGTGCACCATAGTGGACTAAGGTTAAATTTTGCTAACCATGGTTGAATATGGTGAACTATGGTCAATGTTGGTTTAACATGGTTTACTTTAGTGAACCTTGGTTGTGTTTGGTTAATTAAGTTCAACTATAGTCAACTATGATTGGCTAAGTTTGACCAAGTGAACCATAGTTGATTAATGTTTTGAATGGTCGATCCTAGTCTACTAATTTTGACCATAGTTAAGAATTGATGAAAATTGTTTGACCATGGATGCTTTTAAAGAACCATGGTTGAGTATGGTTCACTTTTTCAAACCATGATTGAGTATGGTTCACTTTTCCAAACCATGGTTGACTATGGCTAATTTTGGTTTACTACGTTTGAAGATGGTTGACTAAGTTTGAACATAATTAAGAATTGGTGAAGATTGTTTGACCATGTGGATAATTTTAGTGAACCATGGTTTACTATGGTTGAGTTTAGTAAACCATTGTTAAGACTAGTAACCATGTTTGATTTTGATTAGCTAAGATTGACCATGTTTGACCAACATTAACCATGGTTAACAAAGGGTATTGTTGGCGGAAGGGAAGACCTAGGGTTCAACATAAACTTCACCAACAAAACTCAAGACACCGACCTCTTTGACATCACCTGCAATGCAGATGAAGTCTCACTCGAGGTATCTAGGGTGACTGTAGGAACCAACATTCTATAGTGTTGAAGGGATATGAATCATTCATCCTCTAGATATTAAGCATTCACTCATCTATTGCGTAGAACTTTGTAAAATCAATCATAAAAAATGAATTCAAAACATTAACATAATGGAATTCCCATGTGTGCATTAAATACAACATTCATCACATTACACATGAAGGAAACACATTCATAACATAGTCAATTTATTCATCTCATCAATGGAAACAACATTACATGACCTGCGTAGTGTGCAACACCACTCTGTTACAAATTCCATCAGTACACAACAACACATTGGCTCATGACCATATAATAGAACCATCAATCATGAGCAACAACATCCAAGCCAACAAGCACTCAAAAATGTAGCAAAAGGTTAACCTCAAACCCTTAAAACCCTTACATATTTAAATACATCAGAATATGGGATGAACCTGTTACCAAGTGGACACAACATCTTACTAACTTCTTCCTTTTGTTCGGTTTTGGTCCATTTGTTGAGTTGTCCCATGGTCCATATCTGGTGCATGACTTCTAAGAAGGGTCCAAAACCCGCTCCAACATGCCTCCAACACTCACCTGCTGCATGCCTTGAGCAACTTCATCTATTGCGCGAACTTATTTAACTATGATCTTTTGGTTTAGTAGTATGGCTACTACTGCATAACACCTTTAGATCTAGAGCTTGACCCCTGTGAATTACACTCACTAGCTTCCATATTAAAAAATTCCCACCCATCGTATTCAAGATTCCATGCTTGGGATGGAACTTATATTATTATGGTGAGTAGAGTTCCAACCATCGCTCGACTTTGCTCATTAGGTATTGATCTATACTATCACTTCTCCTTTTGGTGGCACCATGGCTCTTTGTGTCGAAGCTTCTTTGTCTCTTGGCTTATGGCGACTTTGATTTCTATACCATCATCCTTGTTTCATTACTCAAACACCTCTAATTTTCTTCTTGGCTCTGCATCTCTACAACTATACCCAAAAGTGCAGCATATATCCAAAAACAACAAAAACAAGCTTAAGTGCTTTGGTTGACAATCCTATGCCTCTATTATAGATGATCCCAAAGTACTTCACCTTACCACATCATGATTTCCTTGTTCCACCTACTCTGACTTTAGGGATTTGATGCTAACGTGCCATCATTTCAAAATATTGGCTATTGATTTTATACTGATGACCACACATTATTTCTGCCACATGTCCCTTTATAGCTTTTGTTGCACTGCTTCCACAATTTACTTTAGTCTCTGGAGTGTATTCTTCATAGTCACAACTTATTCCTTTCCTTGTGTTTCTTGTCCTATGATGATCCCCTCTGCTATTCGGGTGGTTAGAGGTCCCTTCATCCTGTCCTCAGCATCCTGAATCATTTTCTTCACCCCAGCTTATACCAAAGCCAACTCTTGGATCACCCTATACGCTTCGACCTATAGAGGCTCCAATTTCTACACTATCTCATATTGCTTGTACTCAAATTATTAAATTCTATTTGTTGATTTTGATGCTCCCCAACAGTGGCCATGCGCTCAATTGTTGGAAAAGTGCCCATTGCATCCTTCAAGCTTTGTGCCTTTGTCTCTATATCCTAAACTCTTTGTTCTTTTTCCTTCAACTATGCACTCTCAATGAGTTGCGACTATATTTGTGTGCTCTCTTCACACATCTATGCGCACTTGTCTTTTGACGTCTTAATGTTTGTTGTTGCCACAGTAGCTATTTGTTCTCTTTTCTCTCTTTTCTCTAGTGGTGTACTTGGCGCTGGCTTTGTTTCCAAGTCAACAATCTTTGCGCGGAATCCTTGGATTACTTCACTTATATTGGCCACTGTGTCTTCTACTAAGATATCTACCTTTAGTTTTTCTTCTAGGATTGTGTTATATAGCCCCTCCAATGCCTGCTACATTTTTTATTTTTCCATCATCGGCTCCTCTTTCCTCTACTCCACTACTAATTTTTCATGTGTTTCCTCCTCTTTCTCCTTGCATAGCTTCTCATTTTTCTCTTGAAATGATGCTTTTTCTATTTTTGTTCGGCATTCTGAGATAATTTCATGGATGCAAACAACTAGATTTCCCTTGCTATTCATGTCTCCAAAGTGTACAACGCCTCTATTAGAATTTCAAATAAAACCAACTAGGTCAAACTTACCGCCAATATGCTTTCTTGCAGTTCTACTGTAGTGGACTCCATGGATCTCATTGCTAAATTCTGTTGTTCTTTCTTCATTTGATGATACTAATGGTTGCAATATTGTCTTCCTAGACCTTATGTTATATGTACACTCTTCCTCCACTCTACTAGGTGTGACTTTGGATACTTCCAAAGCTAATTGCAATAATGCAATTAATTGCTCCTACATGCTTGCCTTCATTTCCTCCTACTTCCATGCTACTAATTCTAGTTCTTCCTCTCCTTCTTCCTTGACTTTCTCCCTTATTTTGTTGAAGTCATATTTTTTCAGCGCATGAACCACTAGTTCCTTTTTCAATTTCCTCTTATTCTTCTTCTTTGAAGGGCTTGCTTCAGCTTGTTCCTTCCTCTTTCTACCTACTATTGGTGCAGTTTCTTGCATAGTGCCCCCTATACTATTTCCTTACTCTGTTTCTTTCTATGGCTAGTCTACTAGTTCCTTATCATGTTCTCCATCCAAAACTTCTTCTAAATATTCCTCTTGTTCTTCATCTTTTTGTTCATCTTGCTTTTGTTCTTCTTCATCAATAACTGGGACACTCCACTTTGAATCCCAATCATTCACAATTACGTTGACATCTTTCTCCACCAGCCTAAATACTGTTGGCAACCATCGTGCTTCTAGATCCCTCCTTTACTAAATATAGATGTGGGGCATCCTAGCCTTACAATGTGCAATTCTCTTGCCACATTTCCACTACCTATGGATTATTGCACGACATTGTCTTGATGATATACCGAATAGTGTTGTTATAGACAAAGAATGGCCATTTTTTTCAATTTTCCTCATCTTATTCTTAGTAAACCATAGATTGGCATATTTGTCTACCAAACATGGTTTATGTGCAACATCCAAGAATTATGAATCCTCCAACTCTCTCCATGCAACCAAATCAATCAATATCAACAGTTCAGTGTAATGAAATGGTTGTGTGTTCTCTTGTGCCTTTATGTGGTCTTCTAGAAACTCATTCACTAGGAATGTTTCCTAGTTCATATGTATGCCTTTTGTGCACTTTCCTATTGCTGCTATAATTCATGTTGTGACCTTATCTTTGTGACTCTTTTTGACCAACTTACAATCCAACACTTTTTTTGTGAACCTTACTGCATCATCCTTGTTATTCTCCACATTTATCCCCCACTATGCTCTGTGTGTACCATACTCATCCTTCTTCTTCTTGGATAATGCTTTTTCCTACTTCTTATTCTTAATCAACTACGTCAGATCCTCCCATGCTGTCAGTAGCCCCATTATCTCCACAATCAAATTACTTTCTATGGACACTGCCATATCCAACCATAGGAATCCTCCAGTACGTAGCCCAGTAGAAACTGTACACATTTGTTAACTTCTAGACTTCTTCCAAAATGTGAGATCTCTAGTATCAAATTAAATAAGCCTATGCGCTTCAACCCTACTGCACATTGTTGTGGCTCCATCATGATAATGAGTGAATCTTGAATGGTTCTATGGGTCAAATAATTTTTTGGTGCAAGCTACGGAAACTGCTCCACAATGGTGATATCATTGTTTGTGTACTTCAATTTATTCATGGTACCCAACAAGGTTTCCCACATTGGCACACCTTTTGGAATTTCTAGTGTCTCAAAGGGATACTTTGTTTCCTTCGATAAATATATCATCTTTGTATTCATCTTTCTCAAGGGTGCATAAGTCCTCAAATAGCTCATTAGTGTGGAACTTGATGCCCCCCTCCCTCCTCTCAATCCTAACACAAATGTTATCAGTACTTCTTCCTCTATAATGACTAATGGTTGCTTGGTGTGTGGTTTCCTTTGGAATGGTATCTCTACCCTTAGTGCCATTCTTCTTCACTTCTTTGTCTACAAATTCATTCTTCTACTTTAATATGTTCCTCTCTTCTCAGCTTTAAACACTTCAAAAAATATCCTCCTCAACCATCGCTTAATGATTTTAATGCCCTATTCTTGCTATAACATCTCTCTTCGTGCCCAATCCTGCATTCAATGTTGTCCTAGATCCATGCACCTTTTCTAGGACTTAGTCTATATTTATTCAGTTTTTGTCAGCTTGTCCAAATCCCACCATAGATCTACTTCATTTATTATGTTGCATCCCCATCTCTTCGCTCTCACACCTTCTTTTAATGATCTTGGCCTGGATTCCCTTTGACACTTATTTTCTTTCTTGTGGCATTCCTTCTTTCTTATTTGCGGCATATCTCTTTCCCTTTCTCTGCAACACATCCATTTTTTTTGTTTTCCCTAGTGTGCGGAAGGACGGATATCCCTATGTTAAATTCTAGCATAAATGCACAAGCAAGATCACTGAAAGAAACACAATCACAAGATAGACACAGATATACCCTGGGAAACCCTCATGGGGTAGAAAACGCAGCAAAGCTTTCCTCAATATAGATAATCAACCCAATACAAGATAGTAGTCCACAACAAGAGCTCCTTCTCCACCAAATGTAGAACTCTCTCTCTCCTATGCGCACAAGTGAAGTGTGAGGACAAGTGAGTTAAGTGAGGAACAACCCCCTCTACTTATACTTGTTTTCCAACTGACTTTTTACCTTATGAGGCCGACTTGTCAATTTGAGTCTAATAACCTCCGATAAAATAACTTCGGGCCAATCCCTACATAGGAGATTTAATAACCCTAGTTCCCATAATCCAATGGAGTAATAAACATCTCCGGATATACAATAGAGTCCCATCGGAGGAATAAAACATCTCCGGAATAATACAAATATAATATTCTTTGAAGTTACAATATTTCAACACTCCCCCTTAACAAGAAGGATATTATAACAACAACTGCAGGAGCAAGGAGTCATCGACTACATGATACATGATACATCTATAAATCATTGGAATCTTTCTTTATGCATCATCAGTAACTCAAGCAGTTACTAGAACATCTTCAAAATCTTCAATACTGGAACATCAACATCTTCAGTACTGAGTCTTCATCTTCTGCAGCACTCGAACAGCTACATCATCATCACACGATCATCAGCATCGTCATCACAAGATCATCAGTATCGTCATCACACGATCATCAGGATCGTCATCACACGATCATCAGCATCGTCATCACACGATCATCAGCATTGTCAAAACAAGATTATCAGCATCGTCATCACATGATCATCAGCATCATCATCACATGATCATCAACATCATCATCATACGATTATTAGCATCGCAACAGCATATCCTGCAATACACATGATCCAATTACGGGATGATCAATCCCTCTCACTTTAGGACATAGGTCCAAGGATGATAAAATCCTAATCTATTTAGAGGATGATTAGTCCTTACCACTTTACGACACATCACCATGTCTAGGGACGATGCAATCCCAATCGATTAACAGGATGATTAGTCCTTATCACTTTAAGACACCTCACCATGTCTAGGGACGATGCAATCCCAATCGATTAACATGATGATTAGTCCTTATCACTTTAAGACACCTCACCATATCTAGGGACGATGCAATCCCAATCGATTAATAGGATGATTAGTCCTTATCACTTTAAGACACCTCACCATGTCTAGGGATGATGCAATCCCAATCGATTAACAGGATGATTAGTCCTTATCACTTTAAGACACCTCACCATGTCTAGGGAAGATGCAATCCCGATCGATTAACAGGATGATTAGTCCTTATCACTTTAAGACACCTGACCATGTCTAGGGATGATGCAATCCCAATCGATTAATAGGATGATTAGTCCTTATCACTTTAAGACACCTCACCATGTCTAGGGACGATGCAATCCCAATCGATTAACAAGATGATTAGTCCTTATCACTTTAGGACATAAGTCCAAGGATGATGCAATCCTATCATGTACATTTTGAACCAAACGCACAATTCAGTCCTATATACGTCTACTAAGGACAATATTCTTGAAGACATCTGTCTACGGATCATTTTAGGACTGAAGTCTAGGGATGACACAATCCTCATCGTTCGCTAGGAACCACATTCTCGAAGACATCTGTCTACGGATCACTTTAGGATTGAAGTCCAAGGATGATACAATCCTCATCGTTCACTAGGAACTGCATTTTCGAAGACATCTGTCTACGGATCACTTTAGGACTGAAGTACAAGAATGATACAATCCTCCATCAACCTCATCGTTGGAACATACAACCTCATCTTCAACCTTATCGTTGAAACAGGTAGGCACATCATCAATACAAGTATCCTCATCAATACAAGTATACATATCATCAATACAAGTATCCACATCAATACAAGTATACATATCATCAATACAAGTATCCTCATCAATACAAGTATACATATCATCAATACAAGTATCCTCATCAATACAAGTATACATATCATCAATACAAGTATCCTCATCAATACAAGTATGCATATCATCAATACAAGCAAACAAAACATAGATGCAGGTATCCTAAGCAAACATATGATCTAGATAAACAATCTCATCATCAATATAGGTATCCACATCGATACTAGTACCCAAATATATCTTCATCTATCATATCACTCCCCCTTTCGAGGAGAGTCCTTTTTGAACTACACCAAGCTTGTCTCGGAAATGCTCAAACTTTACACGAGACAGAGGTTTGGTTAGTATATCAGCAACTTGCTCGTCCGTGCTCACATATTCGAGCTTGATAGCTCCTTTTTGCACCATATCCCGTATATAGAAATAACGGATCTCTATGTGTTTTGACTTATCATGAAATACTGGATTCTCAGTCATCTTGATACAACTCTGGTTATCACATAGAATCATAGTCGGTTCCATCTCTAAGTCAAACAATCTTGATAATAACTTACGAAGCCATATTGCTTCACAACTGGCAGAGCAAGCAGCTATGTATTCTGCTTCAGCTGTGCTGAGAGCCACACTAGACTGTTTCTTTCTATAGCACGAGATCATAGTAGATCCCAGACAATAACATCCTCCCGATGTACTCTTCCTGTCTGATACACTTCCTGTACAATCAGCATAAGTGTAGCCATACAAATTTAAATCATGATCTCCACTATAGTAAAGACCCAAATCTATCATACCTTTTAAGTATCTTATCACATGTTTTGCAGCTATCATGTGAACTCTTCTAGGTTCCACCAGATACTGACTCAAGGTATTCACAGCAAAACATATGTCTGGTCTAGTGTTAGTCAAATACATTAATGATCCAATAATCTATCTATACAGAGTTATGTCCACTAACTCTGACGAGTTATCTACTAATAGCTTCAAGTTGGAGTCCATGGGAGTGGCCATGGCTTTACAGTCCAACATATCGAATCTTTTCAAAATCTCCACAGCATACTTACCTTGATTTAGAAAGATTCCTTTTGTGTCTTGCCATACTTCCAGGCCTAAGAAGTAGTGCATCAATCTGAGATCTTTCATCTCAAATTCTGAAGAGAGCTTCTTCTTGCACTCGATAATCTATCTCTCATTTCCAGTCAGAAATAGATCATCTACATACAATAATAATACAACAGGTTCATCATTCATAACTTTGAGATAAAGGTTAGGATCAACTTTACTTTTGGTAAAGCCCATGCTTGTCAAGAAACTGTCAATCCTTCCGTACCAAGCTCTAGGAGCTTGCTTCAATCCATACAAAGCCTTCTTCAGTTTGCATACATGAGTTCTTCCATCTTCTACCTCAAATCCAAGTGGTTGTTCTATGTACACTTCTTCTTCAATTACACCATTTAGGAAGGCTGTCTTAAGTGCCATGATAGCTCTAATGGAAGTGTACCTAGCAACTGGAGAAAAAGTTTCTTCATAGTCAATTCCCTCCTTTTGAGAGAATCCTCTGGCTACAAATCTTGCCTTATATTTTTCAATGCTACCATCCGCAGCATGTTTTATCTTGAATATCCATTTGGAGGACACTACACTTTTATCTTTTGGTTTGGGAACTATATCCCAAACATCATTTTTTATTATTGACTGGTATCCTTCTGTCATCGCTTCTACCCATTCTTTATTCTGAACTGCTTCTTCATAGCTAGTAGGTTCATAATCCACTAGATTACACATCAAAGCCATATAGTTGGATACTAGCTTTGGTTTCTTCCTTTCTCTAGTGGAGCCTTCAGGAGCTCCATACTTTTCAGCTCCTTGAATAATGTCTCTGGCCCATGCTGGCCTTCTTTTTCTTGTTAAGTTTGTAATTAGGGGTTCTTGTGGTTCTAGCAAGTCATGATCTTCAGGTGTAGTATCTTCAGGAATGGGTGCAGCCTTTGTGATCCTGGAAGGTGTGTCTTCTTCATATATTTCTTCATGTTGGCACTTCCTAGATCTCTTGAGAGCTGCTTCTTCATCAAATGTCACATCCCTACTAATTTCCATATGATGAAAACCTGGGATGTAAATTCTGAATGCTTTGGATGATTCACAATATCCAACAAATATTCCCTTCTTCCCATAAGGATCCAACTTGGTTCTCTTTTCTTTTGGAAAGTGAACGTATATAGGACATCCAAATATTTTAAGATGACTTACCTCAGGCTTCTTTCCTGTGAACACTTCTTCTAGAGTTTTGAAATCAAGAGCACTATGGGATAGTCTATTTTATACATAGACTACTGTTCTAGTTGCTTCAGCCCATAAATACATAGGTAGGTCTTGATCATGTATCATCTTTACAGCTTCCATGATGGTTCTATTCTTTCTTTCTGTAACACCATTTTGTTGGGGATTGTAGGGAGTAGTTAGCTCTCTCTTGATTCCAGCTTCTTTACAGAAATCTTCAAAATCTTTTGAAGTATATTCTCCGCCATTATCTGTTCTGAGATTTTTAATTTTCTTTTCTGAATGATTTTCTATTAATGCTTTGAACTCTTTGAACTTTCCAAAAACTTCATTCTTCCCTTTTAAGAAGTATATCCAAGTTTTCCTTGAATAGTCATCAATAAATGTGATATAGTATTCATATCCACTTAAAGATGTGGAGGGCATTGGTCCACATACATTTGAGTGGATCAATTCCAAAATGCTTTTGGTCTTTGTTTCACTCTTTGGAAATGGGTTCTTGATGTTCTTCCCCTTTGCACATCCTTTGCATGTGCCATCATGGTCAACCTTTAAGTCTGGTAGACCTACAACTACCTTTCTTACATGAGGTAGTGCCTTGTAGTTAATGTGAGCAAGTCTCCTATGCCATAGCTCATTTGCGCTAGTGACTTCATGTATAAGGGCAGCTTCTGGATGACCCTTGAGCTTGTACAAACCTCCTTCCTCTTCACCAATAACATTTGATCCTTAATAGATTTACCTTTGGACCACATTAATACTTGTCCATCAATGAATGCAACTCTATAGCTTTTCTTGTCCAATGCTGAGATGGAAAGCAAGTTCTTCTTCAATCCTGGGACATACAAAACTTCCTTCATCTTCATGGGGGTTCCAGAATCAAGTTTGTAGTTTGCTTCACCAATTCCCTTGATGGGATATTGATAATTATCTCCTAGAGATACCTTTTGTGGGGAGGTCTTTTCTTCAAGTTTAGATAGAGTCTTCTTTTGTCCTATCATGTGCTTTGAAGCACCACTATCGATAACCCGTGTACCTTCTCCAGGTGTTATAGATCCAGAGAGTGCGGAGAATAGAACATACTCTTCTGCATCTTCTTCTTCACTTCTTCTAGATCTTTTCTTGAAGAAGGTCCTTTCTTCATCTTCTTCTTCTCTTCTAGGTCTTTTCTTGTAAGGCCTTTCTTCCTCTTCAACTTCTTCTTCACTATCATCTTCTACAAGATGTGCTTGATGTCTTTTGTGGTGAGTACCCTTTTTCTTCTTCAGAGGACAGTCCTTAGCAATGTGTCCTATTTTGTGACAAATAAAACATTGGAATGAGGAGTAATCTCTTCTTTGATTAGATCCTCTTTTCTTTTGAAATCTTTGTGGAGGATGAGACTCCTTGTGACTATCCTTCTTAAAGTAGGATTGATTCCTTCTTCTCTTGGTGTGGGTGGCCAAGGCTTGGTCATCTTCCTTGAGCAATGCTTCTCTATTGGTAACCCCGGCTTCCTCTTGAATGCAATCTTCCCAAACCACATCAAACTTTATACTTTCTTTTCTGGCACACATGGTTTGGATAAAAGACTCCCAACATCTAGTGAGACCATTTAGAGCAGTCATGACTAGTTCATCTTCATCAAGGGTATCTCCAATAGCATCTAGTTGTTATTTGAATTGGGAAACCCTTGAGAAATATTCTTGAATAGATTCTCCTTTATTCATCTTGGTGTTCTTTAGTTGAGCTCTCAGGTTCATCTTCCTATTGATTTTTTTTCCCTCATACATTCTGGAGAGAGCATCATACATTTCCTTTGGGGTTTTCTTGGAAGCCACTTGGGGAATCAAGTGGTCTTTAATAGAATCAACTATGATTCTCTTTGCCCTAATCAAATCCTTTCTTTGCTTCTCTTTGGCTTCATCTCCTTCAGGTTCTGAAACTTCATCCTTGATGTACTAAGTTGTCTTCTAGCTTAGTGCTTGGAGCCATCTTCTCTTGGGGGAGTCCAAGAGACAAGAGATAGAATAGTACTTACCTAGAAACTTTAACTCTTTTAATTTTCTGGATCCTGGGATAGAATTTCTGGTTTATCGTACTTTTGGTAAAACTAGGGTTTGACTTTCCCAGAGTTCTACCCAACCAAAAAGTTCGATCTAGGGCTCAAAAGATTGGTTTTGAGAAGGGCTATCCAGCCATGTAATCAGAATTCAACAATACCAACTTTTTGCAGCAACCAATTTCTGGTTTATCGCACTTTTGGTAAAACTAGGGTTTGACTTTCCCGGAGTTCTACCTAACCAAAAAGATCGATCTAGGGATCAAAAGATTGGTTTTGAGAAGGGCTATCCAGCCATGTAATCAGAATTCAACAATACCAACTTTTTGCAGAAACCAATTTCTGGTTTATCGCACTTTTGGTAAAACTAGGGTTTGACTTTCCCGGAGTTCTACCCAACCAAAAAGTTCGATCTAGGGCTCAAAAGATTGGTTTTGAGAAGGGATATCCAGCCATGTAATCAGAATTCAACAATACCAACTTTTTGCAGAAACCAATTTCTGGTTTATTGCAATTTTGGTAAAACTAGGGTTTGACTTTCCCGGTTCTACCCAACCAACAAGTTGGATCTAGGGCTCAAAAGATTGGTTTTGAGAAGGGATATCCAGCCATGTAATCAGAATTCAATAATACCAACTTTTTGCAGAAACCCTAATTCTCACCGGAGAGAGAGAGAGAGATATTCTTACCTTGTGAAAGATGTCCTATTCAGGCTAGCTCTAATACCATGTTAAATTCTAGCATAAATGCACAAGCAAGATCACTGAAAGAAGCACAATCACAAGATAGACACAGATATACCCTGGGAAACCCTCATGGGGTAGAAAACCCAGCAAAGCTTTCCTCAATATAGATAATCAACCCAATACAAGATAGTAGTCCACAACAAGAGCTCCTTCTCCACCAAATGCAGAAATCTCTCTCTCCTATGCACACAAGTGAAGTGTGAGGACAAGTGAGTTAAGTGAGGAACAACCTCCTCTACTTATACTTGTTTTCCAACTAAGTTTTTACCCTATGAGGCCGACTTGTCAATTTGAGTCTAATAACCTCCGATAAAATAACTTCAGGCCAATCCCTACATAGGAGATTTAATAACCCTAGTTCCCATAATCCAATGGAGGAATAAACATCTTCGGATATACAATAGAGTCTTGTCAGAGGAATAAAACATCTCCCGAATAATACAAATATAATATTCTTTGAAGTTACAATATTTCAACACCCTATATAGTTTCAGTCGAATTCCATTTACAAATCTTTCTAGGGGTTCCCCATTAAGCTTCTCAAGTTGAATGGCCCCTACTTCATTGACAAATTTGATAACATAAGGACTCAACCAATGCATTCAAAACTTATCACATGTCTGCTTCATGAACATTCTATCATACCTCAACACCATGTCTCCAACCTTGAATTGCTTATGCTTAACATGTATGTCATGATAGGTCTTCTCGCGTGTTTTCTGGACCTGCTGGTGAAATCCTATGCAAACCGGTCCTTCTACAACTCCATTAGTTATGATAGTATTCTTTCTATTGCGCCATTATCCGTGATATTGGCAACCACAACAACACATAGACTCAGAATAATAAATTCCTTAGGCATCACTACCACTTTCCCATACACTAACCTGAACAGAGTCTATCCAATCATCTTGTTGACATTGTCCTATAATCCCATAATACTGCAGGAATCCTCATGTCACAATCATCTCTTTTGACATTACATATATTTGTTAATGCATTCTCTAGGATGTTGTTGAATGATTCCACTGTGCCATTCAGTTGAGGGTGATAAGGGGTGTTCTTTTGGTGCAAGATATGGAACTCTTCAGTTAAAGAATCAATTTTCCTATTCAAAAAATGTCCCATAATCACTCATCAAAATACTTGGACATCCAAACCTTGTTACAACATTCTCAAACAAGAACCATGCAATTGTCTGTGTGTTTTAATTCCTCATTGGTTCTGCTTCAGCCCATCTAATCAAATAGTCTATCGTAATAATTATGTATCCTACTCTTGATCACTTTGTAGGTGGATTGATCAGCCAAAATGAATCCACAACCCATTTATCAAATTTTTGTAATGTTACTTGGGGAATCAAGAGAATCTCAATCCTCCTTGATGGCTTCCCCACTCACTTGAAAATGTCGCACGTCTAAAAGTATTCTTTGGCATCTTTTTGTAGAGTAGGAAACGAAAGTCCTATGTGAAAAATATTCTACGCGGTCACCTTCCCCACTTAATGGCCTCCCACAACATCTTCATGGGCCTCTTTCAATATGATAGGCCTTTTTTTGTTCTAAAGCACAACATCAATACAAAATCTTGTCTGCGCCCAACTTGTACAAGTTTCCTGGTATCAACTGATAATCTATTACCTTTACCACTAATTGCTTCTTATGTGCAACCATATACTCAGGGGGGGATACTCCAATTCTTAAGGACTACGCAATATATGAGAAGTAGTCATTGAACATCTAAATCACAAACAGGTGTACATTTGGAAGGTTGTCATCTATGTTCCCTACATCCTCTCCAGTTTCTATGCATGACAAATGATGAGGCCCCGATTTCAACTTCCCCCATTTTACTACAACATCAAAGTCATATCCCTAAAATAATAGTAACCGTCTACATATATTCCCCCCCCAAAACTGGATTTTTGATGAGGTATCACAGTGAAGAATGGCCATTGTACATTTTAAAGCACAATCCCAATAAATAGTGTATAAAATTCTATAGCACATACACCAGCACTACTCCTTCACGCTCTGTCATGGCAATAATTACTTTCTTGCAGTCAAAAAATTTGTACTTGCAAATGCAATAGGGAGATCTAAGTTACCTTCCCCTGGTTGTTCTAGTACTATGCCCAATGCTATGTATGATGAATCAATATGAACATGGAACTCATTCTTCTAGTCTAGAAATTCCAAAATTGGTTCAGTGACCAATTTTTGCTTCAATGTATCCAATCTCTGTTGACACTCCTCACTCCATTGAAACTCAACATCCTTCTTTAATATCTTTTCTAATGGGGATTTAGTATGCACATACCCAATCCACATCAATATGTTCTCCATTCAACCTTCCAATTGGAATAATTCAATGTTGGTTATCCAATATCAATTGAACATTAGACCAAATCAGCTTTTTCCTACCCATCATTTTCCGTGTTTGTTTGGGAAAAAAATTCACATTAGAACCCAAATCCAGGATGATATAGTCCATGTCATAATATCGTACCTTCCCACCGAGGCCTAAATCCATATTTTTCCTTCTGTTGTGTTGCATTTGGTTAACAAAAAGAGGTTCTCCCTTATCTTGTGTGCAGCGGTCGATCATCCATCTCTAGTGCATCCAACTACGTTGTAATGTTCTGATATGTCAAAGTGCCACGTATATGTGGCAACAAACCTGCAATGAACCACTCTTTATGTTGCTCCTCCTGAATTTGGAATGTCACCTTGTCCATTAATGATTTTAACCTTTCGTCAAATTCCTAGACTGTCTCATTCAATAGTTGTCTAATCTCCTTCAACTCGATAATTTACTGTGACTCGGAATTTGGATTCTTAAACTCCTTTATCAATTCTTTCTTAATTCCATTCAAAGTCCTATTTTATATAGTGCTTTGATACTTCATTCTTCATGTCATTGCATGATCCCTAAAAGTGGTTACCAACTGATCCATCTTAGTAGCATCATCTTGAACTTGCTTCGCCTAGCATATCGCCTCACACACAAAAAAGTGCTTATCTGGATCATATATCCGACCCCATGGGAGAAACACATCCTCAAGATAGGGTCTAACCCCGCCATCTTATTTTGTGCATTACTGCTACTAGGTGTCACAAACTGTGCCTGAGTAGTCGATTTACCCACACTACTTTGACTACCTTTACTATTATTACTAACTAGAAATTATAGACTTGTATTTCTTACCTGTGGTGTTGGGGACACACATAGGGTCATGGGTTAAAGTAAAATCTCGATCTGAACATGGCTACCTTCTCCAGGAAGAATGATCTGGTGGTATTTCTCCTTCTTTGGATGCAAAAGTCCTCTGATATGGGGTCCTGCGTAGGTGTCCCTTTATTTGAACTCACTACGCTGCTCTTCTACCTCAGCCACAGTCCTCTTCCTACTATACTTCAAAAATATCTTTCCACCCCACAACAATCTGGTCTCTTCTATTGTTGCATGTTCTTCTCTACTCAACATTCTCAGCTCATCCTCTATTCAGTCATTCTCTTCTTCCTTAACTCAGATCATTCTCTGGACATCCCATAATCCCCACTGTGCACGTAAGTACTTAACTACTAGGGTAACCTAATTCCAATACCAAATTCCCTTTCTTGCAGAAAAAACATCTTGATCCAAGTACCTAGTGATTTCGGGTACCTTCCGTGCGGGCCCTTAAAGAATTCCCTCTCTATTTCACTGTAAGATTGGGTATAGTCTATGGCAAACTCCGTGACATACCCCTTCAAGATACTATCCAACTAGAAGTCTACTACATGTGATATTGGATTAATTACAGTGTTAACCAGCTGGATCCATTCAGGGGTATAGTATCTTGGATTTTCAACATGAAATATCTGATTCAATTCAACTAACCTCAATAGCCACTCCACCAAAATTATAGAAAACTCACACAAGAAGGTCACACGCAGATATGTGTAGATGTACTTTTGCAACTAGTGTTCTTTGCTAATCTATGCGTTCTTATTTTTATCTCTCGTTAACTCGTAGTCCTCCTCTTTCATCTAATCCTTTATCTATTCCTTCATCGGTATCCATGAAACCATCAATCAACCTCAACCTTCCCTTCAGTCGTAGATATTGATATCAACAATAGAACCATTCGTTGGTGCACGGTAAGACCTAGGGTTCAACATAAAATTCACCAACAAAACCCAAGACACCAACCCTTTCGACATCGCCTACATTGCAGATGAAGTATCACTCGAGGTATCTAAGAGGACTGTAGGAACCAAGCTTACGTAGTGCTTAAGGGATGTGAATCATTCATTGTATATATCTTAAGCATTCACTCATCTATTGCACAGAACTGTGTAAACTCAATCATAAACAATGCATTCAAAACATTAACATAACAAAATTCCCATGTGGACACCAAATACAACATTCATCACATTACACATGAAGGCACTATCATTCATAACAAAGCAAGTTTAATCATATCATCAATGGAAACAACATTAAATGGACCACGCAATGCGCAACACCACTCTGTTACAAATTCCAACATTACACAACAAAATTTTTTCTCATAACCATACAATATAATCATCAGCCATGAGA
The DNA here is from genome assembly GCA_027924585.1 of Larix kaempferi. NCBI lineage: Eukaryota > Viridiplantae > Streptophyta > Pinopsida > Pinales > Pinaceae > Larix > Larix kaempferi. The sequence continues at coordinate 5,186,191 of BSBM01000066.1, forward strand.
AACAACCTTCAAGCCAACAAGTGTTGACGTTTCTAGTAGCATCGAAAGATATTCCACAAGAAAGAATAATAGCAAGCCTAGAACAAGTCGACCCAATTAAATTGACCGAGTTGAATTGGTCAAGTCAGCGTAGTTAAGTGAAAATGACCCACTTACTAGGTCAAGTCGGCCCAGATAGGAAAAGTGACTTTTCCAGTATAAATACAAGTGAGGTGGCCTCATTTGCAACACACCAATTTTATCAATCAAGGAGAAAGGTGCACAGATCCAAGGAATAAAAGACAAGGGTTCAAGAAGAATTGTGAATACATATTTTAGGTTTTTATCTTTCTCTCTCTCTACTTCGTTCTCAGAAAGGCTCATATTGTATTCTTTATCTTTCTTGTATATCATTACTCTATTTCTGCAACTAGTGTTGGGAGCTAAACATTGTATCTTGTTGAATAATGTTATCTAGAGAAGTTTGTTGGGGTTTTCCCATGAGAGGATTTTCCCAGGGTAAAAATTATGTCTACTATGAATTTGTTTCTTTCAGTGATCCTTTATATGCATGCAGTTTATGTTTATTTGACATATAAGTTATAAAATTTAAAAACATCTAACTGCTAAGAAAAAAATCAACACAGTATCAGAGCAGTGCTAATAGAATCCATTATCAGTACAGCTATAAACTAGGGTTTCCAATTCCAAGCACTTCCAGCCATAGATTGGACTGAAAATTGGGTTTTTGGAATTCTCCCTAGGAGGGCGCATCTATATGTGGAAACATATCTCATATATGAGAAATTTCAATTTTGACCTAATTTCTACAAGAGGTGAAGATCTAGGGCTTCCGGTTTTGAGTTGTTTTGTCCACAAAACTAATTGAGAAGGAGTATTTTCCAACTCGTCCTAGGAGGGAACATATTTTCCTTGGATCATATTTCTCATTTGATCAAATTCATTTTTTACCTACCCTATTCTAGGGTTTCTAGGTCAAATCTTAGCTTTGACAATATGACAACCAATCTAAGGGTTGATGATAGATTGGATGGAGGAGACAACTTCAGAACTTGGAAGAATTGGATTATTACAATACTAGAAGAGAATGATCTCTTATATTATGTCAAAGAACATACCCCCGAACCAGAAGAGAAGGAGGCTAAAGAAAAGTACAAGAATAATATGGTCAAAGAAAAAATAATTCTATTTGATTCAATCAAGGACCACATGATTCCTCATGTGTTAGAATTGAAGGCTCCTAAGGAAATGTTTGAATCCTTGACAAGATTATATGAAAGAAAGAATACTAGCAAAAATTTATTTTTAAGGCATCAACTAAGGAATGTGATGATGAACAAGTCAGAGACAGTGTCCCCCTTTTTTACAAGGGTTTCTCAATTCAAGGATCAATTAGCAGCTATTGGAGATATTGTAGAAGAGAAAGAGCTCACGTTGACAACATTGAATGGATTTCCCTCTTATTGGGATGTGTTTGTTCAGGGTATAAATTGTGCAAGGAAGAAGCTACCCAATTTTGACAAGCTATGGACATATTGTACTCAATAAAAGGCAAGGTTTATCTCCAAGATGTAGAAGAAAAATGACGAAAAAGATCAAGCACTTGCATCTCATGCAAGAAAGGGAAAAGGAATAAATTTACCAAGAATTCTAATAGAAGATCAATCTCAAAAAATAAGAAGGATATGTCCAAGATTAGGTGTTAAAATGGTAACAAATTAGGACAATATGTAAGAAATTGCACTCAAGAGAACAAAAAGGGAAAAATGAAGCATCATGCTCATATGGTGGATGATGATGAACATACTTCACACAAGAATTCAAGTGAAGCATCATATGATGAACTTGTACTCGTCTCAATACTAATAGGTACTATTACTCATGGAGACGATATCTGGATAGTATAAAGTGGTGAATCCAAGCATATGACTAGTTACAAGGATTCACTCTCAAAATTACTCCAAAAGCATTCTCCCTATCATGTGGAACATGGGAACAAATTCAAATATGCAATTAAAGGAGTAGGAGAAGCTTCTTATTAGTTGGAATCAGGAAAAGACATGGAGATGAAAGGTGTACTATTTTTACCAGGTTTGAAGAAGAATCTTCTCTCTATATCAGCTCTAGAAGATCGAGGCTTCCGAATAGCATTTGTAGATGTCCAAGTTCTTATGTGGTCAAAATATTCAAGTATTGATTTAGATGCTACAATCGGTGTTTGAGAGGGAGGCTTATAAAATTTGAAGAGAAACCCAGCTTACCCCTTGGTGCATAAAAATGTTATCTTAAGTGAGCTATGGCATAGAATATTCGCTCATCTTCACTACAGATCCTTACCAATTGTCAGCAAGATGGTTACTAGACAAACAGACATCCATGTGGAACATGAAGGAGTGTGTAGAGGATGTGCACTTGGAAAGAATGTCAAAGGAAAGTTGTTAAGCAGTGAAATCAGAGTAGAAGGAATCTCAAACATATTACATTAATATGTGCATGGACAGATGTCAGCACCCTACCTCAGTAAGTATTTGTACTATGTGACTTTTATTGATGATTTCTCATGGAAAACATGGATATATTTCTTGAAAACAAAAGATGAAGTCTTTAGTAAATTCAAGGAATTCAAATATCTTGTTGAAAAACTTTCCCGAATAAAGATTAAAGTTTTGAGGTTAGATAATGGAGGAGAATTCACCTCAAATGACTTCAATGATTTCCACAAATAAGTAGGGATTAAGAGGGAGATTACTACTCCCTTTAATACACAGTAGAATGGAGTTGCGGAAAGAAAGAATCTAACCATCATGGAAGCAACAAAGGAATTGATTCATGGCCAATAATTACCCATGCATCTATGGGAAGAGGCAACCAGGACAACTTTGTTTGTGTAGAATATGAGTCCTTATCGAATATTGGGAAACAAGACACCAGGAGAAGAGTTTATCAAAAGGAAGGCAGAAGTCATCCACTTGAGGATATTTGGTTGTCCAATGTATATACATGTTAGCAAGGATAAGAGGATAAAGTTAGACACCTTAGGAATAAAAGGCATCATCATTCACTTAAGGAAACAAAAAACAAATGCAACCATTCAATCAGCATGCTCTACACACATGAGCAACAACATACTCTAAAGGATTCCATAAGGAGAAAGACATTTCACTCCACATTCTACATTTGACTCACTCAGGTTGGTCAGGGGAACTAGTGAACAAATTTTCCTCACCAAATTTCTTCACAACATTTTCGAGTCTTAGCTTCAGTCAACTCAATGCCAAATAACCCACTTTCCTTCCTAGGTTTTTCTCTGACATCACAACAATGATGCACTTCATTGTTTCCTTTCTCAGGAATTGCACCAAGGTTGGTATGTGAGAAATGTGCCATTTCACCAGACATTAGTTGTGGCTAAACAACACATTCCAAAACTCAACAATTCAATTCTTAGCAATTCAACTTCTAGATTCAGGGTAGCAAAACATGGAAACAACATACTCTATAAGCAGCATCATGCTCAAAATAGAAGATCAAACACATACACCAACTAGTTATCAAGCACTCAAGCATTCAAATAGTCATTAAAAATAATTTGACGGGTCCTCAAACCTACTATGAGATAGAGACTTGAGAGGTCACAAGGATATAAGATTGAAATATAGATAATGCATATAAAACTAAGATTATGCCAACATGCCCCAAACAAGTAAAAATCATCATTGTATGAATTAAATGAAAGTACTAAACATCTAAATGTGATCCCACAGGTTATGCAATCTATGCATACCACATTGATCTAAGCCATCCAACTATGAAGATATATAAATACAAGTGACACATGCTACTCAGCATGTCAGGAGATTCGCTACAATCAAATTCATTCTCAACAATGTATTTCCCTTCCCTAGATTCCTTTTGACCTCACAACAGTGAGACACATCACTATTTTCTGGAGCTAAGTAATTCTATCTTGGTCGGTACATACACCATTCCCCATATCACTAGCCATTAGCTTTGGTTTTGACAACAAAAACCAACATCCATCATAAAAAAATTAAGTGAATCAGGAACATGGTTACAAGGACAGTGAGAGACATCTTACAAAAATACTGATCATACACAATAATCAAAGATCATAATGGGATTTAACCAAGGAACAATACGGAAAATATCCCTCACCGTAAACAACGTAAGACAAGGGTCTACTAGGGACTCCATGAAACAACCAAGTTCCATACAATTTAGGATTTAAGGATAATTCCTTTATATAGTCATTGGCATACTATTAATCAGAAACATTGATCTGCATCATAGTTGGCAAGTCATCGATGTTGATATAATGTCGACAAGTTTCGACTCGACATGTTTCGATTTCGACACAACTCTGATGAGTCTCAACTTCAACATACTGCGACACATTCCACACCTTTGACATGTTTGAAAACCTCACAGTTCACGACATCGACATTCAACATCAACATGCGACCAGCGACTATCGAACTTCGACAGATTGTCTCTCTATCTTCAAGTCGACTATAATGGTTGTTCTGTTGAAACCGTTCTAACTTCTTCTTTGTAACTGAATGTAATGGGAAGGCACCCAAGCATCTCATAATTCTATATAAGCATGTATAATATTGTAACATACATCAGTTTTGATATGTTTGCAAGTAATAGAAGAATAGTTCGCATTCCTTCATATTGTCTATGCGTATTTGTGTTTATCTGTATTGTGTAATCATGCTTTTCTCATTCTATTTATTTAACTTCCACCATAACATAACCGACTCATCTAGTCGAACTGTTGTCCCCCTCGTGCTTCCTGGATATGACCCGGATTATTGGTATCAGAGCACTTAGTTTTGTTCGTGCTTAGAGTTTGTGTATACACTTCTCCTAAAGTTACTTGAATTATGCCGGTTCAAACACGCTCGCAATCTCAACAATCAAAGCAGATGCGATCTCCAGAAATGATAGAAGAAACAGATGATAAACATGCAGCCGACGAGACAACACAGCTTATTGAGCATGCACTAGATCGACAACGAACTGAAATGTTCATCTAGTTCAATGAGATTCTCTTACGATTCAATTTGACATCCGAAGGATCCTCGATGAGAACCCACTCCGATAAAATCACCCCCTTCAAAGTGAAAATGAATCTAGACATACTGAATCTTGAAGGTAAGATTGACACGAAATCTGTCGACAATTGGGTGCAACAATTGGGAATCCTATTACGCTATAAATAAACTCTCCGAAGCTGAAAAAGTCACCATTGTGTCCTTAAAGATGTCAACCTCCATGCATTGCTGGTGGGAGAACCTCTCGACAAAGATGGAGAAAAGTGGAGAACCCATCGACACATGGGATAAATTCGTCGAACACATCCAAAAGAAATTTTACCTGCCTAAATACCTCGAACAACAGTATAAGAAGTGGCAGCAGCTAAGGAAATGGAAATACCAATTAGTACAGAGTTACACCAATGAGTTCTACCGACTCATGGCGAGACTTGGCGTCTAATAAGAAGAGAAATTGCTTATTCTAAAGTACTTTAGCTGATTATCCCACTACATTCAACAGGAGATGGAATTTGTGATTGTCAATACGCTTACGGATGCTTTCCACTACACTAGAAAACTAGAAACCAAGCAGAAAGGAAAATCACGTTTTGCGACAAAGATGACATTAGGACAACCACCTGATAAGAAGGCACCAGCTGACTTCGACAAGTTGAAATCTTCTCAGCCGACATCGCCAAAGCCAAATCACAGTAAGAAGCCTTTTCACAAAAGGGAACATAACAAACAACCGTCGACCGAAAAATGGTGCGATTACCACCACTCATCTTGGCATGATACGTCTGAATGCAAAGATCGGAAGACATTTTTGGAAAAAGTGTCGCCCTCTCACGCATTCGACAAGATAGTGGAAGCATCTGATCAAGACACAATGACCCTTTTGACCTCGACCACTCCAGCAGCCTTGACTATCATCAACAAGGAGGAACGAGAGAAACTTTTCCATACACGGATATGGGTCCAGAGAAACCCATTACATCTGATTATGGATAGAGGGATCCATAAAAACTTCATTTCTGAAGAAGTTGTGAAGAAACTAGTTCTTGTTACCAATCCGCATCCTCAACCATACAACATCAGTTGGATGAAGGATGGACAAGAACTACAGATCACTCAACAATGCAAACTAGCCTACTTCATAAAACCTTTTGAAGATGAAGTACTCTATGACGTGGCATTACTCTTCGTAGATGACGCCCTGTTTGGGAAACCTTACCTCTAGGATAGACATGGAAGTTATCAATCACGGCCTTAGAAGGTGATAGTCAGAATCCGAAATTGATGGTTCAACAAACCAGAGCGTCAACCTACACAAACAGTTGCACTGATATCTTCCAAACAGACAAAGAATCTCATCAATCATGCTCATAAGTTCGCATTAATCATGATCAAGCCGCAACATTCTAAGAAGACTGCAACAACAAGTCAATTCACTGACCAATGCAGTTCTCAACAGAAGCAGCAAGTCGATCATATCCTTGATGAGTACCATAACCTCTTTCAAGCTTCAGATGAAGTACCTCAACATTGTCAGTTAAAACACTCTATTTAAGTTGTTCCTGGTTCTTCTTTGCCTAACACATATATTTACAGAAGATCTATTCTCGAAAATGAAGAGATTCATAGAAAAATCCAATAATTAATCAACAAAGGTCACATCTGACCTAGCTCCTCTCCTTGTGGAATTCCAATCATCTTAGTTCCGAAGAAAGATGGGACTTGGTGCATGTGCATCGACTACAGAGCTCCCAACAAAATATCAGTGAAGAATCAGTACCCTCTATCATCGATAGACGAGCTCATCAACTATCTAAAAGGTGCTAAATTATTTACTAAGCTCAACCTCAAGTCGAGATACCATTAAATTCCAATCGAGCCCTTAGATGTGTGGAAAATTGCTTTCAAGACCAAGGAAGGATTGGTTGAATGGTTATTCATGCCTTTCAGCTTAACCAATGCACCTGCTACCTTCATGCGACACATGTATAACCTTCTTCGACTTTTAACTGGAAAATGGGTTATTGTCTATCTCGATGATATATTGATTTTCAGTCGATCATGGGAAGAACATGTCGGACATCTTCGACAAGTCCTCGACACTCCCCAGTAACATCGGCTCTATCTGAATATGGACAAGTGCTCTTTTGCGATGACCAGCATCAAATATTTGGGGTATGTAATTGACTCTCCAGGAATTCACGTCGACCCATAAAAAATACAGATTCTCAAATATTGGCCCATTCCTAGAAGCATTCAAGAACTAAGAAGTTTTCTTGGTTTGGAGAATTTATATCGACGATTCATACTCAGCTTCAGTCACATAGCCTGGCCATTGAATCAGTTGACAAAGGTAAACAGGAAGAATGTCTTCTAAGGGACATCAACACAACAAGCAGCTTTTGAACAACTCAAACACAGGCTTTGCACTGCACCAGTACCTGTGTTACCTGATTTTCATCAGCCCTTTGAGATTGAGACGGATGCATCGGACTATGCCTTGGGTGCAGTGATCACTCAGTATGGTCACCCAGTCAGTTTTCATTATGAGAATTTTAACGAAACAGCTAGAAGATACTCGACGTACAAAGAAGAACTGTATGCCATTATGCAAGCTCTCAAGCAATGGAGGCATTACATCCTTGGCAAGGAAACGATCATTCTCACTGATCATAAGCCTCTACAGTTCACTCTGACACAATCAAAGTTGCAGACAAACCGACAAATCAAGTGGATGAATTACCTACAACAATTCCAGTTGGTGATTAAGTATCAGAAAGGTAAAGCTAATGCTATTGCCGATTGCCTCAATCGACCACCGATTAATCTCCTTTTGATAATGATGAGTATGCAGGGATATTACATGACCACTTGGCCACAGTTGTATGAGGACAAAATCAACTTCTCAGCAGTCCAACGACATTTAAAGACTAACAAGTTGTCAACCTTAGACTTCGACTATTTCCTGAAAGACACCTTTCTATACAAGCTTGGACAGCTTTGTGTACCAATCGGTGAGCACCGACAGCAGCTCATTTGGGACGCACACTACAACAATACTGCAGGACACTTTGGAGTAGCAAAGACACTTTCTATTCTACAGAAGTATTTCTTCTGGCCTACACTTAAATCTGACATCAACAAGCACATTCAATCATGCGTGGTTTGTGCCATTGCTAAACCTCCTAATCGATGATAGGGATTGTACACACCTCTACCAGTTCCTAGTCGACCATGGCAATCTATTTCTATGGAATACCTGACGGGTTATCCTACTACCAAACATCAGCATGACATGATATTAGTAGTATTTGATCGATTTTCCAAGATGGGCATTCTCATACCATGTAAGAAGACCACGACAGCGCAGTAGACCACTCAACTCTTCTTTACACATGTTTGGAAACACTTTGGTTTACCCACAACAATAATTTTTGACCGAGATTCCATATTCGTTAGTGTATTTTGGAAGACCCTCTGGAAGCAGCTGGACACATGACCCTCATTGTCGACATCTTTCCATCCTCAGACTGACGGACAAACAGAAGTTGTAAATCATCTTGTAGTACAACTGCTTCGCATGTACAATCACAAGCATCGACGCACATGGGATGATAGTCTCCCATACATTTAGCACATCTACAATCGTGCTCAGCACAACTCTACAGGTAAGAGTCCATTCGACATCTATTACGGATTTCAACCATCAGCGCCTATTGACTTGATCAACTCCTTGACATAGCCAAACGCTGACATAGACCACAACCAATGAGAATTTGATTAAGCAGTCAAGTTTCGAGAATAGATTTGTGACATCCAAAAGAAAGCACATGATATGTTTCACAAAGCAAATGAGAAAGCTAAGGCCCGACATGACAAGCTTCGTATTCCTCATACATTCCAAATTGGGGATAATGTTTGGCTACATCTCAAGAAGGAGTGCTTCACTGGCCCATTCAAAAAGATCAAGCCTTTGCGATATGGTCTGTACAATATTCTTCCATAGATTGGCGAAAATGCTTTCCATCTCGACATTCCTGCATTCCTGGGTCTGCATATAGTCTTTAACGTGGATCTACTTTGACCATACCATGCACCCTTGTTGGACCAGAATGACTTATCGACAAGAGAACCCAAAGACATCCATCCATATGTTCAGGAGCCTCTTCCTTGCAACACCATTGTGTGACGATGAGTATGCCTTACACGGATGAACACAATTCCCTTGTTTCAGGTTGCCAAAGATGGCCAGATCCCATCTCAAGGAAAGTGGTACTCTGCTACTGAATTGACGTACAAGTTTCCTCACCTTCACTTGCAAAAAATGGGGACCATTGCTTCTTAAGGAAAGAGGTCTGATCCGCATCATAGTTGGCAAGTCATCGATGTCGATACAACTTCGACAAGTTTCGACTTGACATGACTTCAACAGGTTTTGATTTCAACACAACTCCAACGAGTCTCGACTTCAACATACTGTGACACATTCCTCACCTTCGACATGTTCAGCACCCTCATAGTTCGCGACATCGACATTGAGCGTCAACATGCGACCAGTGACTGTCGGACTTTGACAGACTATCTCTCTATCTTCCAGTCGACTATAACGGTTGTTCTATTGAAACCATTCTAACTTCTTCTTTGTAACTGAATGTAACGGGAAGGAACCCAAGCTTCTCAGAATTCTATATAAGCATGTATAATATTGTAACATACATTAGTTTTTATCTGTTTTGAAGTAATAGAAGAATAGTTCGCACTCCTGCATATTGTTTGCGCATATTTGTGTTTATCTATATTGCATAATCCTGCTTTGCTCATTCTGTTTATTTAGATTCCGCCATAACAGAACAGACTCATCCAATCGAACTATTGTCCCCCTCGTGCTTCCTCGACACGACCCAGAGGCTGACTTTTGTAGCCTTGCTCTGCTAATTAACACTAGCTACATTTACCCAGAGGTTGAGTGTTGGAACACACTCTGATACCAAATTGTAACTCACCCAGTGTTACACTAGACTTAATACACACTAAATTTTTTACCTAAAATTTTAAATCCATAGGTTATATGCATTCTAATAACAAATGCATAACAAATAAAATAATTTAGCATAAAATTATTGCGTGAAACCCATATTCGCATGCATACATACATAATATTTTTATGCATAATTGTGGAAGCATAAGTATTTCCATGTGCCACGTATTTAACACATATAATTTTTAACAATTTATACATTATAAAATAAGGCTTGGAAGGAAACACTTCCAACGCTTTTAATTTAAATTCTTTCCTGAGAATTGTATAGTAAATGTTTTATTAATTTGTTGAGAACTGTGGAGTAAGAAATCTGCAGTAAGTAACATTTTACACATAAATTTGCACCATTTTTTATACACATAATAGGTTTTATAAGAATATACATTATACAAACTAAGGCTTGGAGGCAAACAATACAAAATTTTCCTTATAAATTCATTCATGAGAACTACACAGTAAGCATTTTGTTGAGAACCGTGTAGTAAGAAATGTGTAGCAAGAACTGCGCAGTAAAACACTGTCTTCGGAACTAGGCAATATGGTTCACATAAATGGAACAAAGGCATTTATAGATATATACATAGATAATTCTCACGTTATGTAATTTATATATTATTATGATAAGGGAAAAAAATATTCCAACATAATCATTAAACTTATTGTGCATTAAGAACTATCTTAGGAACTGCGTAGTAGGGTTCACATAAATTAATTAGAGTAGTAATTACCAATCTATCCAAAACATGGAATGTAATGACAAATTATTATGACAAGTAAGAACAATATTCCAACCTATTCATTTAAACTTACTTTGCAATAAGAACTGTGAAGTAAGAACTACACAGTAATAATTGTCTTAGGAACTACGCAGTAGTGTTCACACTTACATGTGAAATTTTGCAGAATAGAGATCACAAATAAGAAAATAGTCCTCACTAGTTTCACAAAGGCTCACACAAAAAGTGAGCATAAAATATGAGGTAAATTAACAAAGATAAGGAGCTCAGGTAGAATTTTATTTATTTATCTAATATAAACAATATGTTTGTTGTCCAAATATGCTACAAATGCTGAAATTCGTGACCCTTTGATGGCATTCGAAATCCATGCATTAATTAGGATAACTTTGGAAGATTCACTCAACTAGACATGAGAGCTAGTTATAACTCCAATGAAATGGAAGTTAACTGATGGTAGATGACCCTAAAGGACACATGATGAATTTAACTGGTGTTAGGTAGGCCAAGAAGGTGCATCAAGGAGTTGCAAGCTCAAAATAGCAAATATGATTCCAAATAAGGGTGCATAAGGTAGTTGACTAATAGTTGTTACACCGAAAACCTGTCATCATGACATGTGTACCCTTGGTTTATCCCAATTCTTGAATCGTCGATGCCAAATTGTATGAAAAGAAGGATTTCCATACCTTTTTCCTCATATTGTGACACCGACGCACTTTGCACATTCATAAGTAGCTTCATACCCATGGTGACGCCCTCTTCCCATTGGCAAGTTGCATCAGAGACCCTGCTTTCCTTCATTCAACATGTGTCACCCCATCCTTGACGCAGGCTACTAGTTAGTAAGGTGCATCACTGTCAGTTAGAGGAGAAAACAAGAAGCTTCAATCACCTTCTAGAATGAATATCTTCGTGGAGGCCTATCCCAACAAATCAGTAAAGGTGGCATTCAATCCCCTAACTTCTTGGGATGATCCCTTAGCCTTCTCCATCAAATCCTCAACCCCTTATATACTTTTTGGCCTATATTTACAATCCTCCTCTTCATAGTTAGAGTAGGAAGGATTAGAGCACCTAAACATTGGAGAAATTATGCTAGATGTGAATCCATTTAATCTAGTATGGTCTCCAATTTTGTTTCAAGACACTTCGTCTATGCGGACAAGGACAAAGCTCTCTAGTCTAAATGGTTTAGATCTAGAATAGAATGTAACAGAGGACACAAAATTTCCTAGATTGATCAAATTACAAGATATGTGCAGGGATTGTTTACCTTGCAACCATAGTGATGTATTATTGCTTGATGTATCCCATGATCTTCAGCTTCAAAACAAAATATAACAAATAGGTGGAAACACACAAACAATAATAATATGCAATATTGATTAATCTAAACTAGTGGTCAAAGAAACTAATTCTAAAGATCTATAATGCACAATAAACCTTTATGGAAAGAGTGTATATTACTGTATTAATGAAAACAAAGAAGAGGAGATTACAACCATTTCCTTGACGTTGCAATTTATTCCAAATGATCTTTTCCTCAAAGATCCAATCTTGCCTCCAATGGATGAAATGGATTCAACTATAGCATAATTTCTTCAACGTTTAGGTGCTCTAATCCTTCCTCCTCTAACTATGAAGAGGAGGCTTGTATATATAGGCCAAAAAGGATATAAGGGGTTGATGATTTGATGGATAAGGTTAAGGGAGCATCCTAAGAATTTAGTGGATCGAAATGCCACCTTTACAGATTTGTTGCAATAGGCTTCCACGAAGAGATTCATTCTAGAAGGTGCTAAAAGCTTCTCTTTTTCTTCTCTAACTGATAGTGACGCACCTTACTAACTACCATCCTACGTCAAGGATAGGGTGACGCATGTTGACTGAAGGAAAGTAGGGTCAATGACAACTTTCCAATGGGAAGAGGGAATCACCATGGGTCTGACGCTACTTGTGAATGTGCATAGTGTGTTGTTGTCACAATATGAGGAAACAAGTATGGAAATCCTTCTTTTCAGACAATTTGGCATCAATGCTTCAAGAATTAGGACAAACCAAAGGTACACATGTCATGATGACAAGATTTTGGTGTAACAAATTCCTCCCCAAATCATGAAGCTATAGGAATAGGATAGGTGAAGTACTTTGATGTATGTAATTATAAGGAAAAATATCACCGATTGAAATGCCGAACAAGGACATCTGCAGTACCACTAACTCTAAGATATGTGTCTCAAGCAACTCATAGCATGGCTACTGACCAATACACTATAGATCCATGAAAATACTAAATAAAAGTATGGCCACTAAGAATGCAAATGTGGATCCATACATCCATGACAAGACTAGATCGTATCCACGAGAGAAGACATAGTGGATCTATGAGATGAACTTGAACATAGCCACAGAATAATACAATGTGGATCTATGTGATAGAATAATGGTTCCATCATGATGTCTATGTGGAACCTACTAAAAAAAATCCAATGCAACCTAGGTAAAATACATAAGTTATCCAAGGTTCTTCATCTCGAACCCACAAAAGTACATTTCTAAGCATACGAATAGATGTCCTCATGTCGAACATGGCAGAAATAACTTGTTTATCGGTCATTGAAGTATATTGTTATCAAGTGCAACGGAAATAATCACTAATTTCAATGACTCCCAAGGTACTCTAGTACATTCCTCCGAATGTGAATTGATGAGTTGAAGTCGAACATTCGGTGGAATATCCCAATCAGAGGTCAATGATTTGAACCTAATGCTGAAAGCGAGTTAACCTACCATTAAGGTATGCAGGTCCAAGGTACTCCACTTGTTTCTAGTTTTAATCCTTGGATGATTTGTTGAAGTCGAAAAGGATAAACCCATTGAAAGAGGGCCATGATGTTTCCCCCATCATCCACACAAAACAAGATCAAAGATATTTTGTAGCAGATTAAACTGTAGAGTAACTTTTGAGACTAACTCAGAGGTGACCAACACAAAGGAAGGTATAACGAATACAGATATTGAATCGAAAACATACTTCCTTTGAACATGGAATGGCATGACTTGGCAACATTGAAATGACGAGATCGACACATCATCATCATCATCATCATCATAATCCTCATCATCATCATCGTCCTCATCTTCATCATCATCATAATCCTCATCATCAGCATCTTCATCATCATCATCATCATCATCATCATCATCATCGTCGTCGTCTTCATCATCATCATCATCGTCGTCGTCATCGTCATCACCCTACCTCTAACCACACCTCCCATCTCTCTTTCTCACTCCCTACAACTAATACCCTCTGCTCTCTCTCTCTCTCTCTCTCTCTCTCTCTCTCTCTCCTCTCCCCCCACTAACCAATACTAACCCCCTCTCTCAATTGCTCTCTCTCTCTCTCTCTCTCTCTCCCCCTCGCTAACCCCCCTCCTAGCCCCTTAACCATAACTAAACCCCCCTCTCTCACTATCTATTCCCTCCTTCTGCACCTCTCCCTCCCTCTCTCTCTCTCTCTATAAACCCCCTCTGTCTCTCCCTAACCTATCCCCCATCCCTAACCATACTACTCTTTATACCTCCCTCCTACTCCCCTATCCCTAAAACCCCTCCTCTCTATCTCTCTCCCCTTCTCTCCCTAGCCCTTACTAGCCCGGGCTCTCTCAATCTCTCTCTCTTCCCTACACCTCCACCAACCTATAACCACACCTCCCATCTCTCTTTATCACTCCCTACAACTAACACCCACTCCTCTCTCTCTCTCTCTCCCTACCCCCCCAAGCCATTACTAACCCCCTCTCTCAATCTCTCTCTCCCCCTCGCTAACACCCCTCCTAACCCCTTACCCCTAACTGAACCCCCTATCTCACTCTCTATTCCCTGCTTCTACACCTCTATCTCTCTCTCTCTAAACCCCCTCTTCCTCTCCCTAACCTCTCCCCCATACCTAACCATCCTACTTTTTATATCTCTCTCCTAATCCCCCTAGCCCTAAATGCCCTCCTCTATATCTCTCTCCCCTCCTCTCCCTCTCCCTCACTAACCCAAGCTCTCTCGGTCTCTCTATTTTCCCTACACCTCCACCTACCTCTAACCACACCTCCCATCTCTCTTTCTCACTCCCCGCAACTAACACCTTCTCCTCTCTTTCTCTCTCTCCCTCCTCTCCCCCCTAACCATTACTAACCCCCTCTCTCAGTATCTCTCTCTCTCTCTCTCTCTCTCTAACCCCCCTCCTCGCTACCTACCCCTAACTAAACCCCCCTCTCTCTATCGCTCTCTTCTACTCCCCCCCCCCCCCCTCTCTCTATCACTCTCTCCTAATCCCCCTTCCCCTACAAATAACCACCCCCCATATCTAACCCCTTCGCCCCTAACACCAAATCCCTATTTAACCTCATAACCCGTAACTATTAAATAAGGTTTTGATGAAAATGCAAATTGTGTAGATTACCATAACACTGCACGTTTTTGTATGCATAAACGCGCACACATTTTTTCCATTAGGCGTTATTTACCCATGCACCAAACATATTAAATGCCTAGGATTTTTTTAACATTCAATAAACACGTGCACATTTTTTGTGTCCATAATGCTAGAGAGTTTTGTGTGTCTATACCGCGAGCGTGTTTTGTCTATGCAAAAATTCAGCAGAATACTCTGCCTATTTCATACCCGAAGTTTTCATTTTGTCACCCCATCTCCCCAACAGTGCTCCAAAAACACTTCAAACTCTATGTTCACAATCAACAATCAAGGAAATTGAGGAATCTTGACACTCTATGTTCACAATCAACAAGCTTGAAGAGGATTCTACAGTTAGCATTGGGAAATGAGGATTCTACATTCACAATTAGCAAGCTTCAAGAGGATTCTACATTCTCAATTAGCAAGCTTCAAGTGGATTCTACATTCACAATTTCAAGCTTCAAGAGGATTCTACATTCACAATTTCAAGATTCAAGAGGATTCTACATTCATAATTTCAAGCTTCAAGAGGATTCTACATTCACAATTTCAAGCAAGCTTGAGGAATCTATATGAACACAATTGAATAAGAATCTACATTCACTATTGAGCAAGCTTGAAGAATCTATATTCACAAATGAACAATTTTCTATATTCACAAGTGAGGTAGAAGTTACTTTCACATTTGAGCAAGCTTGAGGAATCTATATTCACAATTGAGGAAGTATCTATATTAACAATTGAGCAAGCTTGAAGAACCTATATTAACAATTGAGAAAGAATCTGCATATTTGAATAGTTTAGCACGTCTCTAGAATATATTTTCTTAGTATTTCTCATTGTGGTCATGGGGGATTCACGCAATCGAAAAAGGAAATCGGCAAGGAAAGAGAAGCCTCAAGAAACCATGGAATAAGTTAGAGAAAATAAAATACTGGACATGTGGAATCAAAGGAATTCCATGGAAACTCATCCAATTCCAATCGTAGATGATTCCCTAGAGGGGCCCTCAATTTCAACAACATTTGATGAACAAGCACCCCATGGAACTAGTCAAGAAGTAAAAGGTAGGTTCTCATCAGGGGATGTTTCAATTCCCACATCAATTCAACCTCAGACTATGGTAGTGAATAACTTGTTGGGTTGTGGCTATACAAGCGACGAAGTTAGGGAGGGATTGAATGAAGGATTTACAAGGAAATATGCAAAGGTTATGGAGATCGTCCAAGATAAAGTCTAATTTTCTACATCCAACTACCAACAAGAGAATGAAAGACAAGAGGCTCCTATTGAAATACCAAAGCATCCTGGTGATGTTGTACATGCTCCAGTTCCAACACCCTTACCTCCATTAGCAGCTACACCCCAAAGAACTCTGAAACATATACAGGTTGATGAAACTGTCATTAGTTCACTTGAAGGTATGTTGTCTAAACGTACTATTACTTATCAAACTCGAAAAATACTTGATAAAAAATTTTATTCTAAATGTGATGAAGACAAGTGCAAATTATTTTTATCATTGTTAACATATAGGTTTATGGTTGTTTTTAGAAGAACGTTATGGATAAAGATGACCAAAATGTTAGAACCAAGTTCTGATATTGTTAAAATTTTAATATATGCATTTAGTACAATTGGAAATAAATCTTGCTCAAAGGATCGCAATGCGGCTCACTGTGTGTTGTCACAATAAATCATGAACAAAAACACTAGGGCACTTCATTTTCTTAAACCTACCTCAAAATTTATTAATTTGAATGCGAAGGCACTTCATAGGTATTGTGCTAGAAGAGAACAACTTGAAAATGGTAAAACAAATGTTTGGGCCTTCATTGGTAGGTTTCCACGCTCTGGTATGAAGCTCATTTATGCGGTAAAGGGAATAGTGCAAACTTTTTGGCATGACAACAATAGACCTTCTTCCAACCAAAAAGATGTATTAAAATTGAGAAGGGGTTCAAGGATTGTGAACCACACATTAAACATTTTCTTGATATGACACAAACAAAATTATACGAGATATTTAGGAATGAACATAACGAACTTAACTTGGTCCAAAGATCCTTTGAAAAATTAAAACCATGGTATGTTAAAATAAACACAATACATAACACCTGTTGTTGTCGATACCACATTGAGTATGGTTACTATTATGACACATATACATATATTTTCCGTGTATTGCATAACACTCTTGTGCAGGACTGCTCAACTACATTACCACCAATGTCATCTAGAGACTTTATTCATAGCATTTTGTGTAGCATACCAAATGATTGCACATTTTATCAAAAAACTTGCATAGATGGGACATGCCCAGGGTGTGGTGGATTGGAATTATTGGAAAAATGGATACATTTGACCAATGAGCATGAAATTGGGAGGCAGGAGGCGAACTTGCAATCATTCAAATATGTCACGTATGATATTGATGGAGGGAATGAAAGAAAATAAATACAATTGGTCATTTCTCAGGTTGGTAATGACTTATTCAATACTATTTTTTCTTCAGACTGCAATTTCATATGTAACAATCTATTGATATATGTCTTTGTTGTTGATCTACCAGGTACGGGTTTGCGAATTCATGGAGGAATTATTTGAAAAGACACAATAGTATGTAAAGCATGTACATGCTGCTCGTTTGCAAGATGTGCAGTTCATAACGTGTAGGAATACATTTCCTATTGGGACTATCCTGTCAGTGGTCAATTTTTTGGAAAACTACACTATTCAACCGCAAAATGAGATTCATATTCAATACTATCACTCAGATGGGGTCAACATAATGGTCCATATCACCTATAGACATGGGGAAGATAAAACTAAAGACAACATGGTTATATTGAAGGAGTATCACTTCTACATAAGTGATGATAGGTGTAATGACTTGGATTTTGTACAACACATCTTTCAAATGTTCTACAATCACTTCAAGGATATAAGTATACAGATGTAACAACATTGGATTTGGTATGACGGTTTTGCAGGGTAATTCAAAAATGCCCGTGTCTTCCAATGGTTGTATATGCTTCGCAAAAGGCACAAGGTGCCACATATTTGGAACTATTTTGAGACCAGACACGGAAAACGTGAACATGATGGAGCAGGTGCATGCATCAAGACTGCATTACGCAGGAAGGAAATGAATTTCACAAATGTATCACTCATCCAAGATGAAAAAAACATCATTGAATGGTGTGCTTCAGTCGTGAAGGAGGGAGCAAGAAGGAAGGAAGATCACTCAACCAGGAAAGCACATGTACATAGATATTTTTGGGAGGTGGTGGATGTAGATCGATCATAGTTATATGAGTGCAAGACCATCCAAGGAACTCTTGCATTTCATTTAGTTAGAACGTCGTCCAATGCTATACTTTAAATGTGGACAAGGAAACTCTCATTTTTTTGTTCTCCATGCAATAGTTGTGAATGGGACGAATGTCAATCCATGGATTGGGTTGATAGCTGGGACCGTGTATCACTCCCCATTGGTCGACAGATAGCTATAGAATTATCCCATTTGGAGGAGGACTAATCAAGTATTTCACCAGACTATGAACACATATCAGATCTCGTACAACCAAATTCAATTAATATTTTTATATTTCTAAAATTTTGACAACTAGTTGTGTCTAATTAGCTGTGTATATTTTTTATATTTTTGACAACTAGTTGTGTCTAATTAGTTGACTGAAACGTTGGCACTATATTTTCTCCAGGGCACATATACACAGTGGTTTCCCCGAGATACAATGCATGGCGCACTGACTATTGGCTAGCATGTTTCTTAGAGGGGAAGAAAACCCTAAATGTCCCATTACGGGACTCTGAGGCTAATGATTTTCCGATTGGGTCGATGGTTATAAAAGGAGAATATTTGAACCAGGTTTCCCACTCAACAAATAGAAAAGGGTATACATATGAATATTATATACCAGGTGAGATTGTATACCATTATACAAACTTAGTTATTGGCACAAACCTCCAGCTGCAAACAGATTCCGAGGAAGAACTCATCAAGGGAACGATACTTATTTCCTTATTTAGAGCACGAGAGGTTAATTGAAACCCTTGGTATTCTAGGTGATCCTGATGGTCTAGTCGAATGACCATAGGTAGGTAATTTCTGGTATGTGGTTTACATGTTTTATTGTGTAATATGTTATAGGTATGTGTTGTACATGTATGCTATGATTTTTTTTCGTGGTCTCTTTGAGTATTGACATTAATATTTTGACTATTGAGGCAATACGTTGATATCTTGATAGATTGATAAATTGCATCTAGACTTGGTACAACTTGATAAATTGCACAAGTTTCGTCATGGATTTTTTTTCTTTGTTTTTTTCTCACATCTAACATCACCACCGTGCTCTTCCTACCCATTTTGTCACCATCACCATCCCATTTTTCACCATAAGGTTCTCATCCATCATCCACACAAATATAAACGTAGTCCTAATCCATAAGGACCCAAATATATATGCATGTAAAAAAAAACAATAGCAACCTAATCGTAATATATGCATGCCAAAAAAAACCTCATATATTCATGTGCATCCACTTGTATCTAAACCATTGTGCTGCAAATATGCACAAGAGTCCATGAAACCATAATTTGTATTCTAATCCCCTTAATGCATCTTTGGAAAAGATTGTATTGATTATAGGTGTGTTTCATGGATATTGAATTTGAGAAGTAGCATTTAAGAAACAAAACCCTTGTTGTCCTCCCTTAACCTCGGTAGACCTAGAGACCCACTCTTGGTTCACAAGTAATGTAGTCATGGTACCCATATCACCGGGGCAAGTGATAATTAACATACACAAGTGGTTCAAGGGATCATACATGGTGCTTGATCCTGAGAAGCAAGGTTTAGCATGAGAGGCTATTGTTTCCATCGCAACTATTGTAAAGGTCTCAATACCCATCCATGCCACTGGAGACCTAATACCCATTAAAGAATCCCCCAGAATGAGAATGTTTTAATGTGGAGGTGATTATTAACCTATATAGGTTTAATGTTTTGCTTTGGGGACTCATAAATGCTTCTTTCAAATGAGAAGAAAGGTTTAATCCATTGTTCCCCCAACCATGTTTATTCCTCAACACTTATTTATAGTGCACAAAACCTGCTAATGGCACTTGTATCCCAGTTAGATGGTAATCACCCCATACAAAGTTCTCATTTTCTAGTTAAAGGACTTTTCTAATGCCCTTAAGCTTTAGAAATTGTAATATGATCATAAATCACTTGTTTCGTCACTTGATGATGTCTAAGGCCCCACAATGCATTCATTATCATATGTGGAGGTCAATTGACACATTCATGAAGGTTGAGCCTAAGAAGTTATCTTTAGGGCCTAACGTGGTTGGTTCCCTCGTCTAATCATGGTCAAGGACCTAAGTCTATTGTTTCCCTTCCATGATCATGGTCAAGGACCTAAGTCTATTGTTTCCCTTCCATGATCATGGCCAAGGCATGAGTACCCCTATGTGGAGTAAAAAACATCTTATTGGAACCCGTATCAAACTAGGGTTTTTCTCATTAAGAGGAAAATAAGACTTTGCATTAAAAGGTCAAATTAATAAAACGTTTGCATGAGATTTTATGGACAACGTGCTCATGTTGGTCTCTCCGAAACACATTTTCCAAAAATTACAACATTAAATTTTGTTGCTTGGTTTGGTTTTTATGTCGAAGGATGAATTTTCCATCTCTCCTTGTGATACTTGACCTAAATGAAATTGGAGGCACGAAATGAAAAATTTTCATTGAAAGGACATTTCATTAGTTGCAATACATCTATTTAAGTAGGTCCATCCTCCCCATTCAATTATATAGGTCGAACACATTTTATCTAGAGTTTAAATGGACCTAGAAATCCTAGCCAAACATTGATAGCTTGATAGATTGATAAATTGAATAGACTTGGTACAACTTGATAAATTGCACAAGTTTCGTCATGGATTTTTTTCTTTTTTCTTTCTCCCATCTAAGTAAACCATAATATATGCATCCTCATGCCCATTTTCATGCTCACTATCACCATCACCATCTCCATGCAGATTCTCACTATCCTCATGCTCATTATTATTTTGTTGTATTTTCTCCTGTATAGCCATCTGTAGGTGTCCCCGGAAGCCTTTGGGGTGTGAGTTTAAACGGGCCATAGAATGGTGGTCTTTGCTTATATCAAAAAAATGTCAACTTAGTTGGATTCAGGACATCAGAATAGTGTTAGGGGTGCCCCTCTCCTTTGATCCCATGGTCCAAGTGTCATCTTTTAGGCCCATTTTGGAAACTAGGGTTTTGTTAAGTAAGGGAGTGTGCAATTTTAGTACATAGGGCTCAAATTTGAAAAATCATCGACCGGGAACTTAAGGCTATATTTCTAAGATGGAAAATTCCTAGATACACTTGCAAGACTTTCTAGAACCCATTTTTTTGCATGGTTGGGATTCTATGCCCCCGGTAGGTATCCAACTGGTGTCCCTGAAGGCCTTTGGGATGCGAGTTGGAACGATCCATAAAATGACGACCATGGCTCGGATAGAAAAATTGTAGAATCTGTCAGATTGCCGACATCAGGATAGCGCTAGGGGTGCCCCTCTCCTCCGGTCCCATGGCCCAAGTGTCATATTTTAGGTCCATTTTGGAAACAAGGTTTTGCTCAGTAAGAGAGTGTGCAATTTTTGCACATAGCGGTCAACTTTGCAAAATCATCAACAGAGGACTTAAGGCTAGCGTTCTTAGCTGGAACCTTGCTAGATACACTTGCACAACTTCCCATAACTTGTTTTTGTTGCACGGTTGGAATTCTATGCCCTCGGTAGGTATCCAACTGGTGTATGTGAAGGACTTTGGGATGTGAGTTGGAACAAGCCATAGAATGACGACCATGGCTTGGATCGACAAAATGTCAACTCCTTAGATTCAGGACATCGGGATAGTGCTAGGGGTTCCCCTCTCCTCCGGTCCCATGGCTCAACTGTCATATTTCAGGTCCATTTTGGAAACTAGGGTTTTGCTTAGTAAGGGAGTGTGTAATTTTTGCACATAGGGGTCAACTTTGCAAAATCCTCGACCCGGGACTTAAGGCTAGTATTATAAGTGAAAAGCTTCCTAGACACAATTGAAGGACTTCTCGGAACCCATTTTTGTTGCATGGTTGGAATCCTATGCCCCCGCTAGGTATCCAACTGGTGTACCTGAAGGCCTTTGGGATGCGAGTTGGAACGCACCATTGAATGACGATCGTGGCTCGGATTGTAAAAAAGTCAAATCCATTGGATTTAGGACATCAGGATAGTTCTAGGGGTTCCCCTCTCCTCCGGTGCCATGGCTCAAGTGTCATCTTTTAGTTCCATTTTCGAAATTAGGGTTCTACTTAGTAAGGGAGTGTGCAATTTTCAAACATAGGGGTCAACTTTGCAAAGTCATTGACTGGGGACTTAAGGCTAGCGTTCTCAGCTAGAAACTTCCTAGATACACTTGTAGGACTTCCCGGAACCTATTTTTGTTGCACAGTTGGAATTCTATGCCCTAAGTAGTCCATCTGGTGTCCTTGAAGGCCTTTAGGATGCGAGTTGGAATGAGCCATAAAATGACAACCATGGCTTGGATCGACAAACCATTGACTCCATTGGATTCAGGACATCGGGATAGTGCTAGAGGTGCCCCTTTCCTAGATTCCCATGGAGGTGCCCCTCTCCTATAGTCTCATGGCCCAGGTGTCATCATTTAGGTCCATTTTGGAAACTAGGGTTTTTCTCAGTAAGGGAGTGTGCAATTTTTGTACATAGCGGTCAGCTTTAGAAAATAATCGTTTGGGGACTTAAGGCTAGCGTTATTAGCTGGAACCTTGCTAAATACACTTGCAAGACTTCCTGGAACCCGGTTTTGTTACACGGGCATGTGCAAGCTAATGAGGATCACTTTTGGCCCGTAAGATGCAATAAAAAAATGAAAAATCAAGAATCCCTAAACTTACTTGGTTTTTTTGACATTCTTATACAAGATATCTTGCATCGAGTAGAAAAGATGAAACGTAGGAAATTGAGTCACGTTTTCGAATATATAAGTTTTAAGTATTGAAAATTTACATAAGTATGTCAAATTTCATGTTTTCTAACAATCACTTTTTATTTTTTTGGAAAATGATAAGGTATATGTTTTTGTGGGTGTAACCTTTCCATGCCTAAATGACAGTTTCAGGCTACAAAAATTGGTAGACATGTATAGAACCCATAGCACTAGTGCAGCGCTATTTTTCCAAAATTAAATGTTTAATTTTTTTTTTTTTTTAATTATGTAAGTTATCAAACCTCGATAACGATACGTCAAATGTGGGTGCATCCTTTGAAGGTCTTAATGCAGTTATTTCGACTTGGATTTTTTCTAGCATCTAGAGGTCGGTGTCTTCTAATGCAGCATACAATTTTTATTTTAAATGATTGCGAAATGAAAAAGTTACAGAATAAACACTAACAGTATGTTTTTTGACCAACAGAGTGATGAAACAAGAAAATTAGGAAATAAATAGAAAATCTCAATATTTTTTTTTTAAATTACATATTTGGAATCTGCATAAAAAATTCTATCTATGCCTAAAATTTCGTCAATAATGGTCATGTATGTCATGCTGTAGAGAGCGGTAAAAAACATGCATATTTAGGTGCAGAATTACACCTAAAGAGTCCCTCAACTTCATGCACAAACCCACACGATTGGAATTCTATGCCCCCAGTAGGTATCTAACTGGTGTCCCTGAAGGCCTTTGGGATGCGAGTTGGAATGAGCCATAGAATGACAACCATAGCTCGGATCGACAAACCGTTGAATCCTTTGGATTCAAGACATCGAGATAGTGCTATGGGTGCACCTCTCCTCCAATCCATGGCCCATGTGACATATTTTAGGTCCATTTTGGAAAGTAGGGTTTTGCTCAGTAAGGGACGGTGCAATTTTTGCACATAGGAGTCAACTTTTCAAAATCATTGACCGGGGACTTATGGCTAGCGTTTCTAGCTAGAACCTTACTAGAAACAGTTGCAGGACTTCCTGGAACCTGTTTTTACTGCACGGTTGGGATTCTATGCCCCCGGTAGGTATCTAATAGGTGTCCTTGAAGGCCTTTGGGATGTGAGTTGGAAGGAGCCATAGAATTACGAATGTGGCTCAGATCGAAAAAACTATCGAATCCGTTGGATTCAAGACATCGATATAGTTCTAAGGGTGCCCCTCGCCTCCAGTCCCATGGCTCAGGTGTCATCTTTTAGGTCCATTTTGGAAACTAGGGTTTTGCTCAGTAAGGGAGTGCGCACATGGGGGTCAACTTTGCAAAATCATCAATCGGGGACTTATGGCTATCGTTCCTAGCTAGAACCTTCCTAGACACACTTGCAGGACTTTTCATAACCCATTTTTGTTGCATGGTTGGAATTCTATGCCCCCAGTAGGTATCCAATAGGTGTCCCAAAAGGCCTTTGGGATGCGAGCAGGAACAAGCCATATAATAACGACTCTGGCTCAGACCGAAAAATCGTCGAATCCGTTGGATTTAGGACATCGGGATAGTGCTAGGGGTGCCCCTCTCCGCCTTTCCCATGGCCTAGGTGTAATCTTTTAGGTCCATTTTGGAAACTAGGGTTTTGCTCAGTAAGGGAGTGTGCAATTTTTGCACATGGGGATCAACTTTGAATTTTTTTTATTTTGATTCTAGAACTAGACATTCAAAGAGCAACAATCAAACCTACCACACTGCACCCTTATTATATTGCTATGTCCTTAGTGTGCCACATCATTTAGCAACTCCTTAGTGTTCCACTATATTTGCATTTTGAGTAATTAATGTCATTTTCAAGAATTCAAAGTTCCAAATAAAAAATGGAGGCGATGTTTCATCGATGATATCCCTCTGATCCTTTCTAGATTTGCTAGATCAAAGTCACCATGAACCTTTTTCATCAAGTTACAGGGGAATAATTTCCAAATCACAATGAACAACCATTACATCATCATTTGTATCAATCAAGTACAGTCAATTTTAAATACATTTTCATATGAGGATAATCCATCCCTTTTACAAACATAGGACCATGAACATCTTATTTTCCTCCATCAAAACAACATTATGAAGGAAGATCATTAAACTAGTTAGGTATTTCATTTTCCATGGATTCTGTATGATTACTTTTCAATTATAACAAGTGGAAAATGGACATATGAAAGAGTTAAAGCACAAACGAGGGTCTTACATACTAGGGTTTAGTAAGGATAGGGCCTATATGTTCAACGATTTTATGAGAGAGAATTCATGACCAGCTATTGGTTAGCATATTGGAACAAACTAGGGTCTTACAAACTAGGGTATATTTGTTACATATATTTGACCATATGTACATGAAGTCCCAATGAACTTTATTACACTTTAGTTATGAATTTCTTGCCATTGTACTTTATGCTTTTCCATTGTTTTTAGGATGCTAGAGTAGGCATACTTCAACCGAACTTCATAGATGCTCATGTACGTATTGTTTGATGAAATACGGTAGCATTGATGAAATGTGTAGCATCTATTAGACTTCCTCTTAGTTTGTGAAAATGTCATAGGCTTACATTGATGATATGAGTAGCATGTTTTACATGGAAAAGGTTATTCAAACATATTTTGACTTATTTTGTTAACTTTATTTTTTCCTTGCAACCATAATCCTAATCAATGGGTATGAACCCTTGGAGTTTACAAAAACCATAATTTTAAATTAGATATCAAATTAGCATGCATGTACTAAGTTCATTGAACTGTTGAAAGATATTATTAGTTTTTTCCATTAAGGTAATGTTTTCAAAACACAATAGTGAGATGTTACTTGATCAATGCAATAAATGTAAGAGAATAAATATTGCTTAAAATGTAATTATATAAATTTCAATAGCATAATTTATCAATTTGTGGAAGAGATAAATCATCACAAGTACAAGTGGAAACTCAAGAGAAAATATGGAATATATTGTATCATGCATTGATAGCCGAATGTTTGTAATACAAAATATGGAAAATTAGTTGGCCCTTAAATGGCCTGCCGATGTACATGTATCCTTAAGTATAACAATGTGTACATGTATGTCAAAATACATATATACATGACTATGCAACATAAAAAATAAATCTTTCGCTTGTTTTTCCTTGACTTTCCTCTATTGACCATCTCCCTAGGATCGCTATGCATCTCAGGATTCTGCAAAAAAAAGATCATTATTTTTATCAAATAGCTACACTAATACCCTACCGTTAACAAACTTGAAAAATTAACTTATGGCCAAACTATTTATGACAAACACTCGCCAAATACTGTCAGGGTATAGATGTATGCGGTAAGCTCATGGAAGGCCTCTCTGTAGTTGTGCTCTACAAATAAAAGATCATATCTCAATTAATTCAACAATTCAACATTGATCAGCATGTTTGGGTAAATTGAAAAAAAATACTTGGTCATTAATGAACATCTCACCACAAGAGGAGACCTAGTCAGAACCATTGATTGAGTAGAGGGGTCAGGCACTGCTGTTGCTACTGGATACAATCACCAAATGGGGAAATAGTTATACATGCACGAATAAACAATATAGTAACATGGTTAAATACTATGCATTGTAATTGTTGAAATAGTTACCTCTGTATGACTTGTGGCTATTATAGATGCGACACTAACTGCAGCTTCAATGACCCTTATTAGGTGAGGGGTAGATGGATCTCCCATGTGTCTGCTATAGAGGACATCCACACCCCTTTCTAGGAGTGGAGACTCTCTTATACACTTGTCCCTTTTCCACATTTGGACTACGAGGAGTGGCAATTGCTGACTGTATCCTAAGTATATAAGTTGGTGGCTACAATCACCAATTACTGACGTAATTAGAAATGCATTAGTAAACAAAATAGCATGTATTAACAAACTGATAATGATGAAATACATACTGATGTATTGTATACTTCAATCAACTCTAAGAAACGTTCCGCCACCCATTGTGTCTCTATGGGAACACTATCACTAGTATTCCCACTAGGGGGGAGCTCATTAGATGAAATCATTTCCTCATAAGGGGGATATATAACCTACAACGTGAGTTGTTGTCGCTGAAGGTATGACAACATATTGTACATCAGAAGGTTCTGCTACATGAGCCTCTTGCCCCTCATGCCCTTCTTGTAACAACTACAAGTTTTAAAATCATTAAAAATATTAGCAATCTATATATGTGTATAGTAAGGAAAAATAATTTACAAATGAAACTAAATTGTTAACCATTTACTCATGTATTAAAATAATTTCATGTTGAAATAGTTACCTCAGTGTGAGTTGTTGTCACTGAAGGTATGATAAAATCTTGTACATCAGATGGTGATGGTGCATGTGCCTCTGGACTATCCTATGCATCATCAGTGGAAAAGTCTTCCCCCTGGTGCCCTTCTTGTAGAAACTACAAGTTTTAAAATCATTACAAATATTAGCAATCTATATATGTGTATAGTAAGGAAAAATAATTTACAAATGACACTAAATTGTTAACCATTTACTTATGTATTAAAATAATTTCATCTTGAAATAGTTACCTCAGTGTGAGTCGTTGTCGCTGAAGGTATGATAAAATATTGTACATCGGACGGTGCTAGTGCATGAGCCTCTAGACTATCCTATGCATCATCAGTGGAAAAGTCTTCCCCCTAGTGCCCTTCTTGTAGAAACTACAAGTTTTAAAAACATTAAAAACATTAGCAATCTATATATGTGTATAGTAAGGAAAAATAATTTACAAATGACACTAAATTGTTAACCAGTTACTTACCTGTGTAAAATACCCAGTGAAGGTATCATCTGTTTGGACAGGACCAAAGCAAGGATGGCCACATACTGTGCATGGGTGGGGTTGTCAGCTATTCTCATGAGGTGCAGGTATAGTGCCATTACTAGATGCTCCCAGGCCACTGGAAGGTGGTGGGTCTACCCCACCGAGAGGTGGTGGATCTAACCCACTGATAGGTGGTGGCTCTACTCCACCCATAGATGGTGGCTTTGGTGGCCCTACTTGGTATGTACCTTGAAGGTACGTGCTATGGCGAACAACCTCCTGTGCCAACAGTAGGATGGACTCTTGTGTCTCTGGGACCAATTGATGTGCATGTGGCACGTCTGGCCTAGGTAATTTCCTGCGAGGTGGAGCTACAAGTTGATTGGGATCTATATGGATCGCATTGGGATGTTGTTGAGAAATCCCCATCCCAATGCCCTGGTACTCCAAGATATCAAAATATTTAACATGCTTCCCCATCACAAATTCTGCGTACATCTTTCTCAGAAAATATAGAGGCATTTCCCCGTTGTTGTGTGGTGGTGCATCAAACACCATGTAACATCGGTCTATCCATTTATCTATGAATGGTTGATATGTACACCACTCGATAGAAATGTGCCTTTTGTTTGCATTAGGGATTTCACCCATCCGTGGATCTCTAAAGAGGGAAAAGATATGTTATTTTGAGATTTTCAACTTCTTAACTTCTTTGTAGCTAAGTCCATCATCATATCGTTGCCTCTTTCTTTCTTTGAATGTGGCAATATCTTGTAGTGCACCATTAGACCTACTAAAGGTCTCTATCATTGCATCCAAATTGGATGCAAGCATAAGATGCCTATCATCAACAATAGTAATTGAGGCTCGAATTTCTCTGAGCCTATGGATTTCTCTTTGGATGTCTGAGTGTGCATCCATGGTCATCACTGCAATAAATAAATAAATAAAAAATCATTAGAAACGTATACATGTGCTATAATGACATCTCTCAAAAATGAAAAATGTACAAACTTTGTGCAAGAACGATTACATTACAAACATAAATATCATCTCAGGCATACATTACAAACATAAATATCATTTCAAATGAACATTGTAGGCATACATTATGGGTCCTGGCGGGCATAAAGAAGAGTCTGAAATATCATTTGTAAATCTATTGTTGTGGGGGTGTTGCTGCATCCAAGTCACTTGTAGCTGACGGAATTATCTTGTGAATAGGATTGTCACTGATGACAACATTAATGAAAAAGGTGTAAATGGCATGATGACATGCAAACAAGGTGACTTGAAAAGGACTTGGAAAAGACAAGACAAAAGACAAGGTGATGGGCATTGGTACACCTAATGAGCCAAATGACCCATACTGTGGTCATTTGGAGTTGGTCCTAATACCCTAGACAAGGATGACTTGGAGATAACAAGTGACATGAACAAAGAAGCGTGAAGTGAACAAAGAAGCTTGAAGTTGACACTTGGCAAGGAGATTGGGGGCATCCCTTATGGCATCTGGGGGCATCCAGAAATGAAGCTGATGGACATGCCGGCATGTGGACAAGGTGACATGGGGGCATCTTGAAGATGCATATGCAGGCATGTTTGTGGAAGTTGCGGACATCTTGGACGCATGCCAAAGACCCCCATGTAGGCAATTGAAGAAGGTGTAGCTACAGGCATGTTCAAAGGCATAAATATGGCCCTTGCGGGCATGAGTTACAAGCTAGTGTGGGCATGCTGGAAGGAAAATCAAATGGTGATGATGTGGGTATGGAGACCACGTTTAGGCGGGAAAAAGAAAGTCTAAATAAATATATACATATATATATATATATATTTATTTATAATTTATGAGGTGTTTATGGAAATCAAATTAAAATTTGATTTAAAATATAGGCTCACTGATTCACCCCCCCTCTCAGTGATCCATTGTGTCTAACAGGGTGGATGTAAAATTCATTAAGGGATTGATAATATGGAGGAATTAACATATGTTAAATAACAAATTTTATAATTTTTAGTTTTGGTATTACATTTACAAAGATTTTTAGTTTAGGGCAACATAAAAATTTATATCTTTAATGATGAAATAAGGAAAGGATTTGGATGCTTACCTTTCCAATCCTCCTTGGAAGATGAAATCTCCCTTGTTGAGCTTCTCCAATGCATTTTTGCAAATTAAAATCACTCGAGCATTCGCGTTTTGAGAAAACGATGGGTAAAACAATGCCGCGGTCCGCAGACTGTTTATTTTTTTGGTTATATTAACCAAAACATGCACGTGTTATAGTGATACATAATGCATGTGCGTTATGTATCACTATAATGTGCCTGCATTTTGGAATCCTATCCTACATGTCAATTGACATGGCAGGGTCGGAGTCCGCCCATGCCTAGTTCTAAGTAACGCGCGTGCGTTTCTAATTTACACAATTCTAGTGTTAGGAACCCATGTATTTACTTTATTAGTGTATTCTTGTTGGACACATATGCTTTGTAAGTCGTCCTGTAGTATTTGTTGATCCATAGTTTGTGCTATTGTTGTTTGGCGCATATGCTTTGTAAGTCGCCCGTAGTATTGTTGACCATAGTTTGTATTGGCCCATGGTTTTGACCCATAGTATTGGCACATAGACTTAGTATATAAGTGTGTGTTGAGGCCTATCAAGGCACCGTGAAGTTATTTGTATTGAGCTTGCTCAAAGGAGGTTGCCCCCTCGAAGTGGCCTGCAATCAATATAAAAGTGATTCTGAGTTCTCTTATTTCTGCTATTTCGTGTGTTTTCATTAATTAATTATTCCAGGTTCTTCACATCTAGCATGTTGTCATGTCCCCCATTTTGACCCTTGTAATATTTGGGCTATAATGTAAATATTGTATGCATATTTTGTATGATTCCTAGCATGGATATCAAGGCCAAGGCCCCGCTAGTGAACGCTTGATCTTGAAGAGGAAAGTATGTTGGTATTAATTAACCCATGTGCTAGTGAGCCATGGGAATTGTAAATATGCATTTTAATAGAAATGCCCACAACTAGCTATGCAATGCAACAAGAGATGGGGGCATGATATTTCAAGGAATTGGGAGGGAAATATTCAAACCCTTGAGCCAATCAAGTCAAGCCAAGTGTCAATGAGAGAACCCACGAACCATCAACTACCCATGTGGATTTTGATGCCCAATCATTCATTTCTCCCAAGAGGTGGGTGAAGAAGTTAATGCCTTGGGGATTAGGGAGGTATGGCTGTCCAAATTCGAGTATGGGCAAGCCACCGTCATGGAAAAACGTGTTTCTCCTTCTTGGGCAAGAAAACTCCCATGAATTATCTTCCAAATCCATTCTTCATAATTAGACTTCACCCTCTCACGTTGGGAGAGCTTGCTGGGCGTTTTTCTTGGAGCTTGCTGGGCATTTTTCTTGAAGCTTGTTGGGCGTTTTTGGGAGTTTGCTGGGCGTTTTTAGCTTGTTGGGCGTTTTTATTTGAAGCCTGCTGGTCATTTTGGCTTGCTGGGGTTTTATCCTCCACGTTTTTACCATTTCCCGCATTTTTCCATGCCTGCAAACTCGTTTTGGTTAGCACAGTGGCTGAGGGAAGAGATCCACGAATTGGGGGTTTAATGGAGGTATTTTTTGCTCCTGGGTTGTCCCCAACATTTTTTGAAAATGAAATTTTCCTTTCCAGGGTTGTTTTCCCATTCCTCATTTCGTTTTTGAGTTTCTCACATTTTCCCTTCATACCCAATACTTGAGATTTTGCTGTTATGTGTACCCATGCCTAGTTATGAGTTTCTGTGTGTAGGAGATTGTTGGGGTGGAAATGGGTTTCCATTGTTTTGGCTTAAACTTGAGTGGAAGCATCCACAATTGAAGAGGGTTCAAATTTAGTGTGATAAATCCAACAGTGGTCTGGCTTGGCTTAGATCCAAATGACTATTTGGTTGTTTGGTTGTGTATGAGTTTGAAATCCCCTTTTTCCTTGTAGATATCATGCCTAGCTCGGGGGTGGCCTTTGGACGGACTCAGTATATGTTGTTGAAGAGCCTACGGTTGGGTGGAACGTTGCAACGACATAGCTAGTTGCTTGGGACAATTGCATAATGAAGATAAGTGTTTTCTGTCTATGTATTTACTTCTGAAATGCATTAATTTGATGTCTGTTTTGATAAGATGGATGGGCATGAATTGTGTGTGGATTAGTTTCAATTCCGCTGTGCATATTGCCTAATTTGTATCTACACACCAATGTTCTTATTCATATGATGCTAATGACTGGGCTGAGTTTTATGAAAAGCCCCACATATTGTTATCATGTTCCCTCTCTTATTGGGTCAGCAGGTGGGTACATGACACATGTTTTGCAAATGCACGATTGCACCTAAATGGTCCCTCAACTTTGTGTTAGGGCCCCTAAAGTTGAAATCGAAATTCATGGCCAACATCTCTTCACCTTCCACCATTGATCTACCCTTCTTCATATTCAATGGTGATTAGAGACTAGTTGTTGTGTCCAAGAGTGCATGGAAAATATGTAATGAGAACCAATATGTGATAGAGGAGAGATTGAGGATGCTCACCTAGAAGATGAAATTTCTGCAATATAATAATTTGGGGTTTATTTTTCAATTCCATGGATACTTTCAATGCTTGGATTAATACTAGATTTAGAAATTTTGAAGCACATCATTCTCATGAAAATATTGATACTACCGCCAATGTTATGAGTCTCTAGATTCCATTACTTATAGGCATAGTTGATGGGATAATTTATTAACATACACAACACAGGTGGTTATATGCTAGGCCAATGTTGAAATTGAGGATTCTCATGATTTCTACATGGATAAACTTGAAATGGTTCTTATTGCAAAAGATAAGAATGGAAATATTTTTAGAGATTCTATGAAAGATAATGTTGTCATTGTCCAATACAAGTTAATGAGGGAGACACTAATTTACTTATAAGACCTTGGTCATGAAGATATAGAACATCAGACGTTGATTAAACTTAGTAAACAACTTACTGGGGAAGAATCGACATGGAACCACTTGAACATGCTCTAATCAACAATTGGTTTTATTTCAGGTTCTATGATGACGGACCATGAAATTTCTTTTTAGTGACAACAGAAATCACACAAAAAATTCTTTCAAAGAGACATTAATACCTATATAAACCAATGAAATATTCAGGGAAAAAAGAAAAAGAAACAATAAATGTATCTTATGTTTAGCGTTAGCCTTTATCAACAAAGGTAATACAACATAGTAAATATAATAAGATAGCCTCAATGAAAGAGAAGGAATGCTCCATCAAGGACTGCACATTCAGTTATAATGTTGAATGAGATTCTCCTTAAGAACAACATAAATGCACCACACCATATTTTGGATGAGAATTGGTTGCTTAGTCTTAAAAGAAATGAATTCCCAATAGAGAAATGAAGGAGGCCGTGTGAAGAAGAAATTAAATTTGGACTTCCTCCACCATGAGATCCTACATGGTTTTAAACCAGGAAACTAAGGACAACTACCATAGCTTCATCTAGGCCCTCATAAATATAGGGCTCTAATACCACTATTGGAACACTCCAGAAATAAATAAGCAAAGATGAGCGTGAATGCATACATTCATTTAAATTATACACATATAAATACAATGCAAGGTGACACTTGGTTTCATCTTCCAAGCTACCTCTTGGAATCCAAGATGTATCTTCATATTCATATATGAATTCCAAGTATGATAGTTGATTAGGGGATTTACCACCCATATCCCCTCCTAGGAGGCCATGTGACCTTTGACTGATAAATTTTTCCAAAATCCTTGGCAAATTTCAGACATGATCCTAACATAGTCATGATAAATTTCAACATAGTATGTCAATTGGTTCTAGCTCGAGTGGTTGTGTGATGGAATGTTATCCTCCACACCGAGGTGTTATTCCCATAAGTGACATGTTGAATTAATAATGAGTATATTGTTGTGATGGATTTGAGCCCTATTGTTGATCGAAGGAAAGTGCCCATAGGCTTACCTCAAGATATTTACCTGTGTTATAGAATTTCATATATGCATGTTGTCGAAAAGTTTACAAGCTTCACATTCTAAAGTTAGGGAACAAGAGTTTGTAGAAAATTCCATAAAATTCACACCCTAATGTCGGGACCATAGGTTAGATTTCATGAGAGAATTGACCTAGTGGACTAAAAGGTTAGAAAAAATTAAGTTTGATAAAAGAATCTAATTATGATCATTACTATTTAATATTTGAATTTGAAAATAAATCGTATTTGATGGTTTTGGAAATTATATTATTGGTTTGAAGATTGATATCTATCAAATTTATATCATATTTGACACATAAATACATAAACTAGAAATTTTCCCAAGAGGGGAAAAAGGAATGCTTAGGGGAAAAGAGAGCAAGGAAGGAAAAATAGGTTGGCTAGATTTTGTGCAACATGTTACACTGGCATAATTGAAACAAGAAACAAAATCACAATCGAAGTAATTAGTGGGGAAGATTTGGAGCATTGAATTATTGGTGTCCATTTTGTCAATGTTTTAAATCATCAAATATACTCTGAGCGGCGTTATTTTCACTATTTTTTATATGTTAAATCACTCTTTTTGTCATTTAGACCAACAAACAGACTCAGGTATACATTTATTTGAACATCATGCGAATTGTGAATAATTATCATCATTTTTTATGGTTTATTGACAATCATCTTATATTTTTAGACATGCTTGGTAGTTAGTTTTTTCTCTACAGGATGTGTTCTTCAAATGGACCTCCATTTGGACCCGCTTTCATGCCAAAGATGCCAACAATGTTCAACCCCTCGTCTAGCCCTTCATTCAGCTTGCGGAATCGTCGGTTGGCATATTCCTGCCTATTAAAGACATAAACAGAAACATGGAATCGGTTAGCAACATGGTGGTTATGGTAGGTGAGCCCCAGTTCTAGAAGATTCGCCTCCCTGCCTGCCAAGCTTGGAAGCCCACCTTTTCCTCATGTCAACACTTTGGAAGATTCACTTCTCCATCCGTTCAGCTTGCCAGCACACGCTCATGCCCATGTAGACACTCCAATGGCTCCATCCTTCCACGCTCGACCTGCCAGCAGATGCTTCTGCCCACAGTTGAAGGAAACCAACACGCAGTTGTTTGTATCGGATAGGATCGACGCCATGAAAGCAGGAAGGTGGCCTTTGCACTGTCATGAATCACCAGGTAGCCATTTGATAGTCTTAAAGACTCATATTGTTAGAGAGGTCGACTACGTCGACCTTCTCTCCCATTTGTCAGTTTTTCATAAATTTCAATCTGATATAGGATCTTAACTGAGAGAATAACATGTATAGCATATCTCCAGCATATCAATCATGGAAACAATAATGCAAGCACACAAGAGACACAGAGTTTCATCGGGGAAAACCAAGAAGGTGAAAAACCCTGCAACTTCCTTAGAGATAGATAGAGCAATGATACAACCCAAGTACAAGAGATAGTCCTTCTAGCAGTAGCTTCTCCTCCTCCACTAGTGCGCCACTCTCCAATGAGTGTGTGAGTGAGAAAGTGAATGATCAAATAGAGTGCCTCCCGCACTCTATTTATACTTGACTTGACTTTCCTAATAACCTTTAATAGGTCGGCCTCAACTTAACCACTTAACATAATGTTGACAGGGCCGACCCCCAATCGGGTGGTCTAATAACCCTTTAACCCACATGACTTATACAGAGCCGACCCCATCAAGGTGGTCTAATAACCCATCAAGTATAAGTTATGACACTTACAATATAAATGACGACACTTCCGTATAGAGGAATAATAAAATCTCTATAGGAATACAATATACATGTGTGAAATACATTCTGAAGTTACAATTACATCAATACTCCCTCTTAACTAGGAAGGTATTTCTCAACACAGATCTACTAGCACAAGTCTTCTTCTCTAGATCATCGTCACTGGATCATCGTCATCGTCACTGCTGCTGCTATCTTAATCAATCTCTTAACTACTCGTCATAGGAAGTTCTACAGAACCAGCCCTTTTTCATGCTGGATGTAGGCCGACCACTTGTAGGTCTTCATCATCACTGACCATATTGTGGAATTCTCAGGACTTATTATGTGTGTCAACAAAACCTCACAAGATTATCCTAGGACTAAGTACGAGCACATAGCTCAACCTATCGGATCTCCCAGGACCTTTTACATGCCACTGCACAACCTGTCCATGGCCACAGATTATCATCCTGATACTCATGATCATACTGATCATAACATTGTTCACGGAGCACAACCCAGATGCACATCACACAATACTTACATTCACCAACATGGGAAGACACACTTAAACCATCCGTGAAAGGCTCAACACTTATATCTACACCATGGGAAGACACATTTCAACCATGTACGAATGACACAACACCTATATCGCAGCCATGGGAGAACACATCTACAACCATGCTCGAATGGCACAGCACTTATATCGCAACCATGGGAGAAAACATCTACAACCATGCTCGAATGGCACAACACTTATATCGCAGCCATGGGAGAACACATTTACAACCATGCTCGAATGGCACATCACTTATATCGCAGCCATGGGAGAACACATCTACAACCATGCTCGAATGGCACATCACTTATATCGCAGCCATGGGAGAACACATCTACAACCATGCTCGAATGGCACAACACTTATATCGCAGCCATGGGAGAACACATCTACAACCATGCTCGAATGGCACAACACTTATATCGCAGCCATGAGAGAACACATATACAACCATGCTCGAATGGCACAACACTTATATCGTAGCCATGGGAGAACACATCTACAACCATGCTCAAATGGCACAGCACTTATATCGCAGCCATGGGAGAACACATCTACAACCATGCTCGAATGGCACCAGCCCTTACATATGCACCATGGGAGAACACATCTACCACCATGTGTGATAGGCTCTGACCCTAACATGTGCACCATGGGAGAACACATCTACCACCATGTGAGAATGTCTCTGGTAATTACATCGCAACCCCGGGAGAACACATCTACAACCATGTCTGAAAATCCCATGTGCATCTATGTCTTCGGAACTCGTCACACATAATCCAATTGATTATGAAATGTATCCACCTGATACATATCATCACATATGATCATCCTGATCATCATCATAGCATCATCCTGATGCATATCATCTGGAGCAACGTCCTGAATCTTGTCATCCATGATCATCCTGATCATACAATGCATCCACCTGATGCATACCAAGTATCTACCTAATACATATCATCATACATGATCCACCTGATCATATAATGTATCCACCTAATACATATACAAATACATGATCCAACTGATGATATCAAGCATCCAACATGATGCATATACAAATACATGATTCAACTGATCATACAAAGCATCCAACTGATGCATATACAAAGCAGTAAAGGGAGCATCATCCTGATGCTCATCTTCTAGTGCTTACATCCACAACTATGGGAAGGATCCTCCTCTCACCCTGCTTGGAATGGCTCCTGCAAATGTGTCCATCACTTCTTCCTTGAAGTGTCATCAATCTAAAGAACACCAAGCCTCTCTTTGAAGTACTCAAACTTCACTCTGGCTAGTGGTTTCGTCAACTCATCTGCAACCTACTCATCCATCGCAACATATAGGAGCTTCACTTCTCCTCTTTGAACCATATCCTTGATATAGTGATATTTGATCTCAATGTGCTTCGACCTGTCATGGAACACCAGGTGCTCAGACAGCCTCACAGAACTCTGGTTGTCACAAAATATACCAGTAGCACCCAACGGGAGATCAAATAACTCAGATAGTAGCTTCCTCAGCCATACTACCTCACAACTGGCCGAACAAGCTACAACATACTCTTCTTTGGCTGTACTCAGTGCTACACAGGATTGCTTCCTGCTAAACCAAGAGATCACACCTGATCCCATATTGAACTAGCACCCCAAATTGCTCTTCCTATCTGCAGCACTTCCTACCCAGTCTGAATCAACATAACCTTGTAGGTTAAACTTTTGATTTGCATCATACTTGAGCCCATAATCAATTTTACCCTTCAGGTACCTTAGAATATGCTTTACAGCAACTAAGTGAACACCACTCGGATCCATGAGGAACTGGCTCAATGTGTTCACCACAAAGCGAATGTCTAGTCTCGTGTTCGTCAGGTACATCAAGGACCCAATCATCTGACGATACACATTGACATCAACTGGATCAGATGAAGCATCACACAGAAGCTTCAGCTTCGATGCCATAGGTGTGGCCATGGCCTTGCAGTCCATCATCTCGAACCTCTTCAGGATATTCTACTGCATACTTCCCTTGTCCAAGGAAGATTCCATCTACACTCTGCCACACCTCCATGCCTAGAAAATAGTGCATCATCCCCAAGTCCTTCATCTCGAACTCAACAGCAAGCTTCCTCTTGGTATCGGAAATCAAACTATCCTCACCTGTAACAAACATGTCATCCACATACAAAATTAGTATCACTGGATTTCCTTCCTCAACCTTGTAGTAAAGGTTGGAATCTACTTTACTCTTGGGAAAGCCCAAACTGGATAGGAAACTGTCCATCCTACCATACCAAGTCCTAGGAGCTTGCTTCAAGCCATACAAGGATTTCCTCAACCTGCACACATATGAATCCCTGTCATGTGTCTCAAAACCAAGTGGATGCTCCACATACACTTCCACTTCAACTACACCATTCAAAAAATCTGTCTTGACATCCATCTAGTGTATCTTCCACTTCATCACTGTAGCTAGAGCAAGTACTATTCTAATGGAAGTGTATCTGGCTACAGGAGAAAATGTCTCTTCATAGTCTGCTCCCTCTTTCTAGTAGAAGCCATGAGCTACAAACCTCACTTTGTATTTCTCTATGCTACCATATGCAGCATGCTTGATCTTATATATCCACTTGGAAGTCACGACAGACTTCCCTTCAGGTCTTGGGACCGCATCCCAAACATCATTCTTCATGATCGACTGTTATTCCTCTATCATGGCATTCTTACATTACTGCATCCCGAATCCTGGGAACTTTAGATTTCTTCAATAGATATATTTGTTGTGGG
This sequence comes from Larix kaempferi, assembly GCA_027924585.1. Taxonomy (NCBI): domain Eukaryota; kingdom Viridiplantae; phylum Streptophyta; class Pinopsida; order Pinales; family Pinaceae; genus Larix; species Larix kaempferi. The sequence goes on from BSBM01000066.1 coordinate 5,225,541, forward strand.
AACAAATGTTGTAGTCCTTATTTTGTAGGTGATGGTATACGATCTTTCCTACAAGAAAAGTTAAATTACATGATTAGAAACATCTCATAGTTTTCAGAACAAATTCTTACACATAAAGAAATATGTCATACATTCATCCAATTCTTTTAGCCAATGCTTCAATACAACATTTATCCATATCCCGTAACTTTCTAGATGCCTTCCAATCTCTATCAAAACATTGTTAAGAGTTTGCACTACTCCCAACATGTCAGCAAAGAGGCTTCATTCTAGATAAGAAGCAATGGAATGTTGTACAGTGCCATAGGCCACTTACCCATCACATGCATATTAGTAGTATACTGTTCATTAATGCAATTATTCTAATATGCATAATACACACCCTAAGTCTAGGAACATAAGCATATACATCATTGAACAATATTATTTAAACAAACAAATATGCAAGAAATGCCAATTCAAATACTTATCTTTGTTTGGTTTGTAGGGTGGACTCCCTCTCAATATTTGCTTCCTTGCAAGAACTACTGGAGTGTGCTCCCTCTTGATCTTTGCTTCCTTGATTACATGTCTTTGAAGTTATATCCATCCTTGATCACTATGCATACTTACTAGTATCATCATTGTGTTATCCGTGAGGTTGCATACATACATTCATTAGTATAATCTTAATACTACCAAAAACATTATGATTCTAAGTAATCTTAAACATGTATGGTCAAGATCATTTCATACACAGATAATTTATCACAATTCTTTTACTCATGCATATTCCTATTTGACCATAGGACTTTTCTAGTTAGTCATATCATCAATCAAAGTAAGAAGCATAATATGCCTAAACCCATGATTATTCAAACCTATAACTTCATGAATAATCATTATCAATCATACCAAGTATACTTATATAAGAGATCCTATCACAAGGTAGGATTCTAACTTGGTATAGGAAAATCATACCTGGACTAATATGTTAGCTGGTTGTGTCTAACATACCCACATGATGTCTTCTTGTTCTTTTAAATGACTTGTGCTAGTGACCTGCATATCTCATAGGTTAACCATTATAGAACCAAGTTATACATACCTGATAAGTAGATCTTCTATGTGATCCATGACAATGGATAAATCTTTGTCTTCATGTCACCATGGTCATATGTTCTTGAACTAGAACATGATTTGTCTTTCTTGATGTACCTTTCATGTTAGCGGACAACATCAACCTCATACAACACCACAATGCATTAGTACAATCATAAGTGTCAAAAACCTAATCAATGAATATCTTCTATCATGCATTCATATTTTTATTAAGGTGATACAACAAGTCTAAAATTAATCAAGATTGTACTAATCTTAATGAAGACAAACATATCATAAACTTAATCATGAACAGATTTCGAAACATACCGGTAAGTCATACCTATCAAGTTTTCTTGTAATCTTCTTATGTAAGGCCTTATCCTCATGTCCCTCTGGAACTTCTTCACTTATGCAGGTGACCAATCCATTCTCTTCTAGGATTACCCCAACCCATTTGATTTGTAGAAACTGGATTTGAAGCTGGATTAGGGTTTGTCAGGGAAACCCTAAAAATTCAAACTTTGAATTTCAAACTTCTGAAAGAATAGAAAGATGCACCTTAATGAGATGATCAACCTAGTATACTAAGAATTTGAAAACTACAAAGTTTCACCCCTCAAATTTGCTTTTCAATCTTCCGGATTCACTAGGAGGACCCTGAATTAGGGTTTGAGTTTCCCAAGTCTAAAATTAATCAAGATTGTACTAATCAAGGTACATGGGGATCCTATCTTCGACATGTAATATTTTTCAGATCCTGAAATTTTGCCAAAAATAATTTATAGCGAAAGTGCTACGATGACTGGTTTTTGCTATATCAAGCCCTAGCTTCACAAGTTCAACAAGTGTCATAAATGCCATACCATGCCTTCTTTTAGGCTAGCTTTGATACCATGCTAGTTTTTCAAAAATTTCAATATGATATAGGATCTTAACTGAGAGAATAACATGTACAGCATATCTACAACATATCAATCATGGACACAATAATGCAAGCACATAAGAGACACAGAGTTTCACCTGGGAAAACCAAGAAGGTGAAAAACCCCGCAACTTCCTCAGAGATAGATAGAGCAATGATACAACCCAAGTACAAGAGATAGTCCTCCTAGCAGTAGCTTATCCTCCTCCACTAGTGCCCCACTCTCTAATGAGTGTGTGAGTGAGAAAGTGAATGATCAAATAGAGTGCCTCCTGCACTCTATTTATGCTTGACTTGACTTGCCTAATAACCTTTAATAGGTCGGCCTCAACTTAACCACTTAACATAATGCTGACAGGGCCGACCCCCAATAGGGTGGTCTAATAACCCTTTAATCCACGTGACTTATACAGGACTGACCCCATCAAGGTGGTCTAATAACCCATCAAGTATAAGTTACGACACTTACAATATAAATGACGACACTTCCGTATAGATGAATAATAACATCTATATATGAATACAATATACATGTGTGAAATACATTCCAAAATTACAATTACATCAACACCATTGTAACATTATAAATAGATGCCTCGTGTGGAGAAACGATGATCATCATAAAGCATATAGAATATACAGAAGATAGCAGTAGTTTTTGCATAAACAGTGTGTAATTTTTCTCAGTTAATGGAAGCTCCTAAATTTCATTATTGATGCTCTTGTGTTGGTGACTAAGTTGATTTAGTTTCAATCTTTGATTGTTGGGAAGGGCCCCTCATCAACCCAAGTTTTAATTTATGTTTTTCTGTATTTTCTTTTCTGCAAATAACTAGTTCATTTTCGAGTGTATGTAATTAATTATGTTTTTCTGTATATGTTATTTCCTTACTTTTCTGTAATCTGTATTTTGCTGCTAACTTAATTTAATTTTCTAGAATTGATAATGGTTGACCAAGCATAGTGTTTATAGTTTGTTTTCAGTCTTCTTCAATTAGATAGAGTTTAGATAGTTGTTGTTTAGTTAGTTGTTGTTTCAAGCTTAGTTATAGTTAGAATTAGTTCCATTAGTTTCTTTTTTCTATAGCTGTAGGTTAAATTTTATTCATAGCTTAGTTTTGTTTGACTATGTTATAGAAGTAGTTCATCTTTTAAACAATGATTAGAATAGGTTACTTCCTACTATCTTAGCTTCTCAACAGTCCTCTCACTGACTTCTTTGCACTGCAGGTTCATCTGCATTCGCCAATTGGCGTTAAGATCATCCAAACTACTTCTTTCCTTAGTTTAAATCGTTTTCTTCCATCCGGACTGTCATTTGGATAGTCATCCGGATCGTCATTCAGACTTTCATTCTTTCTGCATTGTTTTTATGCTTATTTTGAATTCAGTTTCTTAGATTTTTATAAATTGTAATCTTTCTTGTTTTTAATTAGCATTTTTAACTATAATCACGGCTTTTCTCTATCTTCCATAAAATTTTTAATTTAGTCTTGTTATCATTCTTAGTTTCCATCTCATCTTCCTTAACTTTGTTTTAACTATTTTTCAAGTTATGTCTTTCATATTTGATTTACAAATGTGTTATTGTTTTAGAATTTATCAATTTTATTCTTAGTGCAGTTTATTACATGTTCTTAAGATTTATTTCAGATTAGAGTTAATAATTTCATTCTCTGAGTATCTTAGTTTTGATCATTTCTCCGTTAAGCATATGATCAATTTCCTGTTTCACTCAAATAATGAAGATGTTCATGAAATAGAATTTGGTTCAGAAATAAATATCTTTATCAATTTTTCTACTTGCTTCTACATAAATATCTTTATCAAGTTTTCTACTTGCCTCCAAATCGAATTCAGAAGTAAATATCTTTATTAAGTTTTCTACTTGCTTCTAGATTTTATTAGTTTCATATCATTTTGCTTATGGATAGAAGATAGGTCATAACGTTTAAAGTTAATTGTAATTGGTCTCTTTGTAATTTACATCTCTTTATAGAAATTAGATTAGATTTACTCCCATTTTGTTCTGCTATTACATTTGAAATTCATTATGATACATTCACCCTAGTTCCTATTACATTTGATGTACACCATCAAGGAGAATGGAATTAGATACGTTAGTGTAGTCTTGAAGTTGTTCAATTCATTAAATAGTTTGTAGTTTTGCTTGGAATTAATATAGTTTTCTGTTTATGCAATTTATCGTCAAATTGAATCATTTCATAGATAGGTCTCTAAATTCATTTACAGTTGTTTCCAATTCTTAGATGAGAATCTGAAAATTGATTAAGTAGTTTCCATTTTTATAAAAAGTAGTTTGTTTTTTTATGAGTATAATTTTGGTTTTATCCTTTCCATTATCTAGTCATAGAGTAGAGTAGTATGACTTGATTAAATTTAGATTTGTTGGTTTAGTGAGGCTTAGTTAGTTCATTTGTTTGTCTTTCTGAAGTTTGACTCAGTTTTTCATTTTGAAAAATCTTTCGATCTTTTCTTTATTAAATATTTCTAAGGTCTGACAAGTTGAAATCTTAGGTACCATTCTACCTCAACATATACTTTGCCACAACTCTAAGAATACCAACTCTCGTCGATAATTAAATATTAGGTGATTTCTTTGATATAGTTCACACACCCAACATGCATATGGATAGGATCCAAGGCAAGGAATGTGGATGAACATGAAGCTTATGATGATAGTGATAGGGAAACCATTACCATCATTTGTATGGTAGTGCTAGATGATGTAAATGTAAATGTAGAAACATGTTGTACAGTCCATGGTTTTATTCTTTTTCATGTTATACTGTTATACTATCCATCACTACCACTCCACAAGATTACTACCCGAATGTTTGGAAATGTAAATGTAGAGTCTTTTTTGTGTAATATTGTTATGTTATATATCCACTTATGTAGAGATACCATGTTGTGTTATATATCCACTTTTTTTAAGATATCAAGTTTTTTAGGATAGCTATTTCAATATAGTTGTAATCAATTACAAATTCACCTCTCACCCCACTCTCATTCACCTTCAACTCAGCTATTTCAATATAGTTGTAATCAATTACAAATTCACCTCTCACCCCACTCTCATTCACCTTCAACTCATCCTAATTCACCTTCCTAGTTCTATAACATCACCTCACTCCACCCTCCTAAAGCCACCTTCAACTCATCCTAATTCACCTTCCGAGTTCTACAACATCACCTCACTCCACCCTCCTAAAGCGGGGTAAGAAAATATTATAATATAAAGTATCAAGTGGCCCGTTTCATGGATAAATGATATGTAAGTCTATATGTTATAAATAAAAACAAGGATGAACTATTCATGAATTTCATTTGACTATAGAAGGAGCTTCTTAGCATAGCATTAGATAAGAAGACTAATAGGTGGTCTTGTTGCTATTACTTATATGAATCGTATTTGTATTGCGAACACCTAAATTTGACTTGTTTTTTAATTTGATCTATGATTGTGAACTAGTTGTTTCATGTTTAAAAAATGGTATTTGGTCGATGGTTTAGATGGTTGAAACGTGCTTGTTGGTATTACTGTTGTTATAATTTATGGATCTAGGGCTAAAAAAATGATATTTAGTCGATGGTTTATATGGCTTAAACCTGCTTACTATTATTATTGCTATTAAAATTTATGAATCTAGGCCAATATATGCCAAGTTATATAAATATGAATTTAACCAATGACTGAGAAATCGCTAAATTGCAACGATAGCACTCCACTTGTAGATGGTTTGCTTGAGTATGAATTTAATTGACAATCTAGAAGGAGGCTCTTCACTACTTCAGAATAATGTTAATGGATCCTATATTCATGACTATATTGGGTTTGTTGGATGGAGGGAATCAGCAATAGAGATAATTTCAGGTCATTGGGTTTTAATTAAGTGAGGTGGGTGAAACAGATCTTAAAACCTAGGATGAATGGTGGAGCACAAAGGAGAAACGACTTTTGTTTCTCAATCATTCCAACTCAAAATCTATTTCTTAAGATCTCCATAATAATTCGATATTTATCTCATTTTTAAGGTAGTTCAACTGGGATTTGGATATTTTTCAAGATTAACCACCGATAGGCCAGGACACAATATTACACAGATTAAAAGGTTGTTCGGTTGTTGAATCAGACATGAGATACTTTGCATAGTAGTGGATGCTTTTGGGATTCGACTTGATAGCGTTAACGACCTTCCTTGCAGCACACAGTGTTGCAGGTGACAAAGCTCAAAAGCATTTTAAATTTTCAAGTGGGTCTGTCACAACTCACCAGAAAATTGTTAATTTATGTGGGCTACAAAACACTCTTTGAAGCTCCACCGATCCCTTTGTAAAAAGATTGCACCACATCAAATCCAAGGGCGATACTACTTAAATAGGAACAATTTGCAACTACCCAATATTTATTGAACACAGTCAACACACACATTCAGATCAAAATCAGAACGCAAACCGAAGATTATGCCTTGAAAATAGATTAAAGTGTTTTGATTTTTTTTCAACGTGAAAAAACATGTAACTTTCTATTCAAGTGTGAATCAAAGTTAATCAAAGTTACACAAGACAATATCAGAGAAGCTCTAGCCTCTTTTAAAAACAGACATTCTAGCAGCATTAGTTCAAAAGAAACCAACAAGCCTTACGTAAATAATCCATTATCTTTTTGGATTTTTACTGTACCTGCTCATCTTCAAGAAAGTAGACAACCAAAAAGTTTATGAAGAAACCATGTTGAAGATTATGTTTAGATGCAAAAAGATAAAGATATTTATTATGTAGTATGAATAAACTTACAAGACTAGGTCAGAACAAGACTAACACATAACATGACCAAGATACATATAACAACCTCCAAAAACTATAAAAAAACTGAGGACCAAGGCCAGGCCAGAACTAGCCTGTCCGGCATAAACCTGGAGACAAGTCCAAAAAGGATTCTACTAACAACTAATAAGAAGAGCTAAAAAAACACTAATCAATGTCTTTCGCTTCCACTAAATTGAGAGTCCAACAAAAAAAAAGATCCAGCAACGTAATAGGTATGTAAGAAGCCTTCATCAAATTGTTCTTAGTTTATGAGCAAGCTAAAGTAAGGAAGATATTGGAGTGGTAAACATGATTTAATAATCAAACCACACGCCAATTCACACCGCATTCCACATAGTAAACATCTTGCGGTTTTGTTTCTTAAGGCTTAGTTTATAAGCCCACAACCGTCTTTGTTTATCAATGAATCGATAATTTTTGGTTGTATTTCAAAAAGTTGATTAAACTATGAATCATGTAAAAAATTAACATGAAAAGTTTGGGAGATTGTCTCAGCGATACCGAAGATTATGCCTTGAAAACAGATTAAAGTGTTTTGCATAATATTTGAGTTGACTCCTATCGCAAATGCAAGTCAAATTAGGCATGGGATAACTGGCACTCAAATCGCCCCCGTAGGGAAAATTTTCCATCGCCGGTAGGGGGCGATTTGAGTGCCAGTTATCACAAGACATCAAATTATAGTGTAAAGAAAATGTTAATGATGGTGGAGGTCTTATTTCAACCTTGAGAACTACTATGAAGAAGCAAATTTCCTGTAAAGAAAAGGATTAATGGTGGTGGAGGTTTTATTTCAAGCTTGAGAACTACTATGAAGAAGCAAATTTCTCGTTTTGGGAGAAAAATAAATTTTCTTCATTACTCCAAAACCACTTTGTAGTTTATAATCCCTAACTTAAAAACAATATTACCTATCGCATTAAATCTTCATAGAGGTTGGGATTTCTCCCATCTTGATTGAAGTTATGATTAGGTATCTATTGTACATGAATAAGTTAACTTATATCAGACTTATAAAAGCTTCTAATTATAATCAACATCACTTGAGATTTAAGAAAGGATGGTATGGGATGCTATGTATTATCTAGATTGAAGTTATGATTAGGTACCAATTGTACATGAATAAGTTAACTTATATCACATGTATAAAAGCTTCATAGCATTGCTTCTAATTATAGTAAACATCACTTGAGATTTAAGAGAGGATGGTATGGGATGCTATGTGTTTGCTAGTGTTAGAGGATTCAAAAGGAGAATACTCTATAATAGATTAATAATATCTACTCGATTTAAATAGAGTTTATGATTCCAAAGAGAAAGCTAATGTAAAATAAAGAGATCATAAAGTTTTATTAAGAAGATAAAACACTTTATTTCTTAAAAAACAATATTATTAAAATAAAACTTAATTCTCATTAGTTGCAAAGTAAAATTGGTTCTTAAAAACACAATGAGTAAAACAAATATATAATCTTAGAAGTATGATAAAAACAAATATGTAATCTTAAAAGTATTAAAACTAGTGGTTGAAAAACAATTCATTTAAAAGATAAATTTTACAACATGTATGGCTTTCATAAGTGGATAGCTCATAGAAAAACAAAAAAAATTAAGAATCATTTTTATATGATTTTTTATCATAAAAATAAAATATTAAAATACATCAATTATTTTTAATTTTAATAAGTTTTAATATGCATTAACATGATTAATACAATCAAACATATCATTGAATAATATAAAAACAAAACATAAAAAAATGGTTCTAATTTGTGATCTTGGTGTCTAGCATTGACCATAGGATGGACCAGAATGTACTAAGGAACCTGTTGTCTCGATATGAGATGATAAACTGTGGGATCCCAAAGTGTACCCACACTCGTTCAAAGAAGAGTTTAGCATTGGCTTCTGATGTGATATTCTTCTTGCAGGCCGCCATTATGGCCATCTTTGAGAATCTGTCGACGACCACGAACACACAGTCATTGTCGTGCTTAGTAGAAGGAAGGCCCGACATGTAATCCATGGAGATGGATTCCCAAGGTCGACTAGGAGTAGGAAATGGAGTATAGAGGCCTTGCTTCTTGATGGACGGTTTGGCAATGGCACAGGTAGTGCAGGATTAGATGTACTTCCCGGCGTCCTATCGAAGGTTCGGCCAATAGAAATACTTCTGCAGTATTGCCATTGTTTTCTCGACCCCGAAATGTCCAGCGACCCGGTTGTAGTACGCTCCCCAAATGATATTGGCATGCTCGCTTGAAGGAACACAAAGGTGTCCCATGTGACATCGTAGTGCATCCTGGAGGTGAAAATTTGGAACTTGGTTTCCCTCCAAGAGCCTCTTGTATGTGTGGTTGAATTCTGGATCTCTCTTGTGTAGAAGCGGCCAATCAGAAGTCTTGTGCCCACAAGAGTTGAGCACGGTGGTTATATCCACGATCGGTGGTTGGCTGAGGCAGTCTACAACATTATTGGTGCTGCCCTTCTTGTACTTGATGTTCAAATGAAACTGTTGTAGATATGTGGACCACTTCTGATGGCGATCGTTCTGTAACTTCCCTTGTGTCTATATGAACTGCAGGGGTCGGTGGTCTGTGTGGATGATCGTTTCCTTCCCCAAAATGTAATGCTTCCATTGTCGACAAGCCTGTACAATGGAATACATCTCTTTATCATAAGTGGGATATTTGTGGACTGTTTCAGATAGTGTCTCACTGTGACATGCCACTAGATGCCCTTGTTGAGTAAGGACTTCCCAAATAGCATAGTCAGAGGCATCTGTCTCGATCTCAAATGGTTGTTGCAAGTTTGGTAATGTGAGCATTGGGGCATAACAGAGGCGATGTTTCAACTCTACGAATGCCTTCTGTTGAGTTTCTGACCAGAAGAATTTTGCTTTTGCTCCTCCCTTGGTGACTTGACTCAAGGGCCAAGTGATATGAGAGAATCCCAACACGAACCTGCGGTAGAAATTAGCAACACCCAGAAAGCTGCAAAGCTCTGTTAGAGTGGTTGGGGCTGGCCAATCCCAAATGACTTGGATCTTGGTTGGATCCACATGCACCCCACACTCATCAATAATGTATCCCAGATAATAAACCTGGGTCATGCCAAAAGTGCACTTGTCCAAATTGGCACACAACTTGTGCTTCCACAGTGTTTGGAGGACCTGTCGGATGTGGTGGAGGTGCTCTTCCCAAGTATGGCTAAAGATCAGGATGTCATCCAAGTACACTACTACAAATGAGTTGGTGAATGGCCGCAAGATGTCGTCCATCAGTCTTATGAAGGTTGCAGGAGCATTCGTTAGCCCAAAAGGCATGACCAGCCATTCGAAAAGGCCCTCCTTGGATTTGAAGGCAGTCTTCCACACATCGGTCGGTTTGATCGGTACTTGGTGATACCCAGACTTTAAGTCAATCTTGCTGAAATATTTCGCCCCTTTAAGTTGGTCGTTGATCCAGGAGGTCATCAATCCGGGGGATCGGGTACCTATTCCGGATAGTGATCTTGTTCAATGCCCGATAGTAAATATAGAGTGTCCAAGTCCCATCCTTCCTCTGTACCAACATGATCGGGATCCCACAGGGCGATGAACTTGGCCAGATGTGACCCTTCTGCAGTAGCTCCTGAATCTGGCTCTTGATTTCATCATTCTCCAGAATAGAGCATAGATAGATCGATCCATTGGGAAGTGGTGCACCTGGGGTCAGATCGATGGGGTGCTTGACCTGACAGTGCAAAGGAACCCCTATGGGTGAGGTGAATATGTCATGGTACTCCGCCACAACCTTGTCCATTTGTTGTTGTCGGATGGAGGAGCCCTGTCTGGAGGTCTTGGCCACGATCTTCTTCTTTCCCTGAGGGTGGATCATCAAGAAAACAAATTTCCCAGTTTTGGAAATGAGCTTACTGCATTGTTTTGCAGTAACCAAAGAGATAGCGGCAAGTGGTGGTACCTCTGGTATCCTGTACAACTTATTTCCCAACGTCATAATAACAGTGCGAGGCCAGGACTCATACACAGCATGTCACTTCCATAAGTATGGTTGGCCTAGTAATACATCACAAACATCAAGAGGAGCAATGTCACATAATACCTCATCGGTGAAGGGCTTAATGTTGTAGGGAAGGCGACATTGCTGGCTAACGCGGATATCCAGTCCTTGGTGAAGCCACCCAATGGTGTACGGATGTGGGTGTGCTGTGGTCAACAAGCCCAATCGCTTCACGAACTCTGCTGAAATGAGGTTCTTTTGGCTCCCACTGTCGACAATGAACTGTAGCGGGGAACCCTTTACCCACATTTGGCAGTGGAAGAGATGCTCCTCCTCCTCTAAATATTCTGGTTCTTCCTTTTGGATCTTCGTGGTGGCAATGGTGGCATTGGGATTTGCATCAATAATATTCTTCCCTCTGTCATTCCCCTTCTCGGGTTTTGATTCAGTGTCAAAGTATGCATTTGATTCAGAATCCTTTATCTCGGCCACCAGTGACTTCTTGGCCCGACACTCACTTGTGTTGTGAGTGGGGCTCTTATGGAACTCATGCCACTTTCCCGCTTCCCTCTTCGACTTCGTAGTGTTGCTCTTTGCTTGTGGCTTTGGCAAGTTGTCTTGAGTCGCCATGCCTTGGCTTTGTCCTTGGTTCTGCGGTTTGGGGGCACTTTTCGCTTGCTTCTGATTCGCAGATCGAAAGTCTCGCTTCTTTTGTTTGATTTTTTGCTCAATTTTGGCAGCATACCGGTATGCCATACCAAGCAAGGAGATGTCGAGGAACTCCATTTCCTCCTAAATGTATCTGTGCAGACAACTACTGTACTTCAGCACCAAATGTTTCTCTAAATATTTGATACCCAACTTGGTGCATAGGGTATGGAACATATTCGTCAGCTCATGCACATCTTGATCTCTTTGCTGCCACAACGTAGTCCATTGTATGTACTTGTCCTCATAACTCCCCATGGGATAATATTGTTCCTTTATGGCATCTCGGAAAGAATTCCAATTGGGTACGCCCGAGAACAGAGAGGGTTCCTCCTCGTCCCTCTCTCACAGTAGGTTTCCCACTAGTCCTTGACATGGGGGGCGGCTTTGAGTAGTGAAATAGTAATCTTTTCCCGGTCAGAAAAGTCATGAATCGAGAAATATCCTTCGAATAGATTCAACCATCTATCTATGGGGTCTGCATCTATTCGGCCATCAAATATGGGAATGTCAATGTTTACTTGTACCTTAAAAAGGGTTGCGCCTCTAGAGTGGCTGCTAGATGCAAATGCGCCGCCAGTGGGAAGTCGTTGAAGGATCTGGGTGAAGTTATCCATCATCGCGTTCCTTTGTTTTTCAAGGGCCTCCTCGAGCAACATTTTGATAGGATCGTATGCACCCTGTCTTTCTTTTCATCCCCCATGGGCGGCCATCAAGGTTTGCAAGGCTGATCTTGCAAAGGTTCAACCAGATCGAGCCCTAACTCCTTATACCCCGCCCTCGTTGGAGACATGCAAAGAAGGATCGAGAAAGAGCAGTTTTCTCTGATACCACTGATCCGGATTTATGCAGGAACGCAACAGAATACACAAATACCCATAAAAACAAAGATGCAACGGAAATAACACTTCATTTCATTAATCAAAGAACTGAAACTTGTTTACATACATGATGGAAATAAACTAGCTAGAGTGCTGGTAGCTTATCTCTGAGAAGAGATGCGGTGGCTACATGCCTCTGAAATCTGTGTTACAATGAGGCTCGAAGGCCTATATATTATTGAGAAACAATGGAAACCCTACACATCCAAAAACCTAACCCTAGGAGGTGAAACGCCAGAGTATGGGCCCTGTTGGGTAACTTGGTACATCAATTTCCCAGGGTCGTAACTTTGGCATACTAACTCCGTTTGACGCACATGATACATCGTTAGAAATATCTATTCAAGGACTACGTCAATATGCATTAAACACCAACTCTAAAATGGACTCATGTTTTCCCGACCATTCGATGTCGAAAAAATGTCATTTAGGGCCTCAAAACAGCTCTGGAAGTTTAGGACCCAAAAACTGCCAAAAATAGTAAATTGTGCTATAATTAAGGAAACTGAAAAAATGAAGAAACAATGGTGGGGGTCCAAGTGGAATAGGAGGGTGGCCACTAATATCCTCCTAGATCATTTAGCAGAAATTAAAGCATTTGAAACAAAAACTTAAGCATTGGGACAAAACCATCTTTGGTAATATATTCCAAGAAAAATGGAATCTGGACACCAAAATAAAGTGTACGCATCAGGACATCATTCTTCAAGGTAGAATAGACATGTTCATCAAGCAGGAGAAATACTTTGATCAACAAATAGATGAACATAATGCTTAAGAGGAAATCTTTTGGTATCGAAAGTCTAGAGTGAACTAGTTAAAAGAAGGGGAGTGAAACACAAATTTTTTCCACGGATTAACTATCCAAATGCGTCATATAAATAATATCCATAAGCTCTAAAATCAGTAAGGGTAGCTTCTTGTCGTTAGAGAGGAAATTGAGCAAGAACTAGTTAACTTTTTCAAGGAGCTTCTATCAGAGCCAATCCCTAATCGAGTGGATGCCATCAATAAAATAACTTAGCATATCGCATATCAGCTAATTATGGAGGATAAAAATGAATCTCTAATGAGGCTTATAACACAAGAGGAGGTGGAGGATACCATGAAATATATTCCCATTGGGAAATCTCCAAGCCTCGGCAGTTTCACAATGGACTTCTTCCATCACCGTTTGACCATGGTCAGAGAAGAGGTGTGAAAATTAGTTGAGGATTCTAGAAGAACTCTTGGTGTCTTGTTGGACATCAATGCAACCATCATCTCCTTAATGAAAAAATAGGACAACATGGAGAATCCCAAAAACTTTAGACCGATAACACTCTATATCGTCATCTATAAATTCATCACCAAGGTAATATCTCTTCAATTAAAGTCACTTCTACCTTCTTTGATCTCTCAAGAGAAAAGTAGATATTTGGAAGGAAGGAAAATCATGGATAGTGTCATCCTCATTCATGTGGTCATCCACTCCGTGAAAGAAACAAGTATCCATGGTATGCTCATTAAACTTGATCTCTCTAAGGATTTTGATAAGCTAAGATAGAAATGCATGCACTCCATACTTTCATCTTTTGGTTTTGATATTCAATGGATAAGTTGGATTATGGCTCCCACCTCTTCAATGTTTTTTCTATCTTGTTGAATGGCTCACCCTATGATACCTTTATGTTGTCCAGGGGAATCCATCAAGGTTATCCCCTATCACTCTTCCATTTCATCGTAATGGACCAAGGTATTAGCCAAAGCATCAAATATTTCATTTCAAACTGAAGCTTGTTTGGCCTTTCAATCCATGGCACCGACCCACCCATCTCCCATATTTAGTTTGTATATGACACTCTCTTGATGGGGGTACCCTTAGTTAGGGATTCAATCACTCTCAAATACATCCTTCAAGATTTTAGTGAATCCTCTGGTACCTCCATCAATAATCTCACGTCTCATATTTTCATTTTTAACGCCCCTTTGTCTATCCAATGGCATATCTCCCAAGTTCTTGTCTTTTTTCGAACCACCCTTCCATCCAAATATCTTGGCATCCTCCTAATTGAAAAATCCCTTCATAGCATCTGTTGGGAGGACCTCCTTACCTCCCTGAACAAAGTGATAAACTCTTGGACCTTTCGGACACTTAACCTGGCAAGTTGACTAATCCTGTGACGTCAGACCTACAAGTCATTCCCCTTTACATTATTTCTGCCTTGTCTACCCCCAAAAAAGTAATAAAATTAATATGCAGCCTTGATTGTAAATTCCTATGGAGTGGCATAATAGATAGTAGAAAATGGGCTCTTGTTAGTTGGGAAAACCTATGAAAATCCAAAGCATGTGGAGGTCTAGGCCTTAGAGATGCTGCAATTCTAAATCAAGTCCTGTGTGCCAGATTTTGGTGGAGTTTGATGAAACAATTGTCTAATCTCTGGGATGGACTATGGAGGGAAAATTACTAACCTAATGTGGGAGAAAACAATTTAATATGTTGGGAAAATTCTCAACAAGGCTCCCTAATCTGGAATGCATCATGGAATCAAAGGAACCTTACCAAAGAACACAGTTTTTGGGAGATAAGAGAGGGAAATTCAACGAGATTCTAGGTGGACTTCTGGAAATAGTTCCCATCTCTGCAATATAAAGATGAATTGCACAAAATTTTTAAAAATTTGGATGATTATCACAACCATCCAGTCTCCCTCTACTAGAAGCAAGATTAATCATAGGAGTTTTGGAGGAAGTGGAAAAAAACAGGGGAAGAGATGAGCCTCTTGGTCCACTTGAATGTTCAACCATGGGTAGAGGAATCCAATCATAGGAACCTTAGAATTAGGCAAGTCCCGAACATTATTAGGTGGGGATGCTCTACCTTTGGAAATTTTATAGTCAAAGAAGCCTACCTACTCAAATAAGAGGCTCACTTGCTCAACATGGATGAAATCTAGAAACGAGTATGGCACACTCGATTTTGGACAAAAAACTGTACCTTTATCTAGCTAATGGTGCATGGAAGAACCCTTACTTGGGACAACCTCCAAAAAATAGGCTTCATGGGGACCTCTATATTTCAGTTATGTGATATGGAGGCTAAGAACATTGATCATCTTTTGGACAAGTGCAGCTCCAGTTCACAGCTCTGGGACCAAATTCCTACTATCGTGAAGTAGTCGAATAGACAAAGAGGAAATGCTAAAAATACGATATTTCACGGGTGCTCTGATGCCTTCAATAATATAGTTCTAAAGTCCTCATGCATTCAACTTTTTCCCTTCTTAATCTTAGACTAGTGTATAATGATCCCTTCTTAGACGGTCACACTAACAACATATTTTGTTGAAGAATGTAACTTTGGAAGATATTCTTATTGTATTTTATTGTGCTTCCTTTGGGAAATATTCATATTATATTTGATTATGTAAAAACCCTAATAGAAATCATGTAAAATAGTCAAGTCGACTCAGTGGGTAAACTGCCCCAAACAATTGGAAGTCTTCCCCAAACAATGGGAAGAACTGCCCCAGTCAGGTCGGCCTAGTTAAGGAAAGTCAGGTTGGACCAATTACTTAAAAGGGTCAGCTTTGTGACTAGTATAAATAGGGTGGCACCTAGCTCATTTGTGCATTATCTCACTCAAGCAAGTTCGCATGAGTAGTAGCATAAAGTAAAGTTCACTTGGGAGAAAGAATAGCTGCATTGAAGACATATTTTCTTGGGGTTTCTATTTTATCTTGTTCCTGGATTATTGTACGAGATTGACATTGTAATTTCTAATGAATCTATATTGTAGAAGTTTTCCTGGGATTTTTCCATGAGAGGTTTTTCCCAGGGTAAATATTTTTGTTCTCTTGTTTTTTTTTGCTTGTCTATCTTTCATTGATCCTATTGTAAGTGGTTATTGTGATAATAATATAAATTGTTTGAATATCTAACATAAACATACTGGAAGTATCAAAATTCTAACATGGTTTCAGAGCTTTCCTAAAAGAAGACTTTGTGCAGTTGCAACTGTCGGAATTGAAAACTAGCGTTTCTTTTTCTGGAGGCTTTTCAACATAGTTTGGATGAAAAATAAGGTCAAGGAAACTCGACCTAGGAGGGTGCATTTTTCTGTGGAGGAAGAATTCTGATAAGAGAAATTTCATTTTTGGGCCTACCACTACTATTCGGGAAAACTAGGGCATCAGGGTTTTGGTAGATCTGTTCAAAATTTCAGAAAAATGGTACATTTTATCAACTCGCCTTAGGGACGGGAATCTTTTCCTTCATTCAGTTTTTCAAGATCCTGAAGTTGAAAATTTAGGGTTTCTCTGACAAACCCTAGGTCATATTGAAGTCATATCTCATAAGAAATTGAAGCAAGCAGTTGGATGGAGCATCTCAATTGGTAAGTCTTACAATCCTTATTTCCATTTGAGGTTCTCATTTTATCAAGATGACAAACCATACAAATCTTGAGGATAAGCTTGAAGGAGTAGATAAATTTCGTGCGAGGAAGTATTGAATGATGCTCATTCTAAAAGAGAATGAGTTGGACAATTATATCAAAGAAGAAGTTGTGGAGCCAAAGGGAGATGAAGATAAATCCAAGCATAAGAAGAACTTGATTAAGGCCAAGAGGATCATTGTTCATTCCATCAAGGATCACTTGATCCCCCACATCTCATCTCTTCAAACTACGAAAGATAAGTTTGATGTAATGAAGAGATTTTCTGAAGGAAAGAACATTAATAGAAAGATGACCTCAAGAACTCAACTCAAGGGTCTGAAGATGCAAAGCTGTGAAAAAATTCAATCTTACTTTACAAGGGCCTCCCATATCAAAGATCAACTGGAAGCTATTGGAGATCATGTTGAGTATGCAGGACTTGTAATGACCACATTGAATGTTCTTTGAAGATTATGGGAGTCATTTATTCAAGGAATATGTTCCAGAAATTAACTTTTCATATTCAGTTCATTTTGGGAAACTTGCACTTAGAAAGAAATAAGGATTGAAGCTAGAGAAGAGAAGTTAGGTGAAGAAGATAATCAAGCTCTAGTATCTCATGCTAAGAGAAGAAACAAAGAAGATCATCATCACAAGTATAGAAGATTCCAAAAGTGTCAACTACATCCCAAATATTACTCAAACTTCAAATTCTACAATTGTAATGAGATGGGACACATTGCGAGAAATTGTCCTAAGAAGAAAGGAAACAAGAAAGGAAGCAAGAAAATACATCATGCTCATGTTGTAGAGGATGATGAGCCAGAAAAGAAGAAAGAAAGGGAAGATTCTTCAAGTGATGAAGAATATGTCTTGAAATTTTAATGTTACGGCAGTAATTGGAGAGCAAGATGGAGGATAATACAAATTTAAAAGGAAAATCAAATCAAGCAATTTTTTCATGACACTATGGAGCCAAGTAAACTACAAGGATTTACCGACAAGTCTATCCGAGATCCAGAAAAAACATGTAGGCATATGCAAAGGATGTGCACTTGGAAAGAACATGAAGAGTTCATTTTCAAGAAGTGATAACAAAGCAAAGGAGATCTTGAATCCTGTACATGAGGACTAAGAATTGATACAGGATAATCAATGCTAATCCAGCAATGTGATTGAGTGTTCACATGTTGTGGCTAGCGAGAGGACAAGTTGTCTTGAAGTGGGAAGAAAATTTCCTTACTAAGTATTTTAGTATTTTCAAAATATGTAACTGACTAGTGTGTTGTCATTTTTTTGAGAAAATAGGACATAGTGTCGAGTTGATACTCCCTACATGGAGATCAAGCCATATAGGTAGTTTGTTGATGAATGATAGTGACTCCTTCAGGAGTGGAGGAGAGTTTATTTGTTTGTTTGTTTTTTTTTGTTCAGCCATTCGATTTTGGGATTTCGAATGGGTGAAAACAGGAGAGACTGGGACTTAGTAGGGGATTCCTGCGCGAGGGAGAGTCGGTGGGATATTTTCTTGAATACCAGAGGAAAATGCGCCTGGATGGAGGGATTTCTATTAGTGAATGAAATTAGCAAGTTTTGTGTGTTCAATAGTGTTACTGTGCATTTGAATGAGAGATAATCTGATATTCTGTCAGGTAGAGTGATGTGAACGCATTAACCTGACGTCTGTGTGAATGAATCCCTATTTTCGTGCTTGTGTGAGCTCTCATGTATAGTTAAGAACACCCAAGTCATTCGCAAACCGACTATCTTTAAGTAACAGAGGTAATTTCTCATTGTATTTAGTTTCACATTAGATCTGGATGAAGGTTGAGCTGGATTGATCGATTCCTGATCAATCAATAAAAAAATAGTAGAGTTGTAGTGGATTCAATTAGAAGAGGTTGGACAACTCAGATCAAATCCGAAAGGAAGATCAATGACAGGGAAGGGATCTGCAAAGTGAATGCGCGCGGGAGTTAACATTTCCGCAAGCCGATGTGAAGTATTCCGCATTGATCATAGATCAACGGACGAGATCAAATCCGGAAGGGATCAATGGTTGATATGATGTTCCATGGAAGGGAGAAGCTCGGGAGATAACGGTGAGAGTTTGCAGAAGGCACATTGCGGGAGATTTTTTGTGGATGTCTTTTCAAGAAATTACGAAAAGCGCACCCGCAATCCGCAATCCGCAAATTGCGGAAAGGAGGCATCCACATTGCGGGAGTGAGAATCGCAGAATTGCGGAATGGTGTGTTGTAGAAATACAATTGCAGAAGTTGACTGCGGAAAGATCATTGAGGAAGGACGCCCACAATTGCGGAAAGAAGGCATTTCTGCAAGGTTGTTGCGAAAAGTCAATTATGACAGGAAGAACATTGCGGAAAGGCATTTCAGTGGTTCAATTATAGAGAATCACAATATTTCCTAGGGGAAGCGGGTTGGATTGACTTTTGTCATTCCCACTTACATCATTTTTCGTATCAGAGCAGGCTTTTCTCAACAAAGCATAAGAAAGGCATGGCGTTACGTGTAGGCAAAGCAAGAGGTCGTGACAGAGGGAGACCAACGATGAATGTAGAAGTCATGGAGGAAATGAGAGAATTAAGGACATGTATGGAGGCTATGGATATGGGAAGACGAAGAGATCCAGAGGTAGGGGATGTGAGTGAGCCTGAAGAAGAAGAAGAAGGAGAAGAAGCAGCACCCTGCAAGAGACACCTGAGCTAAGATACTTTCGGTCAATTGTTGGAGAAACTTCAAGGCCAAAACCTGAGTTTCCTACATATGAGGGAAGCCTCATTGCTGAACATCTCATTGACTGGATCAACAATTTAGATAAGTACTTTGAGTATGATGGAATTGAAGAAAATAAGAAGGTCAGATTAGCAGTGACAAGGTTGAAAGGGCAAGCGTCCCTATGGTGGGATAATGTGCAGGCTGAAAGGAAACGGAAGAACAAGCCATTGATAAAGAACTGGGATAGTATGGTGGCTAAGATGAGAGCCAAATTCTTGCCAAGGAATTACCAGCTCACTTTGTACAAACAAATGCAGAACCTTAGTCAAATATTATTGACTATAAGAGAGTATACTGAAGAATTCTACAAAGTGAACTTAAGGGCAGGTTATGTGGAAGAATCAACAGAGAAGGCTACTAGATATGTCAATGGTCTAAGGATGGAGGATGAGATCAACATGATATCAGCGAGAACAATGGAAGAGGCATACCAATGTGCCTTGAGAGAAGAAGAAAAGTTATTGAGAAAGCAAAACTTAAACAGGGGAAGAGGTTTGGCCAAAGGAAGGGGGAAAACAGTTGGAAGAGGAAAGTTTGCAACCCAAAAAAGAGAATCCAGCAACTCAAACAAACCGGAGCAGCAAGATAGAGGAGGTAACCCAAGAGGGAGAATACCTTACCAAGAAGGTAGAGGTAGAGGAAGGGGCAGAGAAACTGTCTACATGTGTTAAAAATGTAACAAATTGGGACACAGGTCCTTTGAGTGTCCTAAGAAGGAAGACATAGGATAGAGAGGAGCCTATGTAGCTCAGAATGAGCAGCAGCAAGAGAAGATGCCAGTGACTGAAAATATTCCAGAGATGGGGGAGGCTTTGATGATGAACAAAGTATTATTGAATCCTGAGAAGGAGAAGGTGGAACCCGCTCAAAGAAAGGCTTTATTCAAGACCATGTGTAAAGTTAAAGGGAAGTGCTGCAAGATGGTGATTGATAGTGGGAGCACCGACAATCTTGTTTCCACTGAGATGGTGGAAAAGCTGAGTCTGAAGAAGACCAAACATCATGTTCCATACAAGGTATCCTAGCTGCATAAAGGACATCAAATCCTGATAAGTGAACAATGCAAAGTTCATTTGCAAGTAGGTCCATATAAAGATAAAATTATATGTGATGTTATGACCATGGATGTTTGCCATATCCTTCTAGGAAGACCATGGCAGTTTGAAAAAAAGGTGATACATGATGGTAGGAGAAATTGTCATAGTTTTGAGGAAGATGGGAAAAGACATGTTCTTATTCCTTTGCAAGAAGGGAGTACGACAGGGAAACAAGCATCTAAGGTCCTAATGTTGACAGGGAAGGAGTATTTACAACAAATTGATGAAGAAGAACTTAATTATGATGTGGTATGTAAGCCTACAGTGGTAGTAATGAGGACCAGTATGGCAGATCTGTCTAAGGAGATTCAGGAGATGCTAGGTGAGTTTAGTTACATTGTGGTAGATGATTTACCCAATGAATTACCACCAAGGAGGGATATAAGTCACCATATGATTTTATTCCTGGAGCAAGCTTACCAAACAAGGAACCATACAGGTTGACACCTCAAGAGAATGAAGAAGTTAGAAGGCAAGTACAAGGATTGTTAGACAAGGGGATGATTCAGAAAATTCTAAGTCCATGTGCAGTACCAACAATACTCACCCCAAAGAAGGATGGTGAATGGAGGATGTGCACTGACTCCAGGGCCATCAACAAGATTACCATCAGATATAAGTTTCCATTACCCAGGATGGATGACATGATGGATGGCCTGAGTGGGGCAACATGTTTTTCAAAATTAGATCTGAAGAGTGGATACCATCATATCAAAATTCAAGAAGGAGATGAGTTGAAGACATCCTTTAAGACACATGATGGGTTGTATAAGCAGCTGGTTATGCCATTCAAAATGTCCAATGCGCCAAGCACTTTCATGAGATTATTGAATGAAGTCTTGAGAGATTTCATAGGTAAGTTTGTAATAGTTTACCTTGATGATATTCTGATTTTCAGTCAAACAAAAAAATAACACTTGGAGCATCTAAGATGTGTCTTGGAGAAATTGCAAAAGGAAAAGTTGTTAGTAAATGTGAAGAAGTGTACATTTCTGAAATCAGAACTAGTGTATTTGGGTTTTGTTATCTCAAGAGATGGTTTGAACATGGATCCGGAAAAAGTGCAAGCAATTATTGATTGGCGTTCACCTCAAAGCATTTTTGAGGTAAGAATTTTCCATGGATTGGCAAGTTTTTATAGAAATTTCATAAATAATATCAGTGGTATTTGTTCATCAATCATTGAAACAATTAGAAAGGACAAACAACCATTTAAATGGATAGAAGAGGCTGAAAGTAGCTTTTAGTTTTTGAAGAAAAAGATTACTGAGAAACTAGTATTGAAGTTACCAGATTTCAAAGACCCTTTCTAGGTGAAATGTGATGCCAGTGGAGTAGCAATTGGAGCTGTACTTAGTCAGGAAGATATATGTGTCTCATATTTCAGTGAGAAGTTGAATGATTCAAGACATAAATACTCATCTTATGACAAGGAATTTTATGCTATTGTCCAAGCACTAAAGCATTGGAGACATTATCTGATGCCTAGGGAGTTTGTTTTTTTTTTCTGATAATCATGCATTGCAATACATCATGCGGCAACCTAAATTGAATATGAAGCATGTCAAATGGGTTGAGTTCTTACAAATATTTACCTTTGTGTTGAAGCAAATAAGTGGGAAATCAAATCGAGTAGTTGATGCCTTAAACAGGAGGCAATTGATTATGCAAGAAAATCAGATCCAAGTCTTAGGATTTGAACACTTAAGAGGTTTGTATGAGGCTAACATTGATTTTCAAAATGCATACAGAGTTTGTAGGAATCGTGTGGAGGTGGACAGAGAGCCATGGATGGATTATATGTTGCAAGATGGCTTACTCTTTAAAAACAATAAACTTTGTATTCCCAAATGTTCCATGAGGGAGAATTTGATATAGGGGAAACATAATGGAGGGATGGTAAGTCACTTTGGAAGTGATAAAAAATGTGGACAATTGAGCCATTTCTATTTTTGGCCAAAGATGAGATCTGAGGTTCAAAATTTTGTGAGCAGATGTAAGGTATGCCAGCATGCCAAGGGAAGAAGCCAAAACACAGGCTTGTACACACCATTGACTATTCCAACTAGGCCTTGGGATTCTGTGAGTATGGATTTCATTTTGGGTTTACCAAAAAATTAGAAGGGAAATGATTCTATTTTTGTATTTGTGGATAGATTTACTTAGATGGCACATTTCGTTCCATGTTATAAGACAAGTGACTCCACCCACATTGCTAACTGTTTTTTCAATGAAGTTGTGAAGCTACATGGTTTACCTAAGAGCATTGTATCTGACAGAGATGTAAGGTTCACAAGTCATTTCTGGAGGACCTTGTGGAAGAAGTTGGATGCTAAGTTGAACTTCAGTTCATCATATCATCCACAATCTGATGGCTAGACTGGGGTGGTAAATAGGAGTTTGGGTAACATGTTGATAATTCTAATCGGAGAAAATCCAAAAGAATGGGACAAAGTGCTAGCTCAAGCCGAGTTTGCATACAATGATTCACCAAATTGAAGTACCGGAATGAGTCCATTCCAAATACTATATGGTATGCATCTTTGAGGAGTGTGTGAACTTTGTGATTTGGGTAAATTGGAAAAGAGAAGTGTAGATGGAGAAGAGTTTGCAACAAGGATTAGTGAACTACAAGAGCAAGTCAAAGAAAGATTGCAACAAAGTAACAATAGCTACAAAACAAGAGCAGATTCCAGGAGAAGAGAGAAAAACTATGAGGTGGGAGATTTGGTTTTAGAACATATGAGGAAAGAGAGATTTCAAAAAAGAGAGTATAACAAGCTAAAAATGAAAAAAATTGGGCCTTGTAGAATACTCATAAAATTTTTGGAAAATGCCTATGAGCTGGAAATGCCAACAGGGATTGGTATCTCATCTATTTTTAATGTTGCAGACCTGTTTACATATGTGGTCGATGATACGGGACCAATAATAGAAGACAATGATCCTATGGAAGATCTTCAATGGTTGAAGCAGATTCCTTTAGCCCAGCCTTCAGAAGCTGAGTCTATCTTGGATACTAGAGTGGCAAAGAGTACTAGATAAAGAGACTACTTGGAATACTTGGTCAAATGGAAAGGACATCCTGTAGAAGATTCTACATGGATGAATGATAAATAATTGGAGACAAAAGATTTCTCAATAACTGATTTAATGAACATGGGTTCATAATTTCAACCATGGGAGTCTGATGTAGGAGCATCAATGCTAAGCCAGCAATGTGATTGAGTGTTCACATGTTGTGGCTCGCGAGAGGACAAGTTGTCCTGAAGTGGGAAGAAAATTTTCTTATTAAGTATTTTAGTATTTGAAAAATATGTAACCGATTAGTGTATTGTTAGTTTTTTGAGAAAATAGGACATAGTGGCAAGTTGATACTCCCTCCGTGGAGATCAAGCCAGATAGGCAGTTTGTTGATGAATGATAGTGACTCCTTCTGGAGTGAAGGAGAGTTTGTTAGTTAGTTTGATTTTTTCCGTTCAACCATTCGGTTTTGGGATTTTGAATGGGTGAAAAGGGGAGAGATAGGGACTCAGTAGGGGAGAGATAGGGACTCGGTAGGGGAGACATAGGGACTCGGTGGTATATTTTCTTGAATACCATAGGAAAATGCGACTAGATGGAGGGATTTCTATCAGTGAATGAAATTAGCAAGTTCTGTGTGTTCAATAGTGTTACTGTGCATTTGAATGAGAGATAAAGTGAGATTCTATCAGGTAGAGCTGTGTGAAAGCGTTACCTTGACGTCTGTGTGAATGAATCCCTATTTTCATATTTGTGTGAACTCTCATGTACAGTTAAAAACACCCAAGTGATTCGCAAACTGTCTGTCATTAAGTAATAGTCGGTTTCTTGTTCTATTTAGTTCAACATTAGATCCAGATGAAGGTTGAGTTGGATTGATCGATTCCCTGATCAATCAACAAAAAAATTGTAGAGTTGCAGTCAATTCAATTAGCAGAGGTTGGACGGCTGAGATCAAATATGAAAGGAAGATCGACGACAGGGAAAGGATCCGCAAAGTGAACATGCACAAGAGTTAACATTTTCGAAAGCCAATGCGAAGTCTTTCGCATTGATCATAGATCAACGGATGAGATCAAATCCGCAAGGGATTGACGGTTGATATAGTGTTCCGCGGAAGGGAGAATCTTGGGAGATAATGGCGAGAGTTTGCAGAAGGCACATTGTGTAAGGCACATTGCAGGAGAGTTTTTGCGGAAGTCTTTTCAAGAAAATACGAAAAGCGCACCCGCAATCCACAATCTGCAAATTATGGAAAGGAGGTGTCTGCATTGCGAGAGTGAGAATTGCAGAAGGGAAGTTGCAGAAAGGCTTGTTGCAGAAGGGTGCGTTGCGGAAATACAATTGCGGAAAGGTGACCGGGGAAAGATCATTGCGGAAGGATGCCTGCAATTGCGGAAAGAAGGCATTTCCACAAGGCTGTTGTGGAAAGTCAATTTTGACAGGAAGAAAATTGCGGAAATCCTACTTTGAAGGTAAGGCCCGCAATTGAGAAGGAATTAGCTGGTTTTTAGCTAAGTTTAATGGTTCAATTTCAGAGAATCAC
The DNA here is from genome assembly GCA_027924585.1 of Larix kaempferi. NCBI lineage: Eukaryota > Viridiplantae > Streptophyta > Pinopsida > Pinales > Pinaceae > Larix > Larix kaempferi. Next base: position 5,250,876 of record BSBM01000066.1, read on the forward strand.
AATATTTCTTAGGGGAAGCGGGTCGGATTGAATTTTTTCATTCCCACTTGCATCAAGAATGATGACTTTAGAAAGTTCCAATCTAGATGAATAAGAAGATCAAGGTCTTTAGAATCAAATGATGGAGCAAAGTATGCTTCCAGAAACTTCAATAACTTCTGTAAGGAGGTCGAAACCAGGAGGGACCCTACAAAACACATGAAAGATAAGTATTTACTCTCATTTGAATTCCTAAGTATTTTGAAGGATATTGTTCATAATGGTTACATAAATATCTATGATATAGTTTTCTTTTATACATTTATATATTACTAAGATTGACTAGCGGTAGGCTCATGTAGTGCATGTTATGGGTAAGTGGCCTATAGTGCTACACAACATCCCATGATCCCTTGATGGAGCTAGTCTAGGATGAAACCTCTTTGCTAACATGTTGAGAGTAGTGCATGCTCTTAATAGTATGTTCTGGTAGGGATAGAAGGAATCTAGATAGTTACCATGTATTGATGAGTGTTGTGCTGAAGCATTGGCTAAGATGCATTGGTTACATGACTGTGTACATTATGCATAAGAAGTTGTCATTAAATGGAATGATACTAATCATAAGACTAAATTTGACTTGTAGGAAATATCGTGTGCTATGACCTACAAGAGAAGGATGATGAGACTTGTTCCAAAGAACAAGTGATGATGGTTCAAACAAATTTACAAAATCAAGCATACTACAAAAGTACAAGGAAAAGTTCATGGTTTTTCTCAGAAAGAGGGACTTGATTGTGATGAGATGTTGTTGCTCCTATAGCAAGATACACTTCAATTATTGCTATACTTGCGATAGCTATAGTGATGAAGTGGAAGGTACACCAGACGGATGTGAATACTGCTTTCTTGAATGGTGTGGTAGAAGAAGTATTATATGTGGAGCAACCACTAGGATTTGAGAAACATGATAGGAAGATTCATGCTTGCAAATTGAAGAAGGCCTTGTACAGTTTGAAATAGGCACCCAGGAAGTGTTTTGGTAGACTCCAGAGGATATTATTGTGAGTCAAGGAAAATATGGGATAGATATCCTAAAGAAATTTGAGATGATGGATTGCAAGGTAATTACCACAACTATGGCATCGAATCTGAATTTTTTGTGTGATACTTCTTCAGAAATGGTGGATTCCATGGTATACAGATAGATGATTGGTTCATTGATGTACTTAACGAAAATGAGGCCATATTTATGCTTTGTGATGAACAATCTGAGTGAGTATATGGTAGATCCGAGATGAATTCACCTAGTTGCGTCAAAGAACGTGTTGAGGTACCTAAGGGGTACGATTGATTATGGCATCATATATGCATTAGATCATAGGATTAACCTATAGGGTTATGTTGATGTGGATTGGGACGGCAGTGTCACGGATAGAAAGCACATTAGGGTGTTGCTTCATTTTGGCATCTTGTATGATCTCATGGTTCAACAGGAAGCAAGCGAGTGTGGCACTCTGTACATCCAAAGCAGAGTACATGGAAAGTTGGTTGGCAAGTTGTGAGGCCGTATGGCTTCGGAAGTTGCTTGCAGGTTTGTTTGATCTCGAGTTAGAGGCGACTTGTATTCTTCATGACAATCAAAGTTGTGTGAAGTTGTCTAAGAACCCGGTGTTTCATGACAAGTTGAAGCACATTGATATCAAGTATCACTATATCAGGGATATGGTGGAGAGAGGAGCAGTGAGGATCCAATATAAAGAGACAAAGGAGCATATAGTTGATGTGTTGACCAAGCCTCTGTCAAGAGTGAATTTTGAGTACTTCAGGGACAAGCTTGGGGTGGTCCATATCAAGAGGGAGTGATGAGTAACATAGCACTGACGAGACATAGGTAGTCACGAGTCATGTGATGTAATTGACTCTCTTGGGAGTCTCCACTTGAGATGTGACGAGGTAGTAGGTAGTCACGGTTTATGTGACATAATTGAGTTTCCTAGGCTATGAGATGATCTGAATATGTGGTGAGGTAATGTAGGTGGTTGCGGTATGCAACATAATGTACGCTCCTGGCCTAGACCCACCTAATGGCTTACTTGGTTCATGAAAAAGAGGTGATAGTTTGCATCTAGTATGAAAGAGGACTAACACTATAGAGATAGCTACATCCAATATGAAAGAGGAATAGCACTGGATATTTGCATCTAATATGAAAGAGGACTGGCACTACGGAGATGGGTACATCCAGCATGAAAAATACTGGCATATCCAGCATGAAAAGCGTTGGCTCTGTGGAACTTCTTATGATGTATATATTTGAGAGAGACCAAAATTCAATCGTTAGAGTATAAAAGTGCAACATCAAGATGATGATGGTGACAGTGACATAAGAATACCTTCCTTGTTAAGAGGGAGTGTTGAAGAATGTAACTTCAGAAGATATTCTTATTGTATTTTATTGTACTTCCTTCGCAAAATATTCATATTGTATTTGATTATATAAAAACCCTGAAATAAATCATGTAAAATAGTCAAGTCGGCTCAGTGGGTAAACTGCCCCAAACAATGGGCAGAACTACCCCAGTCAGGTCGGCCCAGTTAGGGAAAGTCAAGTCGACCCAATTATGTAAAAAGGATACTTTTGTGAGCATTATAAATAAGGTGGAGCCTAACTCATTTGTGCATTGTCTCATTCAAGCAAGTTCGCATGAGTAGTAGCAAAAAGGCAATTTTAATTGGGAGAAAGAATAGATGCATTGGATACATCTTTTCTTGGGGTTTCTATTGTATCTTGTTCTTGGGTTATTGTACAAGATTTACATTGTACTTTCTGATGAATCTATACTGAAGAAGTTTTGTTTGGTTTTTCCCATGAGAGGGTTTTCCCAGGATAAATATTTTTGTGAATATCTTGTTATGATGTGCTTGTCTATCTTTCAGTGATCTTATTGTATGTGGTTATTGTGATAATAATATAAATTGTTTGAAGATCTAACATAACCATACTCGAAGGATCAAAATTCTAACATGTTTGAAAATGGAAATTATTTTTCCCATGATCTGTCGTATGTGATCATTCTTCATCTTGATATTCCGAGATTTTGGACTCAAGTAGAGAGTTCAAAATTTTCATTATTACATGTATTCTAGAATAGGGGTTATACCTCTTGCTTTTGTAATCTTCGAGGGCTTCCTAGTGTCATAGAATTTTTTCACTCCAAAATTTCGAGGGAATACAATAAATGTTGTTGGAACAATCCGAACATAGATAAGCAATGAGAAGTGTGAATGAATACTTTAATTAAAATGAAACACATACAATGTGATGTAATGCTTGGTTTTATCTTCCAATTAGTTGTCTCTTGGGATCCAAGATGACTCTTAATATTCACCCATGACTCTGGGCATGAATAGCAGTAATAATACATAATATATGTAACCCTAAGGATTAGGTTTCCAACATCCCCCCCTTCAATCTAAAGGGGTGTTTGCGAGTCCAATATTATTTCTGAAAGAGAGTTGAAATATGGAAGTGGATAGCTACCAACGGATGAGCCTAACACTGAAGTGATATTTGAGTTGGTCGTTTTGGGATGACAAAAAAATAATGGCTAGAAAAAGTTGGTGTATTCTACTAAATGACAGTTCTAGGATTAGCACAGACCAAGTGGTAGTTTTAGAATTACTACAAACTAGGTAGAAAGTGGTTTAGGATGAATACAAACCAATTATTTCTAGAAGATGATGTCTTCTACTAAATGGAGGTTTTAGGATGACCACAAACCAAGTGGATGGTCTTAGGATAACCGCAAACCAGGTATAAGGTGGTTTAGGATAACCAAAAACCAATGGTTAGCATAAGCTTATGTATTCTACTAAATGGAGCTTTTAGGATGACCACAAACCAAGTAAGACTCAATAATTTCAAAATCCAATTTATAAAATGAAGGCTGTCAATTTCTACTAAGAGTGCACCCAATATAATTCAAAATAGTTTTTATTTGACACTCTAAAAAACAACTAGTGTAAATATCAAATTATAATAAAACTAACAAAATGAATGGTTGTGGGTTACAATTTAACGATTATTCTAAAGTTGAAATTGAAACTCATGGCCAACATCTCTTCACCTTCCACCATTGATATACCCTTCCTCATATTCAATGGTGATTAGAGACTAGTTGTTGTGGCCAAGAGTGCATTGAAAATATGTGATGAGAACTAATATGTGATAGAGGACAGATTGCGGATGCTCACCTAGAAGATGAAATTTCTGCAACATAATAATTTGGGGTTTATTTTTCAATTCCATGGATACTTTCAATGCTTGGATCAATACAGGATTTAGAAATTTTGAAGCACATCATTCCCATGAAAATATTGATACTACCACCAATGTTATGAGTCTCTAGATTCCATTACTTATCGGCATGGTTGATCAGTAAGTTATTAACATACACAACACATGTGGTTATATGCTAGGCCAATGTTGAAATTGAGTATTCTCATTATTTCTACATGGATAAACTTGAAATGGTTCTTATTGCAAAAGACAAGAATGGAAATATTTTTAGAGAGTCTATGAAAGGTAATGTTTTCATTGTCCAATACAAGTTAATGAGGGAGACACTAATTTACTTATCAGACATTGGTCATGAAGATATAGAACATCAGACATTGATAAAACTTAGTAAACAACTTACTAGGGAAGAATCGACATGGAACCACTTGAACATGCTCTACTAGGAAATTGGTTTTATTTTAGGTTCTATGATGGAGGACCATGAATTATTTTTTTAGTGACAACAGATATCACACAACAAATTCTTTCACGGAGACATTAATACCTATATAAACCAATGAAATATTCAGGAAAAAAAGAAAAAGAAACAATAAATATATCTTATGTTTAGCGTTAACCTTTCTCAACAAAGGTAATACAACATAGTAAATATAATAAGATAGCATCAATGAAAGAGAAGGAATGACCCCTCAAGGACTGCACACTCAATTATCATGTTTAATGAGCTTCTCCTTAAGAACAATAGAAATGCACCACACCATATTTTGGACGAGAATTGGTTCCTTAGTCTTCAACGAAATGAATTCCCAATAGAGAAATGAAGGAGGCTGTGTGAAGAAGAAATTAAATTTGGACTTCCTCCACCATGAGGTCCTACATGGTTTTAAACTGGGAAACTAAGGACAACTACCATAGCTTCATCCGGGACCTCATAAATATAGGGCTCTAATACCACTACTGGAACACTCCAAAAGTAAATAAGCAAAGATGAGCATGAATGCATACTTTCATTTAAATTATACACATATAAATACAATGCAAGGTGACACTTGGTTTCATGTTTCAAGATACCTCTTGGACTCCAATATGTATCTTCATATTCATCTATGAATTCCAAGTATGATAGTTGATTAGGGGATTTAGCACCCATATCCTCTCCTAGGAGGTCATGTGACCTTTGACTGATAATTTTTTCTAAAATCCTTGGCAAATTTTAGACATGATCCTAACATAGTCATGATAAATTTCAACATAGTATGTCAATTGGGTCTAGCTTGAGTGGTTGTGTGATGGAGTGTTATCTTCCACACCTAGGTTCTATTCCCATAAGTGACATGTTGAACTAATAATGAGTATATTGTTGTGATGGATTTGAGCCCTATTGTTGATCGGAGGGAAGTGCCCAAAGGTTTACCTCGAGATATTTACCTATGTTATATAATGTCATATATGCATGTTGTAGAAAAGTTTACAAGCTTCACATTCTAAAGTTAGGGAACAAGAGTTTGTAGAAAATTTCATAAGATTCACACCCTAATGTTGGGACCATAGGCTAGTTTTCATGAGAGAATTGACCTAGTGGACTAAAAGGTTAGAAAAAATTAAGTTCGATAAAAGAATCTAATTATGATCATTACTATTTAATATTTGAATTTGAAAATAAATCGTATTTGATGGTTTTGACAATTATATTTGTAAACTTTATATCATATTTGACACAAATACATAAACTAGAAATTTCCCCAAGAGGGGCAAAAGGAATGCTTAGGGGAAAAGAGAACAAGGAAGGAAAAATAGGTTCACCAGATTTTGTGAAACATGTTACACTGGCATCATTGAAACAAGAAACAAAATCACAATTGAAGTATGTAGTGGGGAAGACTTGGAGCATTGAATATGGATAGGATCCAAGGCAAGGAATGTGGATCAACATGAAGCTTATGATGCTAGTGATAAGGAAACCATTACCATCATTTGTATGGTAGTTTTAGATGATGTAAATGTAAATGTAGAAACATGTTGTACAGTCCATGATTTTATTATTTTTCATGTTATATTGTTATACTATCCATCACTGCCACTCCACAAGATTACTACCCGGATGTTTGGAGATGTAAATTTAGAGTCTTTTTCATATAATATTGTTATGTTATATATCCACTTATGTAGAGATACCATGATGTGTTATATATCCACTTTTTTTAAGATATCAAGTTTTTTAAGATAGTTATTTCAATATAGTTGTAATTACTTACACATTCACCTCTCACCCCACTCTCATTCACCTTCAACTCATTCTAATTCACCTTCCTAGTTCTACAACATCACCTCACTCCACCCTCCTAAAGCCACCTTCAACTCATCCTAATTCACCTTCTGAGTTCTACAACATCACCTCACTCCACCCTTCTAAAGCGGGGTAAGAAAATATTATAATATAAAGTATCAAGTGGCCCGTTACAGGGATAAATGATATGTAAGTCTATATGTTATAAATAAAAACAAGGATGAACTATTCATGAATGTCATTTGACTATAGAAGGAGCTTCTTAGCATAGCAGTAGATAAGAAGAAGAATAGGTGATCTTGTTGCTATTACTTATGAATCATATTTGTATTGCGAACACCTCAATTTGACTTATTTTTTAATTTGATTTATGATTGTGAACCAGTTGTTTCATGTTTAAAAAATGGTATTACTATTGTTATAATTTATGAATCTAGAGCTAAAGAAATGATATTTGGTCGATGGTTTAGATGGTTTAAACCTGCTTATTATTATTATTGCTATTAAAATATATGAATCTAGGGCCAATATATGCCATGTTATATAAATATGAATTTAACCAATGATTGAGAAATCGCCAAATTGCGACGATAACACTCCATTTGTAGATGGTTTGCTTGAGAGTATGAATTTAATTGACAATCTAGAAGAAGGCTCTTCACTACATAATAATGTTAACGGATCTCATATTCATGATTACTTTGGGTTTGATGGATGGAAGTAATTAGCAATCGAGATAAGTTCAGGTTATTGAGTTATAATTATGTGAGCTAGGTGGAACAGATCTTAGAACCTAGGATGGATAATGGAACACAAGAGAGGGACGATTTTTGTTTCTCAGTCATTCCAACTCTAAAGCTGTTTCCTTAATATCTCCATAATAATTTGATATTTATCTCATTTTTAAGGTAGTTCAATTGGGATTTGGATATTTTTCAAGATTAACCACCAATGCCAGGCCACAATATTACATAGATTAAAAGGTTGTTCGGTTGTTGAATCAGACATGAGATACTTTGCATAGTAGTGGATTCTTTTGGGATTCGACCTGATAGCGTTAACGAGCTTCCTTGCAACACACGATGTTGCATGTAACAAAGCTCAAAAGCATTTTAAATTTTCAAGTTGCCCTGTCGCCTGAGCTTAAAAAGTATGTGCGTTCACGCCATCAGAGGGCAGAGAAGCGTAGTCAACCGTTGAATCCGCTTCTCTACCCTCCGATGCACAACTCACGAGAAAATCGTTAATTTCTGTGAGCTACAAAACACTCTTTGATGCTCCACCCATCAGTTTGTAAAAGGCTTGCACCACATCAAATCCAAGGGCGATACTACTTGAATAGGAACAATTTGGAACTACCCAATATTTATTGAACATAGTCAACACACACATTCAAATAGAATCAGAACGCATGAAATTAAACGTGATAGAACCGAAGACTATGTCTTGAAAATAGATTAAATTGTTTTGATTTTTTTTCAATGTGAGCATGTAACTTTCTATTCAAGTGTGAATCAAAGTTACATAAGACAATATCAGAGAAGCTCTATCCTCTTTTAAAAACAAGTATTCTAGCAACATTAGTTCAAAAGCAACCAGCAAGCTTTACGTAAATGATCTATTATCTTTTTGGATTTTTACTGCGTTTTGAATTTGAAACTAATGTTTCGAGCAAAACCCTGCTCATCTTCAAGGAAACAGACAACCAAAAAGTTTATGAAGAAACCATGTTAAAGATTATGTTTAGATGCAAAAAGATAGATATATTTATAATGTAGTATGAATAAACTTACTAGGTCAAAACAAGACTAGAACACATAACATAAGGAAGATACATATAACAGCCTCCAAAAACTATAAAAAAACTAAGGACCAAGGCCACCCAAAACCAGCCTGTCCGGCATAAACCTGGAGACAAGTCCGAAAAGGATTCTACTAACAACTAATAAGCAGAGCTAAAAAACACTAATCAATGTCTTTCACTTCCACTGAATTGAGAGTCCAACAAAAAAAGATCTAGCAACCTAATAGATAAGTAAAGAGCCTTCATCAAATTGTTTTGAGTTTATGAGCAGGCTAAAGTAAAAGTTTATGAGAAAGCTAAAGTAAGGAAGATATTGGAGTGGTAAACATGATTTAATAATCAAACCACACACCAATTCACACTGCATTCCACATAGTAAACATCTTGCGGTCATGGTTGGAGGTATCCTTCTGTCTTTTATGTTTTGCTGAAAAAAACGTTAATTACTAGACAACATCGGATCCTGTAGCTTAGTTGGTTAGAGCGTTGGTCTTATGGCCAAGTAAGGAGCAAGCTGAAGGTCGCGGGTTCGAGCCCTGCCGGGACCAGATAAAGATTTGTTTCTTGAGGCTTTGTTTAGAAGCCCACAACCGTCTTTATTTATCAATGAATCGATAATTTTTGGTTGTATTTCAAAAAGTTGATTAAACTATGAATCATGTAAAAAATTGAACATGAAAAGTTTGGGAGATTGTATGAGGGATACTGAAGATTATGCCTTGGTTGTATTTCAAAAAGTTGATTAAACTATGAATCATGTAAAAAATTGAACATGGAAAGTTTGGGAGGTTGTCTCAGGGATACCGTAGATTATGCCTTGAAAAAAGATTAAGACTCCTATCGCAAATGCAAGTCAAATTATAGTATGAAGAAAAGGATTAATGGTGGAGGTCTTATTTCAGTCTTGAGAACTACTATGAAGAAGCAAATTTCTTCTTTTGGGAGAAAAATAAATTCTCTTCACTACCCTTGTTATAATTCTAGTTATTATATATGTATGTGATGATTGGAGTTAGTGTTTATATTGAAAAATGGATAAAATTTGAGGAAATCCAAAACCACTTTGTAGTTTATAATTCTCAAATTAAAAAAAATATTACCTATTGTAACATATCCTCTTTGTTGAAAAACATTTTATGCTGAAAAACATTATGTTAACTTTTATTGTAAAGTTTTATGTTGGACAGGTGTCCAAGGATGATTGTAATTTGTACAATATTTTATTATTTAATAAATAAAATAGGAGACAAACACCTAAGGGGACTGTTGAAATAGTGGTTACTGACCCACTAGGTGGAATGGAATTTGGGGTAGAAGGCAATGGACAAGTGGCAACATCATGATGCAACTAACTAGCTATTGGTATGGGACAACTCCCTTAAAATGTGGCCATAGTGCCCTGGAAAGTGAGACTGGAGGTTGAGGCTCATTTATTCCAAACTGACCACTAAAGACCTAGGTAGTCTATATAATAGCCATCAAATTATGAATTGAGGTTCATCACTTTTCTTGATGAGGAAATTTACCTTGGGGTTTTGCTGTGTTTGCACCCAAGAGGTTTGATGAGGGGATATGCTAAGTTTTTTATCATGTTGTGAGTCTGCCAAACTCTATTGAGTTCAGGAGTTTGATGCTGAGTGCTGAAGGCATGTTTTTACAGGAGTTTGATGCTGAGTGTTGAAGGCATGTTTTTACAGGAGTTTGATACTGAGTGTTGAAGGAATTTTTGAGTGCCATGCTTCTATACAGATTCCATCTACTTAGTGGCTCAGTAAGCAGGCTCGAGGGTCCACAAGAAGCCAGCAGTTGGCAGCTTCTTCTTGAGTAGGTTGGGAGGAACATGCCTCCTTGGGTGTTTGTCGGCCCTGTCTTCAATTTACAGGTTCCATTATCTTTTTTAATTTCAAACATTTAAAGTTTCTAACTACAAATAAATTTATTGTTTTATTTGATAAGTTTATTTAAACAAATGCATTTATTTCAGTTTCTGAGTAAGTTAAGATTATGTATATGAATGATTATGATTGAATAAAATAGTTCTCTGCATTTTTCCCCATGCAAGTGGATCTGCATCGTACTCTAGTACAGAGATTAGATTAAGTTATATAGATAATTGATAGGCAAATAGCCATATGAATGAGAAGATCAAAATGTTATATTTTCTTAAGTTTCTGCTTACTATTAAATTTTTGTATATATATATATCAGTGTTTTTCCTTATCATTTTCTTTACAAATAATTGTTTCAAAATTCACTGTTTTTCTTTCACAAACCAGCATTCAAAATTACCCAGTTATAAGAAAGGATATTTGTTTTCCCAAATACACAGTATTGTTTTCTTCATTTCTATAATTAAGTATCTTTTGTCTTGAAAACAAGTAGTCTTCCTTTCTAAAGTATAAGAATTATTTTTCTGTATTATAGTATTTAAAATATATATATATATATATATATATAGATATATATCATAACAATTGCAAATTCAATATCACCATACAACATTTTATTATTTTTCCCTTTTAAAACAGTGCATAGTTACTAAGTACAAATTCTTCATGCACAAATTTTTCATTACTGCTATTTATTTATTCATTATAGCAAATAATCTTCTTGTTATACAAGCAGACTCTTATTTTTCAAACCTAGGGATTTTGAACTTTTCACATTCAAACCAAACCTTCGTCTATTAAGTTTTCATTGGACGATAGCAACAAAAACGTTAAGAGTATCAATACATTCTAGACAGAACCTAGTTATGGCTTCAAACATCGAAAACAGCTGGAAATGTAAGCTTAAACATTATCATTTTTCACAACAGGTCTTCAAACTTAAAGCTTTGTTTCTTTTACAATGTATCATAAAATCTCGGCACGCAGCCAGTTTTGTTGTTTAACTTTTGTTAAAACCTTAAAACATCCGATGATATATTTTATTACCATTAAAATAAGTACACATGCATTCATTCATTCTGTAGAATGAACTAGAAAACATTCAGGTATCTTTTCAAGTTTTCTTTTATCACATCGACAGTAGAAGAACTCTAAAACAGAGTAACAGTACAAGTTTGATGCCGAGATCATAACCTTGAACAAGAACAAAACAATTTGTGTTTTAGTTACATAAAAACTGTAGGTTAAATGTTCAACATTTTAACATAGAATCAAACCATGACCTTCGAAGTTCACATAGAATGAAAACGCAGTGTTTATAATTTCGACGGACTTCACACAGGCCGAAAAAATTTCCTTAAACTTCCAAAACATCTACCATTATTCATTGAAAACATATTATATACATTATCTAAGACTATGAATAGGAAAAACCTTCCCCACAGTTATTATAGTTTGTACATTGAAATTCAAAACAAGAAGGCTCATGCCTTTTTGGGTCGAGGTGTTATCGTCCCCAAGCCATTAAAGTTTGCAAACCCTACTCGACGTAAGACAAATCCTCAGAGTCAAACACAAGTTTTTGGAACACACACATGAAGGACATCACTTCCATCTAACCAGAGTTACAAGGAAACCTCCGAGGCTTACCGGTCGATGTAGCAGTAGCCAACTATCAAAACCCAGACTGGAGAAGCCACCGAATTTCTACACCTGCAATTACATTAGAGATGTGGTTAAAAACACAACTATTACAGTATTTACATTCGAGTAAGGAAGCTACAGGAAGGGTTTTCGAAGCACATTACCTTTGAAGAAACAAGAATGCCCAGTTTATGCAGTTGTAAGCTTTTTACAACGTCAAATTCCAAGAAGGAGGAAACCCCTCTCTTTTCTTCACCACTTAGCAACCAAGAAAGCCGAAGAGAACACTCACTATCGGAGGACTTGGCCCTTTTACCCTGAAGAAGCAAACTGCGACTGTAACTTCTCATAGAGTCCAGTTTTAAAAACTCTCAACAGCCCTAAGTTTTCAACATGAAGTCTCATCCACAGACAGTAACTAACAACCCTAGAAAACTACCATTGAACTATGTAGAAAGCCGAGTATCTTATCAATCACCCTGAATCAATTTAAAAACATTGGTCACTGTGAAATCGCCATGACTGTTTAAGTTCTCAAGCTATCAACTGATCACGGGTTCGATTCTTGGTACTCAACAGAAAAACACGTTAACAGAACCCTAAAGGCTCTCGGCCTGTCGGCCTTCTCCTCAGAGCCACTACCACCGAATTCCAAGGAAACAATAAACAGTAAACACAATAAACATAGAGGAGGTAGGGTTTAAATTTCAACTGTCGAAACCCTGCTAGATCAACGGAGGAGATCACCGGGGAAACTTCACGTACTCCAAGCAAACCAACTATATTAAATGATACATCATTACCACTTCCACGAAGGAGCCAGCTCAGATAACCCTCGAACCATTTTACTTACAACTCAGCACATGACTTGGAACGCCACTATGCTATCCACAGTGGAACTCCACTGCCTCGACAGTTGTGAGTATTCAATTGCCAAGGAAATACCAGTTACTAACTGCAGGTTACATTTATTGACATTATCATTGCACTTTTATTTCACTATGCATATTATATGGTAAATCGTGATACTCGACCTTGTAACAATATGGTATGGCAAGGTAAGGTATATGAAATTTGTAATGCTAGGGTTTTCTATAATGTCACGTAAATTGCACACACCATGTAACATATAATTATATTGCATAGGAATTTTGTTATACATTTATATATATTGCAATATATTATAAGGGTAAAACAAGGATTTGCACAAAGTCCATAACTTAACAAATGGATAGGATAAAGTTGCAATAATTCCTAGAATAGAACAAATCAACTCTTGTATTAAATTCATAGGTTCTATATAAAGGTTCACAAGTCATCATTTACCTTAAAATGCTTCTAGACATTACATTTTAGACTGAGGCTGTTGCTCAAAATTTGCATCAATAGTATTTCTTTTACAGTAAAAAGGTGTACAAGAGTAGAAATTCATGGATCCTATTCCGGATAAAGTTAGTGGCAGATAATACAGAGATTTCATTCAGCACTTATGATTGTTTAGTCTATTATTTCACTTACTAAGCTTTTGAAGATCTCACCTTTAACACTTATCACTTTAGGACCTTTTTAATCAATAAGATGTAGAAGAACACAGAAAACTGTCTTAGAACCTTTCAGTCACACGTGATAAACACCTTACCTGTCAACTGCAACAAGAACGAATTTACATGCTTTAGCACAATTGCTAAGTAAGCCTAGGGGTGTCCGTAGGACCCCTTCATCATCAACAAAAGTATATTAGTTAAAGATAGTAAGAAACATCAATCATTGCACTAAACATTAGAAGGTTGTAAAAGTACAGCTGTGTTTAAACAATATCAAAATCATAGATTTAAAACATCTATTCGCAAACTTTGCATCGTAAAAACCAGCATGGTAATTAATACAGCAGTACAACTTTTATGCAATTATCATTTCCGCACTGTTAGAATAGGCATTTATTGTTATGTCGAAAAATTTTAAATTTTTGTGAATTTTTGGGATGTTACATGTGGTATTAGAGCACGGTTTAAACTCTAGGCCTGATTAGGCTCACGCGTGCAGCACAGAAAAAGAAATCAGAAAAACTGTTTTACTGTCTTTTTATTTTAATTTTGTTGTTGTAGAGAACAATTTGATAATTGTTTTACAGGTATGTCACTACCAGAGGAATCAACAGAGGATAAATCTCCTCGTAATGAACCTAGTATTAATGAAAATCCTGAAGGGATATATGTCGAATTAAATAATAATTCTTCCGAATTTTTGCATACCATAAAAGATTTAAAGTCTGATATAAAAATAGTTAAGGAAGAAAATGAACGTATTTTGAAGGCGCAAGATGCGTTAAATCAAATTTTGATGGAGAATTATCATAATGAGGAAAGAGGCAGGAAATTAGAGGTCAAATCTGATTCTGTTATAATGACCCACAAACATAAGAACACGAAATCAAAGAATGATAAAAGTACTAACTACTCTTCCTCTGAATCAAGTCAAAGCAACTATCACTCTAATCAGGACAGCAATGATAGTGATTACTGTTCGACAAAGAGAAACCATAAGCACCATGAGCAGATTACTGGAGAATTTAAAAAGATTAAGCCACCAACTTTTAATGGCGAAAGTGAGAAGGGTGAGACAGCAGAAGCTTGGCTATCTGGGATGAAGAAGTACTTTAATATTTACGATTACTCTTCTCAGTTAAAAGCCAAGATGACTATTTACAATCTGATAGGGAAGGACGATATCTGGTGGTAGGATTTTAAAAGAATTAAGAGTATAAAGGAAAGAGATGTAACCTGGAGTACATTTAAAAAGTAATTCAAGAATTTTTTTTTGTCAGAATAGTATTATGAAGATAAATCAAAAGAGTTTTATGATCTGAAATTGGGTACTATGAACATGAAGGAATTGTGCAGCAAGTTCCTTAGTTTGCTGACGTATGTACCTTGCATCGTCGAAGAGAAGCCTAAGGTGCAAAGGTTTCTCAGTTGTTTACCTTTCAACATAAAAGACAGAATCGAGTATGACAACCCTACAACTTTGGAGGAAGCTATGAGGAAAGCCAATTTCTGTTTCGATCAAAACAGAAAAAGGGAAGGACCAACTGGCTAGAAGAGCAGTAAGACTAATCAGTTTGATTATAAAAAGAAGAATTTTAGTCATAATTCTGGAAGTTTTAAGAAAAATTTTAATAACAAAAATTTTTCAAGTAATAATACTTATAGGGGTAATGCATCTCAGAACTTTACTGCTACAAGGAACGCACCTAACCATAATAATCACAACAATAACAATAATAATAACAACGGGTATACTGAACAGAAAGGACCTATGAAGTGCTATGACTGTGGCGGACCACATAAGAGAGCAGATTGCCCCCGCAACAAAAGGACAGTCAACAATATTCACACTATGCAAGCAGAACCTACAGTTGGAGATATCGCAAGAGAAATGCCCAGAATAAATGCATCATTGGAAAATCGTCAAGCTTGTGAAAATCCTCACAGCAGATCTAAGAGAACTAAGTGTAGTTGCTTGTAACTGAGTGTAACTGACTGTAACTAAGTGTAACTTACTGTAACTGAGTGTAAACTAAAGACAACTGGACTGGTAGGTGAAGAAGGGCGAGTTGCTCCCTAAAATCAAGGAAGAAGGGCGCACATTAAGCAACTGGAGGGCTAAAACTGAATAGTGAAAAGCTCTTGGGGGCTAGCTAATTGAGGGCTAGGTGTTGGACTGATGACTGGGATGCATGCAAAATCCATGCAAACTGTAGAATGCATGCAAACCCTAAAAGTGCATGCATGATTGAAAATGTAAATGATCAAAATACTGGTGGGACTAGGATGGAGTATAGGAATATCCTAACATCCCCCCTTAATCCATCCTGGGCCCTAGTAACTAAGACCAAAGGTCACCCAATACAATGAATAATAACATTCAATAAACCAAGGAAGTGGAAAAATTTCATGGCAAACATACCCCCTCCTCAAAAAACAGACTGTAAGGCACACACAAAAATTAAATGCTCCAAACTCAAGCAGGTGTGATGCTTGGTCATATGTCTGGAGGTATCTTCTTCTTGGGAAGAAGTGGATCATGCTCAAAAACCATGTGCTTGTACTTGCTCTTCAGATCGAATGTGATGAGAACAAATCCAAAAGTATGAGGATGATCCTTGAACCTGTGATTTGAATCAGCTGAGGTAGGATCAAAATCATGAATATGTAGATAGTCTTTTGTCTTCTCCTTTGAACCATCATGGGTGAGATTATGCCAAAAAGAACCATCAAATAATAATTGCTTGAAATACAAATCAGATTTAAGACTTGAAGAATAGTTTCTTGAGATGTCCTTTGAACCAGTAGGTGTGAGATCAAAACTATCATATGCATGAGAAATTATCCCAAGCGAATGGCAATGGTTTCTTGAGATCTCCTTTGAACCATAAGAGGTGAGATCAAAACCAATGGATGCATGAGAAATTATCTCAAGCGGGTGGCAATGGACATATTCTTCAATAACCTTCTGAAAGCATGAATTAATGATCATATAGTAGTATAAAAGAGATGATTGCTTGAGAGGCACGAATGCATTACCTTCAATAACTGATTTTACCTCCGAAATAATCATGTGATCATGATGCAAACCAACAGACTCTGGTGCAAGGGAGGATTTAGGACCTTCTGCAATATCTAGAGTGTGAGCTAACACATAAAGAGAAGAAAGTTTGAGCATGCGTGGAGAATCTGCAAGTTCTTTGTCAACAACTTCAATATGAGATGATACTGGTACTGATTCATGATCAATGAGATCATCAAGGAGAGCGAATGCATCACTTTGCTTGCTTTTGAATGGGTTAGGACCAATTCCTTCATTCTTTCTGCCAAATTTTTCATTCAGGTGAGCTCATAGCTCTTGTGGAGTTTCAATATAAATAATGATTGGAAGCAATATGTAATCCAACATAGTAAGCTTCATTCTTCCAATGTGCACGTCACCTTTATTCAACCAGTCAATCTTCTCATCAGAGGATTCAAACTCTCTTTCAAAATAACAATCAAAGAGATCATGGCTCTTCAAATATGCTATTATTTTTGGTTTCCATTCATCAAAGTTGAATAGAGAAAGATGAGTGATTTCTTCTAATTCTGGATACATTGAAGCTGTAGAAGACCTGCAAAAACAATATAGAATAACTGCAACTGCTACTGCTGCAAAAATGTAGAAACTGTTGCACTCGAAATATGGATAAAAACTTGCAAAAAACTCTCAAGAATGGAGACAAACAATACTCTCAACATGCTCTGATACCATGTGAAAATCCTCACAGCAGATCTAAGAGATGATGTATACCTCACAAGAGTAATTATGATTAAGCAGGAAAATAGAAGAAGAGTGATCAACACAGTATAATGAGCAACATAATAATATAGTACAGGAGAACTCATATAGAAGCAATAATACTTCACACACACTAGTTAATTAATCACAATATGGACAAATAAATAGTACAATGGTAGAGAGGATTCGAATGCCTAAGGTGGCAATTCGAATTAGCCTCTCAGAGTGATCATAAGATCAATAGAGTGTCATCGGAGCACAACTAGGTGTCCTCATGATCATCGTAGCACAATTGGAAGTCTTCATCATCATCAATGGAGTCATCAATGCTCAAGTAGCTATCAACCATCAGTCAAACTAACTCTGGTAGGTGTAACTAAGTGTAACTGAGTGTAATTGACTGTAACTAAGTGTAACTGAGTGTAAACTGAAGACAACTGGACTGGTAGGTGAAAAAGGGCAAGTTGCTCCCTAAAATCAAGGAAGAAGGGCGCATTAAGCAACTGGAGAGCTAAAACTGAATAGTGAGAAGCTCCTGGGGGATGGCTAATTGAGGGCTAGGTGTTGGACTAATGACTGGGATGCATGCAAACCTTAGAATGCATGCAAAATGCATGCAAACCTTAGAATGCATGCAAACCCTAAAAGTGCATGCATGACTGAAAATGTAAATGATCAAAATACTGGTGGGACTAGGATGGAGTATAGGAATATCCTAACAAATCTGACCATCAAACATCCATGGTCGAAATTGAAGATATGATACAAAACAAATCTATTTTGATTCTGATAGATCCAGGTGCAAATCTGAGTTATATTTCACCTACTTTAGTAAACTGTTGCAAGTTAAAAGTAGATAAATTTTATAATGCATGGTTAGTTCAGCTTGCAACAAGTACGAAAAGAAAAGTTACAGATTTTGTCAAAGATTGTGAAGTATTTATAAGTCAATTGAAAACACAAATTAATCTAAATGTTTTCCCCTTAGGGTCATATGACTTGTTGATTGGTATGGACTGGCTTGAACAACATAGAGTTTTACTGAATTGTTATGAAAAATCTTTTACCTATTTAAATAATGAAGGTAACATTGAAACAGTAAAAGGAATTCATAGGAAGATTTCAGTAAGACAAATTTCAGCTCTACAAGTAAAGAGAGCTACTAGAAAAGGATGTAAAATGTTTGCTATTAATGTTATTAATGATGAGTGTTCATCTAAAAAAGACAAGTTAAAACTAAAGGATATTCCCATCCTTAGGGAATTTTTGACATATTCCCGAAAGAAATTCCAGGATTACCTCCGAAAAGAGAACTTGATTTCACCATTGAGTTAGTACCCGGTGCGGTACCAAACTCGAAGGCTCCCTACAGGATGAATATTCTAGAGTTAAATGATTTAAAATATCAGCTGAAAGAATTAATAGATAAAAACTACATAAGGCCAAGTGTGACTCCTTGGGGAGCACCAGTAATTTTTGTTAAAAAGAAGGATGGTACCATGCGATTGTGCATCGATTACCGTCAGCTTAATAAAATGACAATTAAGAACTGATATCCCTTACCCTGCATAGATTATCTATTTGATCAAGTACACAGAGCAGAGATATTCACTAAAATTGATTTAAGGTCGGGGTATCATCAGGTTAGAATAAAGGACGAAGACATATTCAAAACTGCATTCAGAACTCGATATGGACACTACGAGTTCGTAGTTATGCCTTTTGGGATGACTAACGCAACGACAGTTTTCATGTGTTTGATGAACAATGTTCTGCATAAATATTTGGATAAGTTCTTAGTGGTATTCATTGATGATATTCTGATTTACTCAAAAACTAAAGAAGAGCATGACGAACATTTAAAAATAATTCTACAAGTCTTAAGAGAACATCAGTTATATGCTAAGTTCAGTAATTGTGATTTTTACAAGGATAAAATTCAGTATTTGGGTCATATAATTTCGAAAGATGGTATTTCTGTTGATCCAGACAAGATAAAAGCGATTAATGAGTGGCTTGTCCCTAAGGACGTAACTGATGTACAGTCATTCATGGGGATAACAGGTTATTACAGAAAGTTTATTGCAGGGTTCTCTAGAATTGCTAACCCCATAACTTCCTTGCAGAAGAAACGAAAGAAATTCGTATGGGATCAAAAGTGTCAAGAAAGCTTTAATAAGTTAAAATAATTATTAACTATTGCACCCATCTTAAAAATTGTTGATCCCAATAAGGATTTTGTCGTATGCACTGATGCATGCAATGATGGACTTGGAGAGTTCTTAAGTCAGGAAGGTCATGCCATTGCTTTTGAGTCCAGGAAATTAAAAATCCATGAAAAGAATTATGCAACTTACGATCTTGAGTTGACAGCCGTAATACATGCACTTAAAATGTGGCGCCATCACCTGATCGGGAGAAAATTCATTCTAATGACTGATAATAAAGGCTTAAAGTATTTATTGGATCAAACAAATCTTAACGGAGGGCAAGTTAGGTGGTTAGCTTTCCTTAGCGAGTACGATTTTGAGATTCATCACATTAATGGTAAAGAAAATAAGGTCGTTGATGCCTTGAGTAGAAATGCTAGATTGAGTTTTGTGGCAGCAATCAGTACTTTTAAGACTGATCTGGAAAATCAGATTAGAGAAGGAATTAATCAAGATAAGAATTATCAAGATATGCATGCTAAAGTGGCTGAAAATGTATCTAAAAATTTAATTACAGATTTCAGCATTAACAAAAAAGGCTTAATGACTTATAAAAATAGAATCTATGTACCAAATGAATGGAAAGTTAAGCAGCTGATTTTTTATGAAGTTCATAAAAGTCCTTATTCAGGACATCCAGGTTATCAGAAAATGATAACTATGTTGAGAAAGGATTATTTTTGGCCCAACATGAAAAATGAAGTGGCTGAGTACATAGCTAGATGTTTTGATTGTCAAACAATTAAGGCTGAACATCAACATCCAGCTGGACTATTGCAGCCATTGCCAATTCTAGAATGGAAATGGGAGATTATAAGTATTGTTTTTATCACTAGTTTGCCTAGAAATTAGAAGCATAATGACTCAATTATGGTTGTTGATAAACTTAGTAAAGCTGCTTATTTTATTCCTGTTAAAACTACATTCAAGGCTTCTAACATTGCAGATATTTTTATGAAGCAAATCTTCCGCTTACATGGAATTCCGAAGGTAATCATTTCTGATCGAGACTCTAAGTTTACTGGAAATTTTTGGACAGCATTGTATAAGGTTTTAACACTAAGTTAAATTTCAATACTGCTTTTCACCCACAAACTGATGGACAAACTGAAAGGGTGAATCAAATTTTAGAAGATATGTTAAGATTGTATGTGAAAGATCAACCCTCTAAATGGGAGGATTATTTACACTTAGTTGAATTTGCATACAATAATCATTATCAAGCATCTGCTAAGTTAAGTCCATTTGAAATTTTATATGGAAGGAAATGCAGCACTCCTATTTCTTGGGATAATCCTGTAGATAGATTAATGTTAGGACCAAATTTGTTGAAAGAAATGGAGCTAACCGTGAAACAGGTACAAAGCAACTTAAAAGTTGCACAAGATAGGCAAAAACGTTATGCAAATCTGAAACGCACTGAAAGAAAATTTCAGGTTGGAGACCATGTTTTTGTAAAGGTAAAACCCAAGAAAAGTTCTTTAAATCTTGGGAGTTGTGCTAAACTAGCACCAAGGTACTGTGGTCCATTCGAAGTCCTATCAAGGATTGGACCGATTGCTTATCAGTTGGCATTGCCATCAAATTTAAAAATTCATAACGTTTTTCATGTATCAGTTTTAAAGAAGTATGTGCATGATGCTACTCATGTGCTGAATTGGAATGACATACAGGTGGAACCCGAAGGAGATTTCCAGGTGGAACCGGACTGTATTCTCGACCGGAGGGAAATTATGCTTCGGAATCACACCATAGGGTAGGTAAAGGTGCAATGGAAGCACCTTAGCCCTGATGAAGCTATTTGGGAACTGGAAAGTAATATGCGGGCAACATATCCAGTTTTGTTCCATGAGGAACTTGCTGATAAATAAGCAACATCGAGGACGATGTTGAGCTTAAGTGAGGGTGTTTGTAACATACCCTCCTTGCTGAAAAACATTATGTTAACTTTTATTGTAAAGTTTTATGTTGGACAGGTGTCCAAGGATGACTGTAATTTGCACAATATTTTATTATTTAATCAATAAATAGGAGACAAACACCTAAGGGTACTATTGAAAGAGTGGTTACTGACCCACTAGGTGGAATGGAATCTGGGGTAGAAGGAAATGGACAAGTGGTAGCATCATTGTCACGTCCCCATCTAGACCCTATCACTTTAACATTTTAAAGCGATGTAATATTGTTATGAAATCGTGGTGAGGAGCTCAAGGCCAAGGCCCCGCCATTGATTTATTGATGCATATGGTTTGTGTGCTAGCCAGGCACATTGGAACTTCAGCATCATCTAATATGCATTTTAATAAAAATACCCACAACTAGCTATGCAATGCAACAAAGAGATGGGGGCATGATTTCATAAGGAATTGGGAGGGAAAACATTCAAACCCTTGAGCCAATCAGTTCAATCCAAGTGTCAATGAGAGAACCCATCAAACCCTCAACTACCCATGTTGACTTTTGTACCCAACCATTGATTTCTCCCAAGAGTTGGTTGAGGTAGTTAATGCCTTGGGAATGGAGAGGTATGGCTGTCCAAATTCGAGTATGGGCAAGTCACCCTTCATGGAAAATCGTGTTTGTCTCCTTGGGAAAGAAAAGAGCCACGAAATTGCTCTCTAAGCCATTATGCAACCATCAGTCTTGCTCCCTCACACAGCTCTAGCTGCCTGGGCATTTTCCTCCATGGTTTTTCTGGGTTTCCCTTCATCTTTTACCTGGGAAGGGGCATTTTTTGTGTTGATTACCAGTGGGGAAGAGAACAGCATGTTTTTGGGTCTTCCTGGAGGTCGTTAAGGCCATTGGAAAGGATCATAACCAGTGGGGAGAAATTTGTTTTACTCCCTTTGGTTGAAATCGAATTACTCTTTCCACAGTCTGTTTTACGGAGCCACGATTTGGGAAAAACCCATGGACCCTGTTTTGTAAAATACCCTTTTTGTAAATGGTATCTATGCCCAATGTTTGTGCTTGCGGTGTGAGAAATGAGAATGTTGGGGTATGGGATATGGGTATCCATTGCTTTGGCTTGAGCTTGAGAATAAGCATCCATGGTTCAAATGTAGCTTGATAAACCCAGCTGTGGACTGGCTTGGCTGAGATGAAATGAGTAATTGGCAGTGAACGAGCTAGAATGTTCCCTTTCCTTGTGAGAATCATGCCTAGCTTGGGGGTGGCCTTCGGACGGACTCAGTATAAGCTGTCGAAGAGCCTATGGTTGGGTGGAACATTGCAGTGACATAGCTAGTTGCTTGGGGCAGTTGCAAAATGAAGATAAGTGTTTTTATGTCTATGTATTTACTTCTGCAATGTTTAATTAATGATTATTTTGATATGATGGATGAGCATGAATTGTGTGTGGATGTTGTTTTAATTTTGCTGTACATAATTGATTTGTTTTACATCTGCACACTCGTATTTTAATTATATGAATCTAACGAATAGGCTGAGATCATGTGAAAGCCCTGAATTTGGCATCATGTTCCCTGCCTTGCATTGGATAAATGGGTGGGTACGTGACAATCATGATGCAACTAACTAGCTGTTGGTATGGGACAACTCCCTTAAAATGTGGTCATAGTGCCCTAGAAAGTGGGACTGGAGCTTGAGGCTCATTTATTCCAAACTGACAACTAAAGAACTAGGCAGTCTATATAATAGCCATCAAATTATGAACTGAGGTTCATTACTTTTCCTGACGAGGAAATTTACCTTCGGGTTTTGCTGTGTTTGCACCCAAGAGATTTGATGAGGGGATATGTTAAGTTTTTGATCATGTTGTGAGTCTTCCAAACTCTATTGATTTCAGGAGTTTGATGTTGAGTGTTGAAGGCATGTTTTTACAGGAGTTTGATGCCGAGTGCTGAAGGCATGTTTTTACAGGAGTTTGATGCTGAGTGCTGAAGGCATGTTTTTACAAGAGTTTGATGCTTAGTGCTGAAGGCATTTTTGAGTGCCGAAGGAATTTTTGAGTGCCTTGCTTCTACACACATTCCATCTACTTAGTGGCTCAGTAAGTAGGCTCGGGGGTCCACAAGAAGCCAGCAGTTGGTTGGTTCTTCTGGAATAGGTTGGGAGGAACAGGCCTCCTTGGGTGTTTGTTGGCACTATCTTCAATTTACAGGTTCCATTATCTTTTCTAATTTCAAACATCTAAAGTTTCTAACTGCAAATAAGTTTACTGTTTTATTTTATAAGTTTATTTACACAAATGCATTTATTTCAGTTTCCGAGTAAGTTAAGATTCTATATAGGAATGATTATGATTGAATAAAATAGTTCTCTGCATTTTTCCCCATGCAAGTGGATCTGCATCGTACTCTAGTACAGAGATTAGATTAAGTTATATAGATAATTGATAGGGAAATAGACATATGAATGAGAAGATCAAAATGTTATATTTATTTAAGTTTATGCTTACTATTAAATTTCTGTATATATATATATATATCAGTGTTTCTCCATATCATTTTCTTTACAGATAATTGTTTCAGAATTCACTGTTTTTCTTTCACAAACCGGCATTCAAAATTACCCAGTTATAAGAAAGGATATTTGTTTTCCCAAATACACAGTATTGTTTTCTTCATTTCTATAATTAAGTATCTTTTGTCTCGAAAACAAACAGTCTTCCTTTCTAAAGTATAAGAATTATTTTTCTGTATTATAGTATTATATATATATATATATCATAATAGTTACAAATTCAATAGCACCATACAACATTTTATTATTTTTCCCTTTTAAAACAGTGCACAGTTAATAAGTACAAATTCTTCATGCACAAATTTTTCATTACTGCTATTTATTTATTCATTAAAGAAAATAATCTTCTTGCTATACAAGCAGTCTTATTTTTCAAGCCTAGGGTTTTTGAAATTTTCACATTCAAACCAAACCTTCATCTATTAAGTTTTCATTGGACGATAGCAACAAAAACATTAAGAGTAGCAATACATTGCAGACAGAACCTAGTTATGGCTTCAAACATCACAAACACTGGTAATTTAAGCTTAAACATTATCATTTTTCACAACAGGTCTTCAAACTTAAAACTTCGTTTCTTTTACAAAGTATCATAAACTCTCAGCATGCAGCCATTTTTGTTTTTAACTTTTGTGAAAACCTTAAAACATCCGATGATATATTTTATTACCATCAAATTAAGTACACAGGCATTCATTCATTCTGTAGAACAAACTAGAAAACATTCCGGTATCTTTTCAAGTTTTCTTTTATCACATCGACAGTAGAAAAACTCTAAAATAGAGTAACAATACAAGTTTGAAGCCGAGATCATAACCTTGAACAAGAAAAAAACAATTTGTGTTTTAGTTACACAAAAACTGTAGGTTAAATGTTCAACATTTTAACATAGAATGAAACCCTACCTTCAAAGTTCACATAGAATGAAAACGAGGTGTTTATAATTTCGACGGACTTCACACGAGCCGAAAACATTTCTTTAAACTTCCAAAACATCTACCATTATTCATTGAAAACATAGTATATACATTATCCAAGACTGTGAACGAGAAAAACCTTCCCCACGGTTATTATAGTTTCTACATTGAAATTCAAAACAACAAGGCTCATGCCTTTTTGGGTCGAGGTCTTATCCTCCCCGAGCCATTAAAGTTTGCAAACCCTACTCGACGTAAGACAACTCCTCAGAGTCAAACACAAGTTTTCAGAACACACACATGAAGGTCATGACTTCCATCTAACCAGAGTTACAAGGCAACCTCCGAGGCTTACCGGTCGGTGTAGCAGTAGCCAACTATCAAAACCTAGACTGGAGAAGCCACCAAACTTTTGCACCTGCAATTACATTGGAGATGTGGTTAAAAACACAACTATTACAGTATTTACGTTCGATTATGGAAGCTACAGGAAGGGTTTTTGAAGCACATTACCTTTAAAGAAACAAGAATGCCCATTTTATGCAATTATAAACTTTTTACACCATCGAATGCCAAGAAGGAGGAAACCCCTCTCTTTTCTTCACCACTGAGCAACCAAGAAAGCCGAAGAGAACACTCACTATCGGAGGACTTGGCCCTTTTACCCTGAAATAGCAAGTTGTGACTGTAACTTCTCATAGAGTCCAATTTTAAAAACTCTCAATAGCCCTAAGTTTTCAACACGAAGTTTGATCCACAGACAGTAACTAACAACCCTAGAAAACTACTATTGAATTGTCTAGAAAGCCGAGTATCTTATCAATCACCCTGAATCATTTAAAAACATCGGTCATTGTAAAATCGCCATGACTGTTTAAGTTCTCAAGCTATCAACTCATCACGGGTTTGATTCTTGGTACTCAACAGAAAAACATGTTAACAGAACCCTAAAGGCTCTCGGCCTGTCGGCCTTCTCCTCAGAGCCACTACCACGAAATGCCAAGGAAAGAATAAACAGTAAACACTATAATAAACATAGTGGAGGTAGGGTTTAACTTTCAACCATCGAAACCCTGCTAGATCAATGGAGGAGATCACAGGGGAAACTTCACGTACTCCAAGCAAACCAACTGTATTAAATGATACATCATTACCACTGCCACGAACGAGCCAGCGCAGATAACCCTCGAACCATTTTACTTACAACTCAACACAGGACTTGGGACGCCACTATACTATCACGTGATTTAGCCACTATGCTATCCACGGTGAAACTCCACTGCCTCGGTAGTTGTGAGTATTCAATTGCCAAGGAAATACTAGTACCTGCCTGCAGGTTACATTTATTGACGTTATCATTGCACTTTTATTTCACTATGCATATTATATGGTAAATCATGATACTCGACCTTGTAACAATATGGTATGGCAAGGTAAGGTATATAAAATTTGTAATGCTAGGGTTTTCAATAATGTCACGTAAATTGCACACACCATGTAACATATAATTATATTGCATAGGAATTTTGTTATACATTTATATATATTGCAATATATTATAAGGGTAAAACAAGGATTTGCACAAAGTCCATAAGTTAACAAATGAATAGGATAAAGTTGCAAAATAATTCCTAGAATAAAACAAATCAACTCTTGTTTAAAATTCATAGGTTCTATATAAAGGTTCACAAGTCATCATTTACCTTAAAATGCTTCTAGACATTACATTTTAGACTGAGGCTATTGCTCAAAATTTGCATCAATAGTATTTCTTTTACAGTAAAAAGGTGTACAAGAGTAGAAATTCATGGTTCCTATTCTGGATAAAGTTAGTGGCAGATAATACAGAGATTTCATTCAGTACTTATGATTTTTGAGTCTATTATTTCACTTACTAGGCTTTTGAAGATCTCACCTTTAACACTTATCACTTTAGGACCTTTTTAATCAGTAAGACATAGAAGAACACAGAAAACTGTCTTAGAACCTTTCAGTCACACATGATAAACACCTTACCTGTAAACTGCAACAAGAGTGAATTTACATGCTTTAGCATGATTGCTAAGTAAGCCTCGGCGCGTCCGTAGGACCCCTTCATCATCAACAAAAGTATATTAGTTAAAGATAGTCAAAAACATCAATCATTGCACTAAACATTAGAAGGTTGTAAAAGTATAGCTGTGTTTAAACAATATCAAAAGCATAGATTTAAAGCATCTATTCGGAAACTTTGCATCGTAAAAACCAGCATGGTAATTAATACAGCAGCACAACTTTTATGCAATTATCATTTCTGCACTGTTAGTATAGGCATTTATTGTTATGTCGAAAAAATTTAAATTTTTGTGATTTTTTGGGATGTTACACCTATCACATTAAATCTTTATAGAGGTTGGGATTTCTCCCATCTTGATTGAAGTTATGATTAGGTACCTATTGTACATGAATAAGTTAACTTATATCAGACTTATAAAAGCTTCATATTAGCATTGTTTCTAGTTATAATAAACATCACTTGAGATTTAATAAAGGATGGTATGGGATGCTATGTATTTGTGAGTGTTAGAGGATTCCAAAGGAGAATACTCTATAATACATTAATAACATCTACTAGATTTAAATAGAGTTTATGGTTCCAAAGAGAAAGCTAATGTACTCTAAAGAGATCATAAAACTTTATTAAAAAGATAAAAACACTTTATTTCTTCTATTATTGGTTTATAAAAGAAAAACAATATTATTAAAATAAGAATGAATTCTCATTAGTTGCAAAGTAAAATTGGTTTTTAAAAACACAATGAATAAAACAAATATATAATCTTAGAAGTATGAGAAAAACAAATATGTACTCCTAAAAGTATTAAAAATAGTGGTTGAAAAACACTTCATTTAAAATTTCCTTCTTGTATGTATATTAATTTTTTTACAACATTTATGGTCTTCATAACTAGATAGCTTATGAATAACCAAAAAACATTGAAAATCATTTTTATATGATTTTTTTATCATAAAAATAAAATAATAAATTATATCAATTATTATTAATTATAATAAATTTTAATACACCAAAATTAATATTAATGAAAATAATCATTCTCATTAACATGATTAATACAATTAAACATATCATTAAATAATGTAAAAACAAAACATAAAAGAAATGGCTTTATAATACCATGTATATTATATCACTTAAAAAACACACTATTCACTTCTTATAAGTCTTTCTCACTCTTATCATTGTGATATAGACAACTCATTACATTCCTTCCCAAAAGATGATCACATTCTCCTACACACTATATTATCACGATCTCTTCGTCTCAGTATGAAGTCCAAGCTAAGCCATTGTCCTACAAGCATGAATTTCTTATTGTACCATTCCAGTAGCCTAACCAATAGCACAAATATGCTTCGTTAGAATTGTAGTGTTTTGAAAAATAATAAAAACTATACAAAGTTGGAAATAATTGTATAAAAAGGAACCAATATTACAAATATACTTGGTTAAAATAGTAGTGTTTTGAAAAATAATAAAAAACTAATAGCACAAATATGCTTGGTTAGAATTGTAGTTTTGAAAAATAATAAAAACTATACAAAGGTGGAAATAATTGTATGAAAATGAACTAATATCACAAATATGCTGGTTAAAATAGTAATGTTTTGAAAAATAATAAAAAACTATACAAAATTGAAAATAATTGTAAAAAAGGAGTGAACATCAAAAGATATATTTTTTTAATAATATTTAGAAATTATCACTTCGTATGTATGTATATTTTTCATAAAATTATTTTTAAAAATATATATTATTTTTATTTATTAATTTTATTTAA
This sequence comes from Larix kaempferi, assembly GCA_027924585.1. Lineage (NCBI taxonomy): Eukaryota > Viridiplantae > Streptophyta > Pinopsida > Pinales > Pinaceae > Larix > Larix kaempferi. The sequence goes on from BSBM01000066.1 coordinate 5,279,561, forward strand.
TTAAATGAATTTAATTATTATTTTCGAAAGGATTAAAACAAACATTTGAATAATGAGATTTCATATTAATCATATGGTTGTAAAGTGCATTTCTTACATCATCCATTTAAATTTATCTCATCTTTAAATTTATTACTCGAGTAGGTATGAATTAAATCAAACGTTCATATGTTGTTATATTTTAAATTAGAGTTATATAAATGTTTGTAAATGATTAAATAAAATTACAAATTACATTTTTTCATTATGTTATTTGTTAATTAATATATAAAAATGGAATATATATATATATATATATATATATATATATATATATATATATATATATATATATATATATATATGCTTTAGAGTTAAATAAGGTGTTAGATATTTCCTAAAAAGTTAGAGGAGGATTTTTTTGATGATATGAAAACATTGAACATAAAATCATTTTCTCATCAAATACGTTGAGTATATTCACATTAAACAACAATTTCAAAATATTTAATAACCTTTCTAACCTTTTAACACATAACAACTTTCTTAATTTATAAATACGTAAAGAAAACCAAATGATAATAAAATATAATTACAATGTATAAATACTTAAGAAAAACCAAATAATAATAAAATATAATTACAATGTATAGTTTTTATTTAATTAAACATTTCTTTATTTAATATTTATATAAATTAAAATTAATACTTTATATAATAAATTGTTTTAGACAAAAATTAATATGAAATCTTACACTAATGGAACCTTTTGTACTAAATAATAATGAACTAATTAACTGCATCTTAATGAGACTAATAGATTAAGGAAGCTATATTAATATTTATATAAATTAAAATTAATACTTTATATAATAAATTGTTTTAGACAAATTTCTGTATATATATATATATATATATATATATATATATATCACACACACTAGTTAATTAATCACAATATGGACAAATAAATAGTACAATGGTAGAGAGGATTCGAATGCCTAAGGTGGTAATTCGAATTAGCCTCTTAGAGTGATCATAAGATCAATAGAGTGTCATCAAAGCACAACTAGGTGTCGTCATGATCATCGAAGCACAACTAGAAGTCTTCATCATCATCAATGGAGTCATCAATGCTCAATTCACTGTCAACCATCAGTCAAACTAACTTTGGTAGGTGTAACTAAGTGTAACTAATTGTAACTGAGTGTAACTGACTGTAAATGAGTGTAAACTGAAGACAACTGGACTGGTAGGTGAGAAAGCGCAAGTTGCTCCCTAAAATCAAGGAAGAAGGGCACATTAAGCAACTGGAGGGCTAAAAATGAATAGTGAGAAGCTCTTGGGGGATGGCTAACTGAGGGCTAGGTGCTGGACTGATGACTGGGATGCATGCAAAACCTAGAATGCATGCAAACCCTAAAAGTGCATGCATGACTGAAAATGTAAATGATCAAAATACTGGTGGGACTAGGATGGAGTATAGGAATATCCTAACAAATCTGACCATCAAACATCCATGGTCGAAATTGAAGGTATGATACAAAACAAATCTATTTCGATTCTGATAGATCCAGGTGCAAATCTGAGTTATATTTCACCTGCTTTAGTAACCGTTGCAAGTTAAAAGTAGAGAAATTTTATAATGCATGGTTAGTTCAGCTTGCAACAGGTACGAAAAGAAAAGTTATAGATTTTGTCAAAGATTGTGAGGTATTTATAATTTAGTTGAAAACACAAATTAATCTGAATGTTTTACCCTTAGGGTCATATGACTTGTTGATTGGTATGGACTGGCTTGAACAACATAGAGTTTTACTGAATTGTTATGAAAAATATTTTACCTGTTTAAATAATGAAGGTAACATTGAAACAGTAAAAGGAATTCATGGGAAGATTTCAGTAAGACAGATTTCGGCTCTACAAGTAAAGAGAGCTGCTAGAAAAGGCTGTAAAATGTTTGTTGTTAATGTTATTAATGACGAGTGTTCATCTAAAAAAAACAAGTTAAAACTAAAGGATATTCCCATCCTTAGGAAATTTTCTGACGTATTCCCGGAAGAAATTCTAGGATTACCTCTGAAAAGAGAACTTGATTTCACCATTGAGTTAGTACCCGGTGCGGTACCAAACTCGAAGGCTCCCTACAGGATGAATATTCTGGAGTTAAATGAGTTAAAATATCAGCTGAAAGAATTAATAGATAAAAACTACATAAGGCCAAGTGTGACTCCTTGGGGAGCACTAGTAATTTTTGTTAAAAAAAAGGACGATACCATGCGATTGTGCATTGATTACCGTCAGCTTAATAAAATGACAATTAAGAACCGATATCCCTTACCCCGCATAGATTATCTATTTGATCAAGTACGCAGAGCAGAGATATTCACTAAAATTGATTTAAGGTTGGGGTATCATGAGGTTAGAATAAAAGATGAAGACATATTCAAAACTGCATTCAGAACTCGACATGGACACTATGAGTTCGGAGTTATGCCTTTTTGGCTGACTAACACAATGACAGTTCTCATGTGTTTGATGAACAATGTTCAGCATAAATATTTGGATAAGTTCGTAGTGGTATTCATTGATGATATTCTGATTTACTCAAAAACTAAAGAAGAGCATGACTAACATTTAAAAATAATTCTACAAGTCTTAAGATAACATCAATTATATGCTAAGTTCAATAAATGTGATTTTTACAAGGATAAAATTCAGTATTTGGGTCATATAATTTCGAAAGATGGTATTTCTATTGATCCAGACAAGATAAAAGCGATTAATGAGTGGCCTATCCCTAAGGACGTAACTGATGTACGGTCATTCATGGGGATAACAGGTTATTACAGAAAGTTTATTGAAGGGTTCTCTAGAATTCCTAACCCCATCACTTTCTTGCAGAAGAAAGGGAAGAAATTCATATGGGATCAAAAGTGTCAAGAAAGCTTTAATAAGTTAAAAGAATTATTAACTATTGCACCCATCTTAAAAATTGTTGATCCTAATAAGGATTTCGTCGTATGCACTGATGCATGCAACGATGGACTTGGAGGGTTCTTAAGTCAGGAAGGTCATGCCATTGCTTTTGAGTCCAGGAAATTAAAATCCATGAAAAGAATTATGCAACTTATGATCTTGAGTTGACAGCCATAATACACGCACTTAAAATGTGGCGCCATCACCTGATCGGGAGAAAATTCATTCTAATGATTGATAATAAAGGCTTAAAGTATTTATTGGATCAAACAAATCTTAACCCAAGGCAAGCTAGGTGGTTAGCTTTCCTTAGCGAGTACGATTTTGAGATTCATCACATTAATGGTAAAGAAAATAAGGTTGCTGATGCCTTGAGCAGAAATTCCAGAATGAGTTTTGTGGCAGCAATTAGTACTTTTAAGACTGATCTGGAAAATCAGATTAGAGAAGGAATTAATCAAGATAAGAATTATCAAGATTTGCATGCTAAAGTGCCTAAAAATGTATCTGAAAATTTAATTACAGATTTCAGCATTAACAAAAAAGGCTTAATGACTTATAAAAACAGAATCTATGTACCAAATGAATCGACAGTTAAGCTGTTGATTTTTTATTAAGTTCATAAAAGTCCTTCTTCAGGACATCCAGGTTATCAGAAAAATGATAACTATGTTGAGAAAGGATTATTTTTGGCCCAACATGAAAAATGAAGTGGCTGAGTACATGGCTAGATGTTTTGATTGTCAGACAATTAAGGCTGAATATCAACATCCAGCTGGACTATTGCAGCCATTGCCAATTCCAAAATGGAAATGGGAGATTATAAGTATTGATTTTATCACTGGTTTGCCTAGAAATGAGAAGCAGAATGACTCAATTATGGTTGTTGTTGATAAACTTAGTAAAGTTGCTTATTTTATTCCTATTAAAACTACTTTCAAGGCTTCTAACATTGCAGATATTTTTATGAAGCAAATCTTCTGCTTACAAGGAATTCCAAAGGTAATCATTTCTGATCGAGACTCTAAGTTTATTGGAAATTTTTTGATAGCATTGTTTAAAGGTTTAAACACTAAGTTAAATTTCAGTACTTCTTTTCACCCACAAACTGATGGACAAAATGAAAGGGTGAATCAAATTTTAGAAGATATGTTAAGATTGTATGTGAAAGATCAGCCCTCTAAATGGGAGGATTATTTACACTTAGCTGAATTTGCATACAATAATCATTATCAAGCATCTACTAAGTTAAGTCCATTTGAAATTTTATATGGAAGGAAATACAACACTCCTATTTCTTGGGATAATCCTGTAGATTTATTAATGTTAGGACCAGATTTGTTGAAAGAAATGGAGCTAATCGTGAAACATGTACAAAGCAACTTAAAAGTTGCACAAGATAGGAAAAAACGTTATGCAGATATGAAATGCACTGAAAGAAAATTTCAGGTTGGAGACCATATTTTGTAAAGGTAAAACCCAAGAAAAGTTCTTTAAAACTTGGGAGTTGTGCTAAACTAGCACCAAGGTACTGTGGTCCATTCGAAGTCCTATCAAGGATTGGACCGGTTGCTTATCAGTTGGCATTGCCATCAAATTTAAAAATTCATAACGTTTTTCACATATCAGTTTTAAAGAAGTATGTGCATGATGCTACTCATGTGCTAAATTGGAATGACATACAGGTGGAACCCGAAGGAGATTTTCAGGTGGAACCAGACTGTATTCTCGACCGGAGGGAAATTATGCTTCGGAATCGCACCATAGGGTAGTTAAAGGTGCAATGGAAGCACCTTAGCCCTGATGAAGCTACTTGGGAACTGGAAAGTAATATGTGGGCAGCATATCCAGTTCTGTTCCATGAGGAACTTGCTGATGAATAAGCAACATTGAGGACAATGTTGAGCTTAAGTGAGGGTGTTTGTAACATACCCTCCTTGCTAAAAAACATTTTATGCTGAAAAAAATTATGTTAACTTTTATTGTAGAGTTTTATGTTGGATAGGTGTCCAAGGATGACTGTAATTTGCACAATATTTTATTATTTAATAAATAAAATAGGAGACAAACACCTAAGGGGACTATAGAAAGAGTGGTTACTGACCCACTAGGTGGAATGGAATCTGGGGTAGAAGGCAATGGACAAGTGGCAGCATCATGATGCAACTAACTAGCTGATGGTATGGGACAACTCCCTTAAAATGTGGTCATAGTGCCCTAGAAACTAGGACCGGAGCTTAAGGCTCATTTATTCCAAATTGACAACTAAAGAACTAGGCAGTCTATATAATAGCCATCAAATTATGAATTGAGGTTCATCACTTTTCCTGACGAGGAAATTTACCTTGGGGTTTTGCTGTGTTTGCACCCAAGAGATTTGATGAGGGGATATGTTAAGTTTTTTATCATGTTGTGAGTGTGCCAAACTCTATTGAGTTCAGGAGTTTGATGTTGAATGCTGAAGGCATGTTTTTACAGGAGTTTGATGCTGAGTGCTAAAGGCATGTTTTTACAAGAGTTTGATGCTGAGTGCTGAAGGCATTTTTTTACATGAGCTTGATGCTGAGTGCTGAAGGCATTTTTGAGTGCCGAAGTCATTTTTGAGTGCCTTGCTTCTACATAGATTCCATCTACTTAGTGGCTCAGTAAGCAGGGTCGGGGGTCCACAAGAAGCCAGCAGTTGGCTAGTTCTTCTGGAATAGGTTGGGAGTAACAGGCCTCCTTGGGTGTTTGTTGGCACTATCTTCAATTTACAGGTTCCATTATCTTTTCTAATTTCAAACATTTAAAGTTTCTAACTGCAAATAAATTTACTGTTTTATTTTATAAGTTTATTTAAACAAATGCATTTATTTCAGTTTCCGAGTAAGTTAAGATTCTGTATAGGAATGACTATGATTGAATAAAATAGTTCTTTGCATTTTTCCCCATGCAAGTGGATCTGCATCGTACTCTAGTACAGAGATTAGATTAAGTTAGATAGATAATTGATACGCAAATAGACATATGAATGAGAAGATCAAAATTTTATATTTATTTAAGTTTCTGCTTACTATTAAATCTCTGTATATATATATCATTGTTTTTCCTTATCATTTTCTTTACAGATAATTGTTTCAAAATTCATTATTTTTCTTTCACAAACCGACATTCAAAATTACCCAGTTATAAGAAAGGATATTTGTTTTCCCAAATACACAATATTGTTTTCTTCATTTTTATAATTAAGTATCTTTTGTCTTGAAAAAAAATAGTCTTCCTTTCTAAAGTATAAGAATTATTTTTCTGTATTATAGTATTTAATATATATATATATATATAGTTGCAAATTCAATAGCACCATACAACATTTTATTATTTTTTCCCTTTTAAATAGTGCACAGTTAATAAGTACAAATTCTTCATGCACAAATTTTTCATTACTGCTATTTATTTATTCATTATAGCAAACAATCTTCTTGTTATACAAGCAGAGTCTTATTTTTCAAACCTAGGGTTTTTGAACTTTTCACATTCAAACCAAACCTTCATCTATTAAGTTTTCATTGGACGATAGCAACAAAAACATTAAGAGTAGCAATACATTCCAGACAGAACCTAGTTATGGCTTCAAACATCACAAACACTGGTAATTTAAGCTTAAACATTATCATTTTTCACAACAGGTCTTCAAACTTAAAACTTCATTTCTTTTACAAAGTATCATAAACTCTCGGCATGCAGCCATTTTTGTTTTTAACTTTTGTTAAAACCTTAAAACATCCGATGATATATTTTATTACCATCAAATTAAGTACACAGGCATTCATTCATTCTGTAGAACAAACTAGAAAACATTCCGGTATCTTTTCAAGTTTTCTTTTATCACATCGACAGTAGAAAAACTCTAAAATAGAGTAACAATACAAGTTTGATGCCGAGATCATAACCTTGAACAAGAACAAAACAATTTTTGTTTTAGTTACACAAAAACTGTAGGTTAAATGTTCAACATTTTAACATAGAATCAAACCCTAACCTTCGAAGTTCACATAGAATGAAAACGCAGTGTTTATAATTTCGACGGACTTCACACAGGCTGAAAACATTTCTTTAAACTTCCAAAACATCTACCATTATTCATTGAAAACATAGTATATACATTATCCAAGACTATGAACAGGAAAAACCTTCCCCACGGTTATTATAGTTTGTACATTTAAATTCAAAACAACAAGGCTCATGCCTTTTTGGGTCGAGGTCTTATCCTCCCCGAGCCATTGAAGTTTGCAAACCCTACTCGACGTAAGACAAATCCTCGGAGTCAAACACAAGTTTTTGTAACACACACATGAAGGCCATCACTTCCATCTAACCAGAGTTACAAGGAAACCTCCGAGGCTTACTGGTAGGTGTAGCAGTAGCCAACTATCAAAACCTAGACTAGAGAAGCCACCGAACTTCTGCACCTGCAATTACATTGGAGATGTGGTTAAAAACACACGTATTACAGTATTTATGTTCGAGTATGGAAGCTACAAGAAGGGTTTTCAAAGCACATTACCTTTAAAGAAACAAGAATGCCCAGTTTATGCAATTGTAAGCCTTTTACACCATCGAATGCCAAGAAGGAGGAAACCCCTCTCTTTTCTTCACCACTGAGCAACCAAGAAAGCCGAAGAGAACACTCACTATCAGAGGACTTGGCCCTTTTACCTTGAAAAAGAAAGTTGCGACTGTAACTTCTCATAGAGTCTAGTTTTAAAAACTCTCAACAACCCTAAGTTTTCAACACGAAGTTTCATCCATAGACAGTAACTAACAACCCTAGAAAACTACTATTGAACTGTCTACAAAGCCGAGTATCTTATCAATCACCCTGAATCATTTAAAAACATCGGTCACTATAAAATCGCCATGACTGTTTAAGTTCTCAAGCTATCAACTCATCACGGGTTCAATTCTTGGTACTCAACAGAAAAACACGTTAACAGAACCGTGAAGGCTCTCGGCCTGTCGGCCTTCTCCTCATAGCCACTACCACCGAATGCCAAGGAAACAATAAACAGTAAACACTGCAATAAACATAGTGGAGGTAGGGTTTAACTTTCAACTGTTGAAACCCTACTAGATCAATGGAGGAGATCACCGGGGAAACTTCACGTACTCCAAGCAAACCAACTGTATTAAATGATACATCATTACCACTGCCATGAAGCAGCCAGCTCAGATAACCCTCGAACCATTTTACTTACAACTCAGCACAGGACTTCGAACGCCACTATACTATCACGTGAGTTAGCCACTATGCTATCCACGGTGGAGCTCCACTGCCTCGGCAGTTGTGAGTATTCAATTACCAAGGAAATACCAGTACCTACCTACAGGTTACATTTATTGACGTTATCATTGCACTTTTATTTCACTATGCATATTATATGGTAAATCATGATACTCGATCTTGTAACAATATGGTATGGCAAGGTAAGGTATATAAAATTTGTAATGTTAGGGTTTTCTATAATGGCACGTAAATTGCACACACCATGTAACATATAATTATATTGCATAGGAATTTTGTTATACATTTATATATATTGCAATATATTATAAGGGTAAAACAAGGATTTGCACAAAGTTCATAAGTTAACAAATGAATAGGATAAAGTTGCAATAATTCCTAGAATAGAACAAATCAACTCTTGTATAAAATTCATAGGTTCTATAGAAAGGTTCACAAGTCATCATTTACCTTAAAATGCTTCTAGACATTACATTTTAGACTCAGGCTATTGCTCAAAATTTGCATCAATAGTATTTATTTTATAGTAAAAAGGTGTACACGAGTAGAAATTCATGGATCCTATTTTGGATAAAGTTAGTGGCAGATAATACAGAGATTTCATTCATTACTTATGATTTTTGAGTCTATTATTTCACTTACTAGGCTTTTGAAGATCTCACCTTTAACACTTATCACTTTAGGACCTTTTTAATCAGTAAGACGTAGAAGAACATAGAAAACTGTCTTAGAACCTTTCAGTCACATGTGATAAACACCTTACCTGTAAACTGCAACAAGAACAAATTTACATGCTTTAGCATGATTGCTAAGTAAGCCTCGGGGCGTCCGTAGGACCCCTTCATCATCAACAAAAGTATATTAGTTAAAGATAGACAAAAACATCAATCATTGCACTAAACATTAGAAGGTTGTAAAAGTATAGCTGTGTTTAAACAATATCAAAAGCATAGATTTAAAGCATCTATTCAGAAACTTTGCATCGTAAAAACCAGCATGGTAATTAATACAGCAGCACAACTTTTATGCAATTATCATTTCCGCACTGTTAGAATAGGCATTTATTGTTATGTCGAAAATTTTTAAATTTTTGTGATTTTTTGGGATGTTACACCTATCACATTAAATCTTTATAGAGGTTTGGATTTCTCCCATCTTGATTGAAGTTATGATTAGGTACCTATTGTACATGAATGAGTTAACTTATATCAGACTTATAAAAGCTTCATAGCATTTTTTCTAGTTATAATCAACATCACTTGAGATTTAAGAAAGGATGGTATGGGATGCTATGTATTTGCGAGTGTTAGAGGATTCAAAAGGAGAATACTCTATAATACATCAATAATATCCACTAGATTTAAATAGAGTTTATGGTTCCAAAGAGAAAGCTAATGTACTCTAAAGAGATCATAAAACTTTATTAAAAAGATAAAACACTTTATTTCTTTTATTATTGGTTTATAAAAGAAAAACAATATTATTAAAATAAGAATGAATTCTCATTAGTTGTAAAGTAAAATTGGTTTTTAAAAGCACAATAAGTAAAACAAATATATAATCTTAGAAGTATGAGAAAAACAAATATGTAATTCTCGAAGTATTAAAAATGGTGGTTGAAAAACACTTCATTTAAAATTTCCTTCTTGTATATATATTAATTTTTTTATAACATTTATGATCTTCATAACTAGATAGCTTATAAATAACCAAACAACATTGAAAATCATTTTTATATGATTTTTTTTATCATAAAAATAAGATAATAAATTACATCAATTATTATTAATTATAATAAATTTTAATACACCAAAATTAGTATTAATGAAAATAATCATTATCATCAACATGATTAATACAATTAAACATATCATTTAATAATTAAACATATCATTGAATAATGTAAAAACAAAACATAAAAGAAATGGCTTTATAATACCATGTATATTATATCACTTAAAAAACACACTATTCACTTCTTATAAGTCTTTCTCACTCTTATCATTGTGATATAGACAACTCATTACATTCCTTCCCAAAAGATGATCACATTGTCCTCCACACTATTTTATCACGATCTCTTCGTCTCAGTATGAAGTCCAAGCTAAGCCATTGTCCTACAAGCATGAATTTCTTATTGTACCATTCGAGTAGCCTAACCAATAGCACAAATATGCTTGGTTAGAATTGTAGTGTTTTGAAAAATACTAAAAATTATACAAAGTTGGAAATAATTGTATAAAAAGGAACCAATATTACAAATATACTTGGTTAAAATAGTAGTGTTTTGAAAAATAATAAAAAACTAATAACACAAATATGCTTGTTAGAAATGTAGTTTTGAAAAATAATAAAAACTATACAAAGGTGGAAATAATGGTATGAAAATGAACTAATATCACAAATATGCTGGTTAAAATAGTAATGTTTTGAAAAATAATAAAAAACTATACAAAGTTGAAAATAATTGTAAAAAAGAGTGAACATCAAAATATATATATTTTTAATAATATTTAGAAATTATAACTTCGTATGTATGTATATTTTTCATAAAATCATTTTTAAAAATATATATTATTTTTATTTATTAATTATATTTAATTAAATGAATTTAATTATTATTTTCGAAAGGATTAAAACAAACATTTGAATAATGAGATTTCATATTAATCATATGGTTGTAAAGTGCATTTCTTACATCATCCATTTAAATTTATCTCATCTTTAAATTTATTAAGAGTAGGTATGAATTAAATCAAACGCTCATATGTTGTTATATTTTAAATTAGAGTTATTGAAAAGTTTGTAAATGATTAAATAAAATTACAAATTACATTTTTTTTAGATATTATCATTATGTTATTTGTTAATTAATATATAAAAATGGAATATATATATATATATATATGCTTTAGAGTTAAATAAGGTGTTAGATATTTCTTAAAAAGTTATATATATGCTTTAGAATTAAATAAGGTATTAGATATTTCCTAAAAGTTAGAGAAGGATTTTTTTTGGTGATATGAAAACATTGAATATAAAATCATTTTCTCATCAAATGTGTTGAGTATATTCATATTAAACAACAATTTCAAAATATTTACTTATCTTTTTAACCTTTTAACACATGACAACTTTAGTAATCTATAAATACTTAAAGAAAACCAAATGATAATAAAATATAATTACAGTGTATAAATACTTAAAAAAAACCAAATAATAAAAAAATATAATTACAATGTATAGTTTTTATTTAATTAAACATTTCTTTATTTAATATTTATATAAATTAAAATTAATACTTTATATACTAAATTATTTTAGACAAAAATTAATATGAAATCTTACACTAATGGAACCTTTTGTACTAAATAATAATGAAATAATTAACTCCATCTTAATGAGACTAATAGATTAAGGAAGCTAATAAAATGTGTTATAAAATAAAGAAGGTAAATATAAATTTTGATTTGATTAAAATATAATTATTAATAAAAAATAATATTAATAAATTAAATTTTATTAAAAATATTTTATTTAATTAAATTTTTATCATAAAATAAAAAATAAAAATTAATTATCTAAATAAATTTATAAAATAATTAAAAATAGTATAGATCAACTTTAAATTAAAATCAAACAAATAGTGAGAATATTAAATTTATAGAATAAATTTTATTTTAAAATATAAACTATTTAATATAAAAGAATTTATACCTCAAAAAATTTATCACTATTTCATAAATTCAATTTTAAATTAATTTATATTGATATACCTATAAAAAAAAATTAAAAAACTAAAATAATATATATATATATATATATGAGAACAGAACAACTAAATATATAGATATATAAATATATTTATATATAAGAACAGAACGGTGAGAAAATTTACGTAGTTGCTGCCCATGGAGCCCGTGAGGTCCTCTCGACTACCGACGTGCCGGCATAAGGTTCGCTCGAGCTGAGGGAAAACCAGAAATTAGTACGAAGAAAGGAAAAAAGGAACAAATCTATCTGTAAAGAGAATTCCATAAACAGTGTAGAACCCTTACATTTCTCATATTTTCGTATCAAGTAGAAACAGCGCTTCCATAGCTTGAGTCCTGGGTGCAGGATATGTCGCCTGCCAGATTCTTTGGAACCGAAAACCTGTGAGAAAAAGCCTGCCGGTGGCAACTCAGTAGCAGCCTTGCGGGACAAGCTCAGAATGAGAGGATTTCGGTTAGATCCGTTCCGAAGTACTCTAGAAGAAACCTGCAACGCCATACTAGACTGCCGTACAGCAATATCTTGCTGCTTTTCGATCTCCGGCTTTGAAGCATTACGTATTTCGGATGCAGAAATGGAATTCGCGGGCATCCCAAGAAGATACTTTGTCCCGTCCTTACGAACATTTCTCTCTGAGGAATCCTGAAATTCATTCGGATCTTCAGAGATTGAGAACAATGAGTCGGAGAAACCGGAGCTGTAGCGGCGTTGCATCACAGTCACTGTTAGGTCGTAATTTTGTAGAGCCTGTTTAACTTGAAGGTTGCCGTCAAATAAAATGTCACCTTCTCTAGATTCAGGATTTCTGTGCACGGGCTTCCTGTGGTTTTGAGTTGGCATGGCCTCTGCGGTGGATTCAAATTCGTAATTGCTTTCCATAACGCAGCCCCTGAATTTCTCTGCCAGTTTTTGTATTTCACCGCAATGTTCATCTTTAATAAAATCTGATAACAATTCAGGGCTTGTGGCGTTTACAATCGTGCTCGCCAAGAACTCGACTTCAGATTCCTCTGGATTGCATTGCGTTGAACTGATTGAGACTGTTCCAAACAAACGGGGCTCCATAATATTATGCTCCCGAACAACTGCAGAAACTAGGTCAGGATTTGGAAACTCAAAAGCTCTGGACATCACAGTAGAAATGGTTTCCATTGATGTATAATGATACTTGTGACTGTCCTTGTAGGGGAATTGCTACAACTTGGGCTCCCTTCATGAAGTTTGGCTAAGGGATTTAAGTAACAGCGCCGGACTATTTTAAGGCCGGCCCGCCGGCCGATTAAGAAGGCTTCGCTTCTTTTGGAAATATAGTTGAGTAATAGCTGGGCTAATGTTAGAAAATTGGAGATAAATCGGAATTCCGTTTAATCTGCTTTCGATCTTCAATCAATGAATAGAAGATTTAGTGATCAAAGTGCGAACGAACAAGATTTGCATGAAAGCACATCATAGAGCATTAATGTTAGTTCGAAAATTTAATGTTAAGAATTAAAATTCAAACCTATATGATTTCTTAGCATATGATTCGAAAGTATTTATTTATTTGGTTCCAGTTTGAATGATTTTGATAAAAAAAATTATTTAGAATTTTGATTTTAAATAATTTTTTGCACCGAGTGTAAATGAGGTGCTTACAACCCAGTATGTGGGAGATCCTGTAAGGATGTCATATGTCACATGTAACGTTTTCAAATGTAATAAAATGTAAAAAGTAATAGTATGGGGGAGATCCTGTAACGGATGTCACATGTCACATTTGTCACGTTTGTTGGATGTGTCACATTTGTCATGTTACCTTACAACCCAGTATGGGGGAGATATGTTGTAACGTTTGTCACATTTGTCAGGTTTGTCACACTTGTCAGGTTTGTCACATTTGTCATGTTAAGTTCAACCCAGTATGGGGGAGATGTTGTAACGTTTGTCACATTTGTCAGGTTTGTCACACTTGTCAGGTTTGTCACATTTGTCACGTTACGTTTCCATATCGGCTCATAACTTATAAAAAATCAAAAGTAATTAAAATTTTCATGTTGGCTCATAACTTATCAAAAATTAAAAAAAAATTAATAAATTAAAAGAGAGGGATCCAATTTCTTGAGGGGTAATTTTTTTCTTAATGTGTAAAAAATTTAAGATAAAATAAAAAAAATTACACCTCAAGAAATTGGATCCCTCTCGCTCCTTGATAGATCTGGGTTTGAGATGGATCTACCCTCGTTTTTTATTAAAATTAGATTCGGTGTAACATTTTTGTTATTTATGTTAAAGTAAATAGTATGTAGTAAAGTGATAAAAATGTTAGCTATTTATTTGATTTTTTCAATCTTGTATATTTGAATTAAAATGAATGTATACTAATTTATTAAAATTAGATTCGGTGTAACATTTTTGTTATTTATGTTAAAGTAAATAGTATGTAGTAAAGTGATAAAAATGTTAGCTATTTATTTGATTTTTTCAATCTTGTAGATTTGAATTAAAATGAATGTATACTAATTTAATATATAATTTTTTTATATATTTTGTTGAAAATTTGTTGCTGAAAACTTAAATTCAAAACTAGATAATTTCTTAACATATAACTCAGAAATATTTATTTATTCCTAATATTCTATTTTGAGAGATCAAGATTTTTATTAGAAATTTTATTAAAAATTAGAATCAATGTAACATCTCATCATTTTGATTTTAAATGAATTTGTATTTAAATTAAAATCAATGTGGGTGATGATGTTATTTATGTTCATGTAAATAGTAAATTTATAAAAAAATTAGGTGTAGTCTATAATATATGTCAATTCGAATAAAAGTTGAAAATATCTAATGTGGATTTATGATTAAAATATTTAATGTGGATTTATGATTAAAATTTAAATAAGTTAAATTAGTAGCAGAGATGTTGTTTATATCTTCCTTTTAAAAATAGTTTAATATCATAATTTATAAATGTTTTAATTTAATAGTTGTACCATAGTTTAATGTTAAATCTAAAGTTTGACAAGAAAATAATTGGATAATAAATAAGAAGTGGGTAAGAAAATGCCATTGTCATTTCAAAATATCAAATTTATATTAAATACTTAATGTTGAAGGTGTTAAATGTGTTGTAGTTTATCGATATTTTACAAAATTTGAACTACCAACAAAAAAATATGAATGTGCGACCACTCACCGCTTACACAGGTCAATAAAACTTTATATATATAATAGAATAAATATTAAAAACACAATAAAAACATAGAATAAAAGCTCCCTATAGTAAAAACCAGTAGGAGTGGCATGTTCAAAAGGAATATGAAGGCATCATTTGGAAAATCAGCTATCCTTCCTACGAGATCCACATTAAAGGAAACAATTTAGCTGGAAAAGGAAACAATCCAGTTAGAATTGAGCATATCAGACATGAAACTCTATTAGATACAAAGTAAAGAACGAATGGATTTTAAAAGCTTGGCAGAAGATTTTGGAAAGAACTCTTGATGTATTTTTTTTATTATGTTTTTGCTTATGATTTGATCGAATGTTATTTAGTTTGACATAGCATTTAATGCTACGCATTAGTGAATGTAAGCCTTAAAGGAACATTATTTAAACACTTAATCTATGTTAAGTGATAAGTGAACTTGAAGAATGTAACTTTTTTATTCGAATGTTATTTAGTTTGACATAGCATTTAATGCTACGCATTAGTGAATGTAAGCCTTAAAGGAACATTATCTAAACACTTAATCTATGTTGAGTGATAAGTGAACTTGAAGAATGTAACTTTTTTATTTTCAATAAAGTTATGATTTTTTTTTAAAGCAACTTAGATAGAGTTCATCCCAAATCTTCTTAATTAGACTAAACCGAAATGTAACTAGTGATGTAACCTACCTAGAACTTGAAACATTTTATGTTGTGGAAAAACATTACTTTAAAAGTTATTGTAAAGTTTTATGTTGTTGACCAAGGATGGTCAAGGATGCTTGCAAATTGAATATTTTTATTATTTAATAATTAAAATAGGAGACAACTATCCAAAGAAGATTGTTGAAGAATGTTCACTAACCCACTAGGAGGAATGGACTGGAGTAGAAGGAAAATTGACAAGTGGCATAAACTACACTCACTTTCTAGCTAATGCAGGAGGCAACTTACCTAAAAATGTGGTCATGTTCCCCAAGGAAGGTGGAACTGAGCATGTGGCTCATTAAATGTTAAAAATGACCCAAAGACCTAGGCAATATTATATCCATCAAATGAGTAGGAGGCTCACTAGTTTATGCCTTGTGGATAGCTAGATACTGAAAAATTTAAGCACACAAGAGGAATTCGATGATGGGAAAGCTAAAGTGAGTTTTTTTTTTGTAAATAAAAAACTATATTACTGCTTTGAAACCAAGTACATAACACTCTTACAGAGCCTTCATCGACTTACAGTTCACACCCATTTTCAGCAAAACAACAGGGATCCATAAACAGACTGGCCCCAGTGACAACACCAAAATCCTAGATACATCATACCTCAGATAATAGTCAATACCATGCTATAATTCCCATAGAAGAAGGAAAAATAGCCAAATAGGTCAACAGAAAACCTAGAAACAACATACCAAGTTCAAGGAGCAGCTTCACCGATGCTTCCCTCCACCACCTTTTGTTTTCCTTTGTCATTCGCCTCCTCCTTCTTGTCCACCTACTGCTTCTGTGCAGAGATATGCTTGTGCCGATTGCTCGGGCCAGCATGCTCAGCCTTCTCCATCCCAGGATATAAGAAAGTCAAACCCAGTTTTTTGGCAATCGCATCAATCTTGAGATGCATCAGGAGGGAATCAACATTGTGCGCCTTCCAAGAATGAACTGGCTCCTCATCTCCCTGGTGCTTGTTCAAGCTGGACATTGTGACATGCGCCAGTAAGTTTTTCATGACCCAGTAAACCATAATCATGCGATCGTAGGCAGAAGCTTTGCCTAAAGTGGTGCCTAGGTCAACCACCCACTCCTCAACCTCGCGACGAAGGTTCTCGACTGGAATTGTCCTCACCATGTCCCACAACTACTTCTCGATATGGTCTAATTCATCCCAGACTAGAGAGGGAATGAACTGACGAAATAACAGAGAAACCTCCTGGGCCTGGGATTGGGCCCTTGTGACCCGACCTTTATCACCACCCACCTCTACTGAAATTTTTGCTTTTCCCCTCATCCTTCCAGAACCAGAGCCTAAGACAGTCTTAGAACAGGCACAACGCTTAGGATCCATCACCCTAGCTCTGAAACTATCTAGCAGGCGAACTAAAGAAAACCTGTCACAAATACGCTCCCAAAGAGACCTTACCAACCACACAAGGAAGATCGATCTGGAAGCATAGAAAAACTCTACCAGGAAAGCTCTCCACTGTGCGGTGATATATATCCATAGAATTCATTAATGGTCAGCCCGCAATGCTTCGTTCATTCTCCAACTTGTACAGCTTTACAATCATGGAAATGCTCTCCCCATTAACGATCATTAAAATGATACTAATGACCAGATAAGGTGGATGATACAGATCTATCCTTTCTCTCGTTCCTTGCCTGAACTTGTACTCTATCATACTCATTTTGGTAGTTGAAATGTAGATATGTGTCATTCCTCACGTGGTATCCCATGATGATTTGACTCTCCATTAAACCTTCCCAACCACCCCCTGTTGAAATCGTGGGAAGGTGAGGCTCCATTAGCGTTCTGTCTGCATTTTTTGAATTCAGTGCTGGCAAGGTGGCAACAGTTCATGGCCCAAGTGTCATGCCGATAATATTCCATGGTTCCAATAGAGAGGGCCCCACTTCAAGCAATGCCCTGGTTGGCCAAAAGGTACGCAACCTTATTTGCTTCCCGTCTGACGTGGCTAAACATGATGGCATTGTGACTGGAGAGAAGGGTTTTCAAATGTTCCATCTCATGCAGAAGCCACCAACTGGTAGTGATTTTGGCTGGGGATTGGTCGCTAAACATCTTCTTAGCCATGTGGATGATTACATGGGAGTCCCCCTCAAGGATTGTGGGGAACTAGCCTTCTCTGACCATCCAAGTGAATGCCCTGAATGAGACCCTCCAATTTAACCGAATTGTATGACTCGAGGCCTAAGTAACCGAAAAAAACTTTCATGATATTTTCGGAAGCATTCCTGCATACACCACCGAATCCCTCCACTCCCGGATTGCCACGAGAAGGACCATTGAAGTTTACTTTGAAAACCTGCTACATAGGAGGGGAACAAAAATTTGGACTAGAAGGATGGAAAACCTTGGCTGTAATGCGAAGACCCTCTAGATCAGATCTGCTTAATCCCAAACCCACAACAATGTGATGTTCCCCCTCCGAGAGGTCTCTATCATTGTCCCCCCATGGGATGCTTCTTATTGTTTCTTTCATATTGTTTACCAGCCTCCTCCAGATTTCTTCTAAGTTGTGCTTTTTATCCCTGAAGATACAGTTGTTTCTTTCATTCCAGACATTCCATATTACCATCCCAGGGAACATCTGCCACAAAGTCAAAATGATCGGATTCAAGAAGGATTTAGTGTTTCATTCCTTAATGGTCTGGTCCGGGTGACCTCTTACCCGATCTCTTTTCCTAAATATCATAGCTCCTCGATCCCAAAGCGAGGAAGAGAAGGAACAATTGTCCAACAAGTTCCTTAAGGATTCTTCAGAGAGGAGGCATAAGGGACAACGATATGGTGTGTGGATCCCTCTTTTCCTTAGATTTTCGCTTGTCAGAATCCTTCTCCAGACAACCAACCAACAGAAGTCTGCAATTTTTTGCCAAGGATTCATCCCCCAAATCTTCTTCCAGTTGATAACGTCCCCTTCTTCACTATTGATTCTGATATCATAAGCTTCCTTTATACTGAAAATACCTTTCTAATTATATCTCCGGTGGAGATTATCAGGACCTACTTTGAAGTGAATAAATCGCTCCAGGAGAGTGGTCTCGAAAGCCAGAAGATCCTCATCATTTATTAAACCCTCCATCCATCTGCGATCCATCCATTTGCTATGACTGTCTACCGGGACCTCCTCCCAATAGTTACATACTTTGGATTTACCTTCTGTCATCCCTCTAGCCCTAATATTCTGCCACCTTGGATCGTCTCCCAGCTTAGGAAGCTGATTCCACGAATCATCCCAGAAGTTTGCTAATTCACCATTATAGACTTCCCAAAAGCTGTGGTTTTGAACTAATTTTTGACCGGCGAAATCTTTTAAACAGATATGGGAACCATTTCGTACCTCATTGAAATAGATCAGATGCCCCATTGGGTTGTCCCTAGCGTATTTCACATGCTAGAGACGTGCCCATGGTTCCAATTTATAATTTCACCATCTCCACCATATTTTGGATCCATAGACTTCACTTAGAATCTCAGGATATCTAATGAAAAGACCCCCTTTATCCTTGGGTCTCCAGATTTTATCCCAATCGGCCAAGGAAAACTTGGACTTATCCTCCCTGCCACCCCAAAGAAAATTTCGCTGAATACTACTTATTTCTTTTAAGACCGACTTTGGGGCTGAAAGCATCGAAAAGAGATATACTAGCATTGCTTGGAGAACAAACTTGACCAAAATCAGTCTACTGGGGAGATTTAAAGGCCCGAGAGTCCAAATAGACAACCTTCTCTGAATCCTATCGATCAAGTCTTGCCAGAAAATCTTTCGAACAGTACCTTCCGAGAAGGGAACACCCAGATACTTGGGGGGGAGATATCCTTTTGCAAAGCCTAGAATCCTGAGGATATTATGTTGGGTTATTCCAACAATGTTAAAGAAGAACACTTGTGACTTATTAGGATTAGCTTCGATCCCTGAGGCATTCGCAAAAATATTTAATCTATTTTTGAAGACATGAGCTTCTTGGAGTGAAGGGTGCCCCATTAACATGGTGTCCTCAACAAATTGTTGGTGTGTTTGCTTTTCCATCCCAGTGTGGAGTTGAAGACCTTTGATACCACCTTCACCAGCTTGGCTCTACAAGAGCCTACTCATCCCTTCAACCATTAAAATGAAGAGAAAGGGAGAAATGGGATCACCTTGGCGAATACCCCGGGAGGCCTCCAAGAGTCTAGAGGGAGAGTCGTTAAGTAAGATAGAGAAAAAGGGTGTGGAAACCAGATTCATAATCCAGTTCACCCAATTCCTATCAAACCCAAAGGCTTCCAAGATGTTGCACATATACTGCCAACTTAGCTTATCATAGGATTTTGATCTGTCCAATTTGATTAACATGCTAGTTTTCTTAGTGA
Source organism: Larix kaempferi (assembly GCA_027924585.1). Taxonomy (NCBI): domain Eukaryota; kingdom Viridiplantae; phylum Streptophyta; class Pinopsida; order Pinales; family Pinaceae; genus Larix; species Larix kaempferi. The sequence continues at coordinate 5,299,852 of BSBM01000066.1, forward strand.
GTTTCAAGGAGTGAATAGTTTCTTGAACCAAAATGATACCATCCACAATTTGTCTGCCTTCAACAAAACCCGACTGCTTCGGGATGATATGGATGGGGAGCAGAGGCTTGAGCCTATTTGCAATTACCTTAGTAATAATCTTATAAATAACGTTACAGAGGGCTATAGGTCTATACTTACCAAGGGTATCAGCTCCTTCCTCCTTCGAAATTAGAGATAGAAAGGTCACATTAAAAGCTTTTAAAACCCCACCACTCCTACGGGATTCCTCCACAATTTCAAGAACCTCCTCCTTGATCATATCCCAGAAGAAATGGAAGAATTTGCTAGTAAAACCATCCAAACCTGGAGCTTTCCCCAAAGCCATATGTTTCATCGCTTCCTCAACTTCCTACATAGAGACTGGTTTTCCCAACAACTCATTATGCTCCCTGGTGACAAGTCTGGGGATGAGGCGAGTGATTTGGGAAATATCATTGCTTCGATCATACTGCTCCCTTCATGAAGTTTGGCTAAGGGATTTAAGTAATAGCGTCAGGCTATTTTTAAGGCCGACAGATTAAGAAGGCTTTGCTTCTTTTGGAAATATAGTTGAGTATTAGCTGCGCTAATGTTAGAAAATTGGAGATCAATCAGAATTCCATTTAATCTTCTTAGGATCTTCAATCAATGAATAGAAGATTTAGTGATCAAAGTGCGAACGAACAAGATTTGCATCAAAGCACATCATAGAGCATTAATGTTAGTTTGAAAATTTAATGTTAAGAATTAAAATTCAAACCTATATGATTTATTAGCATATGATTCAAAAGTATTTATTAATTTGGTTCTATTTTGAATGATTTTGATAAAAAAATAAAAAATTAGAATTTTCATTTTAAATATTTTTTTTATTAAAATTAGATTCGATGTAACATTTTTGTTATTTATGTTAAACTAAGTAGTATGTAGTAAAGTGATAAAAATATTAGCACTTCAATTGATTTTTTTAATCTTGTAAATTTGAATTAAGATGGATCTATAACAGTTTAATATATAAATCTATTATATATTTTGCTGAAAAATTGCTGAAAATTTGTTGTGGGAAATTAAAATTTAATCCTAGATAATTTCTTAGCATATAACTCATAAATATTTATTGACTTGTAATATTCTATTTTGGAACTACAAGATGACACCTGGTCCATGGGACTGGAGGAGAGGGGCACCCCTAGCACTATCCCGATGTCCTGAATCCAACGGAGTCAACGGTTTGTCGATTTGAGGAGCGGTCGTCATTCTATGGCTCGTTCCGTCTCGCATCCAAAAGGCCTTCAGGGACACCTACTGGATACCTACTAGGGGCATATAATTCCATCCATGCAACAAAACTGGGTTCCGGGGAGTCGTGTAAGTGTGTCTAGGAAGGTTCCAACTAGGAACGCTATCCATAAGTTCCCGGTGGATGATTTTGCAAATATAACCCCCTTGTGCAAAAATTGCACACTCCCTTAACGAGCAAAACCCTAGCTTCCAAAATAGACCTACAAGATGATAACTGGGCCATGGGAACACCGAAGAGGGGATCCCCTCACACTATCTCGATGTCCTAAATCCAATGGAGTCGACGGTTTGTCGATCCGAGCCATGGTCGTCATTCTATGGCTCATTTCGTCTCTCATCCAAAAGGCCTTTAGGGACACCTGCTAGATTCCTACCAGGGGCATAGAATTCCAACCATGCAACAAAATCGGGTTTCGGGGAGTCCTACAAGTGTGTCTAGGAAGGTTCCAGCTGGGAACGCTAGAAATAAGTGCCCGGTTGTTGATTTTGCAAATTTGACCCTAATGTGCCAAAATTGCACACTCCCTTACTGATCAAAACCCTAGTTTCCAAGATGGAGCTACAAGATGACACCTTGGCCATGGGACTAGAGGAGAGGGGTGCCCTTGAACTATATCGATGTCCTGAATCCAATAGAGTTGACGGTTTGTCGATCCGAGCCATGGTCGTCATTCTATGTCTCGTTCCATCTCACATCCAAAAGGCCTTCAGGGACACCTGTTGGGTACCTACCGGGGGCATAGAATTCCAACCGTGGAACAGAACCGGATTTCGGGGAGTCCTACTAGTGTGTCTAGGAAGGTTCCAGCTGGGAATGCTAGCCATAAGTTCCCAGTTGATGGTTTTGAAAATTTGACCCCAATGTGCAAAAATTGCACACTCCCTTATTGAGCAAAACCCTATTTTCCAAGATGGACCTACAAGATGACAGCTAGGCCATGCGATCGGAGGAGAGGGGCAACCCTATCACTATCTCAATGTCCTTAATCCAATGGAGTTGAAGGTTTGTCGATTTGACCCACGGCTGTCATTCTATGGCTTGTTCCGTCTCGCATCCAAAAGGCCTTCAGGGACACCTGTTGGATACCTACCGGGGGCATAGAATTCCAACTGTGCAACAAAACCAAGTTCTGGGGAGTCCTGCAAGTGTGTCTAGGAAGGTTCCAGCTGGGAACACTAGCCATAAGTTCCCGGTGGACGATTTTTCAAAGTTGATCCCCGTGTGCAAAAACTGCACACTCCCTTACTGAACATCTGGTACGTTGATGCTTTAAATGATGAACTCTTTCCTTTATGGCATTATAGGGATGCTTACCCTCCATTTAATGGCAACATTAATCAGTTAATGGCTTCCATGTTCGAAGCATAGACAAAAACCTTGTCACATTACAAAATCCTTGCAACATCATATAAATTAATACGGGAGGCTGCCAATATGATCTCAATTTATGAGAAGCTTCCACGTAGCAATAATTTATACTCTGTATAAAGTGAATATTATTACTTGTTTTAAAATTTGTTTCCCTCGGTTAACCCCATTTTGTAGATCTGTGCTGGCTATCGTTTTTAGGGATTTATCTCGCCCAATTCTGTGACCATTTTCCGTTAGATTGTGTGAAAAAATACAGCATTTATTTCCCTCAACCTAGCTCATTTTACCTCTTCCTAGTTCAAAGGCGCTCATGCTCCTCTGTTTAAAATCACATAAATTTTGGACCGAGATATCGATGATGTGCAAGCAGGATCGACCAACTGTCTGGTCTGAGTCCTAAAAAGACCGAAATACTCCACTCAACCCGCTTAAATGAATTTGAGAAATAATACCCTTGTGACTCTATTGGGTTAGTTTCGACGGTTAAAAATTTCAGGTGGGTAGGCGATAAAATGTTGATCGATCTCTAGTCCACCTATAAAGTTGAATCAGATGGTGCGAAACTAGAATCAAAATATGTACCAGTTCTAAAACCAAAGTAAGTAGTTTAAGTATAACTCTTACCTACAGAAGATTGCCCAGTGACCATAATTCCTATCAGATTAAGTGGCAAGTGCAGACCAGACTGAGAGAACCTAACATAAACTCCAAGAGAAAAAGGTGAAGAGGGGGAACTCGTTCATATTTGCATAGCTGGGCATTTTTCTTTAATATTAGTTTTTTTTTTATAAGTTTTGAAGAGAAGCTTGAGTTCCTAGTAATGTTTATCATTTTGTTTTCAAACAAAAACCACCCATGGAGAGTGGAGATGCTACACTGGATGAATGTCATATTTGTCAGGAAGAGGACAACAAAGGACATATGGAGAATCCCTATGCCTATTCTGGCACCTTGAAGGTAGGGGTTTATGGTTTAGGGGACAGATAAGAATGAAATGTTTATCTTTATTTAATGTTTATCTTTATCTTTATTTTATTTTGGAAACTAGGTTTTTGCTCAGTAAGGGAGTGTGCAATTTTTGCACATGAGGGTCAAATTTGCAAAATCATCAATTGGGCACTTATGGCTAGCATTCCTAGCTGGAACCTTCCTACACACACTTACAGGACTCCCCGGTATCCCACCGTACTTTGGTTTTAGAACCGGTGCATATTCTGATTCTGGTTTCGAACCATCTGATTCAACTTTATAAGTGGACTAGAGATTGATCAACCTTTTATGGCCTACCCACCTGAAATGTTTAACAGTCGAAACTAACTCGATAGATTCACAGGGGTATTATTTCTCAAATTCATTTAAGCGGGTTGAGTGGAGTATTTCGATCTTTTTAGGACCCTGGCTAGCCGGTTGGTCGAGCCTGCTTTCACATCATTGATATCTCGGTCCAAAATTTATGTGATTTTAAATTAATTTCCTCAATGATTTTAAATGTGATTTTATGTAAATTTCAGCCATCGTCCAAGTGGCTTGCATATGCATCTAGAGTTTAATTGTAATCATTCATGTCACATCCAATTGAATTTTAATGGGTCCAATTGAACTTTAATGGAGTCTGGGTTCCCATGCTCCCATCAAATTAGGCCCATCACTGAATGAAATGAAGCTAGCTAAGGTGTTGAATTTAAATAATTCATGTCTTGTCCAATTGAATTTTAATGGAGTCACTGAAGCTATCCAATGCAGCCATTGATGGTTACTCTATGGCTGTCAAATTAGGCCCGTGACTAACTGAAGCTATCTAACTCTATGGAAATCAAATTAGGCCCATCACTAAATGAATCTATCTAATGCAATAGTTGTCGGTTAATCTATGATACTAATTGAGTCATTTGATCTTTATTTTATTTTGGAAACTAGGGTTTTGCTCAAGGGAGTGTGCGATTTTTGCACAAAGGGGTCAAATTTGCAAAATCATCCACCGAGCACTTATGGCTAGCGTTCCCAGTTGGAACCTTCCTAGACACACTTGCAGGACTCCTTGGAACCTGATTTTGTTGCATGGTTGAAATTCTATGCCCCCAGCAGGTGTCCCTTAAGGCCTTTTGGATGCGAGACGGAATGAGCCATAGAATGACGATCGTGGATCAGATCTACAAACTGTCAAATCCATTGGATTCAGGACATCGAGATAGTGCTATGGGTGCCCCTCTCCTCTGGCCCATGGCCCAAGTGTGATCTTGTAGGTCCATCTTGGAAACTAGGGTTTTGCTCAGTAAGGGAGTGTGCAATTTTTGCACATTGTGGTCAAATTTACAAAATCATCAACCAGGCACTTATGACTAGCGTTCCCAGCTGGAACCTTCCTAGACACACTTGCAGGACTCCCCAGAACCCAGTTTTGTTGCATGGCTGTAATTCTATGCCCCCGGTAGGTACCGAGTAGGTGTCCCTGAAGGCCTTTTCGATGAGAGATGGAATGAGCCATAGAATGATGATTGTGGATCAGATCGACAAACCGTCAACTCCGTTAGATTTAGGACATCGCGATAGTGCAAGGGGTGCCCCTCTCTACCGGTCCCATGGCCTAGGTGTCATCTTGTAGGTCCATTTTGGAAACTAGGGTTTTGCTCAATAAGGGAGTGTGCAATTTTTGCACACGGGGGTCAAATTTGCAAAATCATCCACTGGGCACTTATGGCTAGTGTTCCTAGCTGGAACCTTCCTAGACACACTTGCAGGACTCCCTAGAACCTGGTTTTGTTGCACGACTGGAATTCTATTCCCCCGGTAGGTATCCAGCATGTGTCCTTGAATGCCTTTTGGATGCAAGATGGAACGAGCCATAGAATGACGATCGTGGCTCGAATCGACAAACCATCGACTTCGTTGGATTCAGGACATCGGGATAGTGCTAGGGGTGCCCCTCTCCTCTAGTTCCATGGCCCAGGTGTCATCTTGTACGTCCATCTTGAAAGCTAAGGTTTTGCTTAGTAAGGGAGTGTGCAATTTTTGCACATTGGGGTCAAATTAGCAAAATCATCAACTGGGCCTTTATGGCTACATTCCCAGCTAGAACCTTCCTAGACACACTTGCAGGACTCCCTGAAACCCAATTTTTTTTGCACGGTTGGAATTCTATGCCCTCGGTAGGTATCCAGCAGGTGTCCCTGAAGGCCTCTTGGATGCGAGACAGAACGAGCCATAGAATGACGACCGTGGCTTGGATCGACGAACCGTCAATTTCATTGGATTCAGGACATCAAGATAGTGCTAGTGGTTCCCCTCTCCATTGGTCCCATGTCCCAGGTGTCATCTTGTAGGTCGATTTTGGAAACTAGGGTTTTGCTCAGTAAGGGAGTGTGCAATTTTTGCACATGAGGGAAATTTGAAAAATAATCCACCGGGAACTTATGGCTAGCATTCCCTGCTAGAAACTTCCTAGACACAATTGCAGGACTCCTCAGAACCTGGTTTTGTTCTACGGTTGGAATTCTATGCCCCCGATAGGTACCCAGCAGGTGTCCCTGAAGGCCTTTTGGATGCGAGACGGAACGAGCCATAGAATGATGATCGTGGCTTGGATCGACAAACCGTCGACTCCATTAGATTCAGGACATCGGGATAGTTTTAGGGGTGCCGCTCTCCACTGGTCCCATGGCCTAGGTGTCATCTTGTAGTTCCATTTTTGAAACTAGGGTTTTGCTCAGTAAGGGAGTGTGCAATTTTTGCACACAGGAGTCAAATTTGCAATATCATCCACATGGCACTTATGGCTAGCATTTCCCTTCTAAAGCTATGCCAACAATCTTGTTAAAGCAATAGAATGTTACTAAACGTCAACAGAGCTAGGCATTAATTCAATGCACAATTTTCATTTCGTTTTGGAATAGATGTATTGCAACTAATGACATGTCCTTTCAATGCATAATTTTCACTTCGTGCCTCCAATTTCATTTTGGTCAAGTGTCTCAAGGAGAGATGGAAAATTCATCCTTGGGAATAATAACCAAACCAAGCAACAAAATTGAATGTTATAATTTTTGGAAATTGTGTTTGGGATAGACCAACATGAGCGCATTGTCCATAAATTCTCATGCAAACTTTTTATGAATTTGACCTTTTAGGTTTTGTGCACTATAAATAAGTGTTGAGGAATAAACATGGTTGGGGGGGTGATGGATTTAATTCCAAACTTAACATTCTTGAGCTCAAACACCATGGAAGAATCACTCTCATAGGAGTATTTGGAATTCAAGTTGAATATTGACACCATGATCAAGTCTTGGGTGTCTAGGTTTCTAGGTTTTTGGGTGATGAAATTAGGTATCTAACAGTTATATTTGTGTGGATGATGGATGAGAATCTTATGGTGAAAAATGGGATGGTGATGGTGAAAACATGGGTAGGAAGAGGACGACGGTGATGTTCATGGTGGCATGGCGATGGAAACAATGACCATGGGGATAGTGATAATGAGCATGAAGATGGTGATGGTGCTAGTGAGCATGAAAATGGGCATGAGGATGCAGATATTATGGTTTACTTAGATGGGAGAAAAAAACAAAGAAAAAAAAATTCATGACGAAACTGCAATTTATCAAGTTGTACCATGTCTATGCAATTTATCAATCTATCAAGCTATCAATGTATGGCTACAATAGTCAAAATATTAATGTCAATACTCAATGAGACGATGAAACAAAACCATAGCATACATGTACACCACATACCTATAACATAGTACATAATAAAGCATGCAAACCACATACCAGATTACCTACCTATGGTCAGTCGACTAGACCATCAGGATCACCTCGAATACCAATGGTTTCCTTTAACCTCTCATGCCTGGAATAAGGCAATAAGTATCAGTCCTTTGATGAGTTCTTCCTTGGGATTGTTTGCAGCTGAAGGTTTGTGCCAATAACTAAGTTTGTATAATGGTATACAATCTCACCCGGTCTATAATATTCATATATATACCCTTTTCTATTTGCTGAGTGGGAAACCTGGTTCAAATATTCTCCCTTTATAACCATCGACCCAATCAGAAAATCATTGGCCTTAGAGTCCCATAATGGGACATTTAGGGTTTTCTTCCCCTCTAAGCAATGTGCCAGCCAATAGTCAGTGCGCCATGCATTGCGTATCGGGGCAACCACTGCATATATTTTCCTTGGAGAAAATACAGTTCCAACGTTTCAGTCAACTAATTAGACACAAATAGTTGTCAAAAATATAAAAAATATACACAGCTAATTAGACACAAATAGTTGTCAAGAATATAAAAATATTAATCGAACCTGGTTGTATGAGATCTAATATGTGGTCATAGTCTGGTGAAATACTTGATTGGTCCTCCTCCAACTGGGATAATTCTGTAGCTATTCGTCAACCAATGGGGAGTGATACACGGTCGCATCTATCAACCCAATACATAGATTCACATTCGTCCCATTCACCACTACTACATGGAGAACAAAAGCATGATAGTTTCCTTGTCCACATTTCAAGTATAGCATTGTCCGACGTTCTAACTGAATGAAATGCACGATTTCCTTGGATGGTCTTGCACTCATATAGCTATGATCGATCTACATCCACCACCTCCGAAAAATATATATGTACATGTGATTTCCTGGTTGAGTGATCTTCCTTCCTTCTTGCTCCCTCCCCCATGATTGAAGCACACCATTCGATGGTGGTTTTTGCATCTCGGATGATAGGTCCATTTGTGAACTTCATTTCTTTCTTGCGCAATGCAGTCTTTATGCACACACCTGCTCCATCATGTTTACCTTTTCCATGTCCGGTCTCGAAATAGTTCCAAATATGTGGCACCTTGTCCCTTTTGTGGAGCATACATAACCATTGGAAGACATAGGCATTTTTTAATTTCCCAGCACAACCGTCAGACCAAATCCAATGTTGTTCCATCTGTATATTGTTATCCTTCAAGTGATTGTAGAACATTTGTAAGTTGTGTTGTACAAAATCCAAGTCGTGACACCTGTCATCACTTATGTAGAAGTGATACTCCTTTAATATAACCCTGTTGTATTCAGTACTATCTGCCACATGTCTATATGTGATATGGACCATTTGGCTAACCTGGTCTGAGTGATAGTATTGACTATGAATCTCATTTTGCGGTTGAAGAGTGTAGTTTTCCTCAAAATCAACTACTGACAGGATAGTGCCAATAGGAAATGTATCCCTCATGCACATTCTAAACTGCTCATCTTTCCAACGAGCCACATGCACATGCTTTACATACTGTTGTGTCTTTTCAAAGAATTCCTCCATGAATTCGCAAACCCATACCTGGTAGATCAACAATAAAGACATATTTCAATAGATTGTTACATATGAAATTACAATTTGAAGAAAAAATAGTATCCAATAGGTCATTACCAACCTGAGAAGTGACCAATTGTATTTTTTTCTTTCTTTCCCTCCATCAATGTCATATGTGACATATTTGAATGACTGCAAGTTCACCTCCTGCCTCCCAAGTTCATGCTCATCGGTCACATGTACGCATTTTTTCAATAATGAGAATCCACCACACCCTGGGCATGTCCCATCTATGCAAGTTTTTTGATAAAATGTGCAATCGTTTGGCCTTCTACACAAAATGCTATGAATAAAGTCTCTAGATGGCATTGGTGGTAATGTAGCTGAGCATTCCTGTACAAGAGTGTTATGCAATACACGGAAAATACATGTATATGTGTCATAATAGTAACCATACTCAATGTGGTATCGACAACAACATGTGTTATGAATTGTGTTTATTTTAACATACCATGGTTTGCATTTTGCAAAGGATCTTTAGCCCAAGTCAAGTTCGTTATGTTCATTCCTAAATCTCTCATATAATTTTGTTTGTGTCATATCAAGAAAATGTTTAATGTGTGGTTCACAATCCTTTGAACCCCTTCTCAATTTTAATACATCTTTTTGGTTGGAAGAAGGTCTAGTGTTGTCATGCCAAAAATCTTGCACTAATCCCTTTACCGCATCAATGAGCTTCATATCAAAGCGTGGCAACCTGCCAATGAAGGCTCAAACATATGTTTGACCAGTTTCAAGTTGTTCTCTTCTAACACAATACCTATGAAGTGTCTTAACATTCAAATTGATAATTTTGGATGTAGGTTTAAGAAAACTAAGTATGCTAGTGTTTTTGTTCATGATTGATTGAGACAACACACGATGAGGCGCATTGCGATCTTTTGAGCAAGATTTCTTTCCAATTGTACTAAATGCATATACTAAAATTTTAACAATATGAGAACTTGGTTCTAACTTTTTGGTCATCTTTATCATTAACGTTCTTCTAACAACATCCATAGACCTAGATTTTAACAATGATAAAAATAATTTGCACTTGTCCCCATCACATTTAGAATAAAAAAATTTATCAAGTATTTGTCGATTTTGATAAGCAATAGCACGTTTAGACAACGTGCCTTCAAGTGAACTAATGAGAGTTTCATCAACCTGTATACGTTTCGGAGTTCTTTAGCCTGCAGTTGCTAATGGAGGTAAGGGTGTTGGAACTGGAGCATGTACAACATCACCAGGACGCTTCATCGTTTCAATAGGAGCCTCTTGCCTTTCATTCTCTTGGATAGTCTCCATAACATTTGCTTCTTCCCTCTTAAATCCTCCACTCAATGCCTCTCTAACTTCATCGCTTGTATAACAACTACCCAACAAGTCATTCACTACCATATTTTGTGGTTGACTTGATGTGGGAATTGAAATGTTGGGTGCTTGTTCATCAAATGTTGTTGAAATTGAGGGCACCTCTAGTGAATTTCTTCATTTTTCTTGAGGTGGATGGGTAGGAATGACTGTGGCATCATCTACAGTTGGAATTGGATGAGTTTCCATGGAATGCCTTCGATTCCACATGTCCAATATTTTCTTTTCTCTAACTTATTCCATGGTTTCTTGAGGCTTCTCTTTCCTTGCCGATTTCCTTTTTCGATTGAGTGAATTCCCCATTACCACAATGAGCAATACTAAGAAAATATAGTCTAGAGGTGTGCTAAACTATTAAAATATCTAAATTCTTTGTCAATTATGAATATATAGGTTCTTCAAGCTTGCTCAATTGTCAATATAGATACTTCCTCAATTGTGAATATAGATTTATCAATCTTGCTCAAATGTGAAAGTAAAGTTTCTACATCACTTCTGAATATACAAAATTCTTCATTTGTGAATATATATTCTTCAAGCTGGCTCAATAGCGAATGTAGATTCTTTTTCAATTTTGTTCATATAGATTCATCAAGCTTGCTTGACATTGTGAATGTAGAATCCCCTTGAAGCTTGAAATTGTGAATGTAGAATCCTCTCGAAGCTTGAAATTGTGAATGTAGAGTCCTCTTGAAGCTTCCTAATTGTGAATGTGGAATCCTCAATTCCAAATGCTAATTGTAGAATCCTCTTCAAGCTTCTTGATTGTGAACATAGAGTGTCTTGAGCTTCCTCAATTTCCTTGAATGTTCATTGTGAGTTATTCTGCTGTATGGGAGACGAGAAGACTAGAAGACAAAACGCAAGATTTCGGGTATAAAAGCATTCAGCTAAATTTTTGCATAGACAAAATGCGCTAGCGTTATGTACACACATAATGCGCTAGCATTATGGACAAGAAAAATGCGTGTGCGATTTTGTAATGATAAAAAAAATCCTAGACATTTAATATGTTTGGTGCACAGCTAAATAATGCCTACTTGCACAAAACAAGAGAGTGTTTCTTCATGCAAAAACACGCTAGCATTATTGTAATCACCAAAACATTATTCAATAGTTTATTTAATAGTTTATATGGGTTAGGAGGTTAAATAGGGATTTGGTGTTAGGGGCTTAGGGATTAGAGATGGGTGTGGTTAGTTCAGGGCAAGGAGCTAGGAGAGGGGGTTAGTTAGGGATAAGGGGATACGAGGGGTGTTAGCGAGGGGGAGAGAGAGAGAGAGAGACTGAGAGAGGGGGTTAGTAATGGTGGGGGGGGTGGAGGAGAGAGAGAGAGAGAGAGAGATGGTGTTAGTTGTAGGGAGTGAGAAAGAGATATGGAAGGTGTGGTTAGAGGTAGGTGGAGGTGTAGGGAAGAGAGAGAGACTAAGAGAGCCCAGGTTAATAAGGGCTAGGGAGAGGAGGGGAGAGAGATAGAGAGGACGGGGGTTTGGGCTAGGGGGAGTAGCAGAGAGATAAGAAGAGTAGGATGGTTAGGGATGGGGGAGAGGTTAGGGAGAGGGAGAGGGGGTTCATAGAGAGAGAGAGAGAGAGAGAGAGAGAGAGAGAGGTGTAAAACCAGGGAAGAGACTGTGATGCCAATGGTTATGAAGACGATAATGATCAAGACGATGATGATGATGAAGATGATGATGGTGATGATGATGATGATGAATATCATGATGAAGAAGAAGATGATGATGAATATGGTGATGATGATGATGATGAAGATGATGATGATGATGATGATGATGATGATGACGATGAAGATGATGGGGATGCTGAAGACGATGAATATGATGGCAATGACGACCACAACGATGATGATGATGATGATGAATATGGAGATGATGATGATGATCATGAAGATGGTGATGAGGATGATGATGATGATGAAGATGATGATGAATATGACGTTGAGGATGATGAAGATGAATATGATGGTGATGAAGATGATGATGACGATGATGATGATGGTGGTGATGATAAAGAAGAGGATGATGATGATGGTTGTGATGATAAAGAAGAGAATGATGATGATGATCGATGATTGATGATTGATCATCATCATCATCATCATACTCCTCCTCCTCTTCTTTATCATTACCATCATCATCATCATCATGTAGTGGTAGGGGAAGGGGGATTAGGAGAGAGCGAGAGAGAGAGAGAGAGGTGTAGAAGCAAGGGAGAGAGTGAGAGAGGGAGTGTTAGTTAGGGATAAGGGGATGCGAGGGGGGTTAGCGAGGGGGAGAGAGAGAGAGAGACTAAGAGAGGGGGTTAGTAATGGTTGAGAGAGAGATAGAGAGAGAGTAGAGGGTGTTAGTTGTAGGGAGTGAGAAAGAGAGATGGGAGGAGTGGTTAGAGGTAGGTGAAGGTGTAGGGAAGAGAGAGAGACTGAGTGAGCCTAGGTTAGTAAGGGCTAGGGAGACGAGGGGATAGAGATAGAGAGGAGAGGGTTTTGGGATAGGGAAGTAAGAGAGAGATAGAAAGAATAGGATGGTTAGGGATGGGGGAGAGGTTAGGGAGTGGGAGAGGGGGGTTACACACACACACACAGAGAGAGAGAGAGAGAGAGAGAGAGGTGTAAAACCGGGGAAGAGAGTGTGATGCCGATGATGATGAAGACGATGAGGATGATGAAGATGATGATGGTGATGATGATGATGATGAATATCATGATGAAGATGATGATGATGATGATGATGATGATGACGATGAAGATGATGGTGATGATGAAGATGATGAAGATGATGGTGATGATGACCACAACGATGATGATTGACGGGCCTTGGATTTAGCATATTTTTACCACCATTTCACCCTATTTATAATTCATTTTGCCTATCCATATTCATGCATTAATAATTTCTTACGCTCATATCTGGGTTTTTATGCTCAAGTAATTTTTCCATTACATGTCTTAGTATTTCATTTGATTTTTGACTAACATTGAGGGAATTAGTGTACTATGTATTTGCTTTGAATATTGAATCCATTGTTGGAAGTAGCTACAACATATTTGAGGGAGTTTTGTAGCAGTGCAGAACCTTTGTTGCGGAACTATAGAAATTCTACAGACGTCTGCAGCATTACAAAAACTCTACAGGCATCTATAGCATTACGGAAACTCTACAAGCATCTGCAACATTACGGAAAGTCTATTTGCAGCATTATGGAAACTCTATCTGCAGCATTACAGAAAGTCAGTAATTCAAATTTTACCTTCAACCACCAAATTTGGAGAAAGATATTCATTAGGAGTAATGGATGTTTATAAATCCATTATTTCTATTATTCTTATATGTCTCAAATCATGATGTTAAATTAAAGTTGGTAAATGGAGGTGGATATGAGTGCATATTTGGCTTATTCACAAAGATTTGAATATCTATATCAAATATATGATGGACCTAAGAAGTCAATAGTTGTTAAGAGACATTTGGGATGAGTTTTGACTATTTTGTTATAACCTCTATCCCTAAATTCGAATTTGACTTCAAAGGTATTCTAAATAGCATGTAGTTAGTAAGGATCTTGAATTAGTTTTGAGATCCAAACTCTTAGGAATTTGTTGAGGATATTTTGGATCCTTGTTTATTATTTGTTATGGAGAAATCATGTATAAATAAGATTTCTTTCTCCATTCTATGGAGAGGACTCTTAGAGCAATAGTCCAATTGATGATGGAATAAAGCTGTACTCTCATTTTGATTCAATTAGATCTTAGTTTTATTATTTTCTTTTTGTAGCATGGTTTTATTTATTTTATGTTGATGTAGTTATAATTTGTTGCTTTGCTTCAATTAGATAATTTTGCATTTCTCATTATGTAGTTTCTTTCTGCAATTTGATTTCAATGCATAGATAGAGATTTAAATGTTTATTTTACAATCATTGAGCTTAATGCAATAATGTTATTTACTCCATTGGATCATAAACAGTAACTTATATTTGGCAAGGATAGCTTTTAGATTTTATTTCTGCAATTTATTTTTCTGTCAAGTGTGTTGTGAAGTTAGATTTAGAATTTACTTTCTTGCACAGTGTGAACGTAGTATTAGAATTTACTTTTCCCGCAAAGTGTGACATAGTTCTAGGATTTACTTTTCTGCAGAGTGTGAATGTAGTTTTAGAATTTACTTCAAGTGTGAATTTAATTTTAGCATTTACTTTCATGTCACGTGTTTTACTTTCATGTCGTGTGATTTACTTTCATTGCAATTTAGTTTTAATAGTTGTTTAGATGGCTAGTTCCTTGCCAAGACAATGTAACTACTCAATACCATTGTTTGTAAGTAAGGTTATTGAACTACAACTTCAAGTAGATAAACCAATGTAAGAGGAGATTGTGGTTTGCACATACAGTGCATGGTAACTCGCAAGTTCTCAACGAACCCCGGGTTGACAATTAATGTACACTTCTTAGTTGTTTTCTAAGTAATTAGAAGGTAGTTAAAAAGCCCGTCATTTTGGCGCTGTTGCCGGGGAGTTACCACAACCATTGTTTTTTTGGTTGAGTAAATTTTCTTTTGGTAGTGAGCTATTTATTTTTTCATTATACATGCATATGTTTTTTTTTAAGGATGGAGGCGCAGAGACAAGTAAGACGCAAAGACGACCTCACTGTAGTATTGCTATAGTGTAATAGGCAGCCGCAAGTCTCTGCAAATCTGAACCATGTTAATAATTTATGCAATAGCAGTAGATTTGTTTATGCCTTCTATTTAAATGAATAAAATCAAATATTCAAGATGATGATTATGTGGTGCAGTAAGAGCCACACATATTACTAACTTGTCTTTTGCAGAAAGCTTGGAAAGAGGAATGAGGCTTAGTGAATGAATATTTTATTGAAGGATTCAAGAGGATTCGAGGGGAAGCAATTGAAGAAAGAGTACAAAAGACTCAAAATTTTCAGAAGGGGTATGTAATATGTTACTCAATTCATAAAAATACATCCTTTAGCACTAAAATACAATTTTTGAAAAATTTTCAATTTTTGAGGATCCGTAGCTTAACTGCGGAACCTTCAAAAAACATATGGATTGTTGATTTTATTTTTTATTTGATGTATTACATTGAAATTATATCGATAAAAACATTCACTTCCATCTAAATCGTCATTTTAGTGAAAAATTGGCTATTTGGGCATTTTGGCATGTTGGGTTTACTGAAAATGCAGTCAGGACAGTAATGTTTTGAGAGACCATATGGACACATTTTTAAAACGTGTTTCAATACAATTTATCCCTTGGAATCTAGTTTCTAATGCAATTTAAATTTTTCAATTTGGATATCAAACGAAAAAGTTATGGTCAAAATACTGACTGGGTGTAGGGTAGACAGCTCAAGAACACGGTTGGGACAATCAATTTTTGGGTGCCTAAATGGATGAATTTTTTAAACCTGTTGCTAAGGAATATTATCCTAGAAATCTAGTTTACAACACAATTTGAATCACTCAAATCTGATATCATATGAGGAAGTTATGCCCAAAATACTAACTGCATGTCATAAATCAGCACTCCCAGAACTCTGTCTCATCGGTTGTACTTTGGCATATTCGACCCATCAATTCTTATTGAATTAAAAACATGTTTTTATTGGAGGTACATATGGGAATCTAATTTAACCTCCAAGTGTAATCAAGTCAATCCGTCAACAAACGAAAAAGTTATGCTCAAATCACTGATTGTTGGTCTAGGATGGAAAGTGCAACCAGTCTATCTTACATGATGTTCTTTAGTAGATTTGGAGTACCATATTAATACATTTTCAAAACATATTTCTGATGGAATTATCCCTCTGAATCCACTTTCATTTGGATTTGGAATCACTCAAATCGGTTTTGAAACGAAGATGTTATTCACAAATTATCGTTGGCTTGTCTAAGGTGGCCACCGCTCTCCAACACGTAAAAAATGAATTTTTGTTTTATCTTCCTTGAATTTGTTTTATAAGAATTTGTTGTACTTATATTGCATATGTTTGGGATTAAGAGGGACTAATCACCTCTCTTCTTCCATGAGCTCACATTTTATTGCAGGTAAGTGCCAATTTTTTTTGCAGGTCCTTGGAAGATTAAAAGAAGGTTAATCTATGGATGAATGATTCGTGAAGACCAAATTTAATGCTGATGGAAATTCTCTCCAGCAATCAAAAAATGAAGATTCATTAGCATGATATGTGCTACTTTTGAAGGTCAAGTTCGTAGAAGTATGATCCAATAGTGTCTCACCAAAAGACAACAACCAGAAGACTTTTTTATCAAAGATGGCAGATGGATCCGGAATGAGGTATATGAAGAACTGATATGAAGAAGATGAAGACCAATGTTATAGAGGTCAAGTGCCATTCCCACATTCCCATTTCCACATCCCTGATTTCTATAAAGAATCCTTTCAAAAGACCTCAGATTCATCATGCTCATTCACTAGCACCATGGTATGGTTATGTATTTCATTTTCCCATTTTGATATGCATGCCTGCTGAAGTTAATATATGTTTCATTTCCTTATGTGGTTGATAAGCTTTTCTCATGAAAATCATCTCTATCACCACTATCATC
This sequence comes from Larix kaempferi, assembly GCA_027924585.1. Lineage (NCBI taxonomy): Eukaryota > Viridiplantae > Streptophyta > Pinopsida > Pinales > Pinaceae > Larix > Larix kaempferi. The sequence goes on from BSBM01000066.1 coordinate 5,316,870, forward strand.
AGATTGACTTCATCCCCCACCATTCCATTTCTCCCATGACTTTTTTCTCCACCCATCCCTAACCCACACAATAAAGCAGCTTGGCTCACTTACAATGTCAAGCACCCTCACCTCCCTACCCCCTTTCCAAATAAAATTTGATGGTGAAAACCTGTTTCAATCACCATCAGACCTTGGAATGCTTGAAAACTAGCTTGCTGGCGGGCATCTCTCGGGAATAAAAAGTTTCTGATTGTGAAAAATCTCTGGGCGTAGTCAGACAGATCTTATCTGAAAACCAGCTTGCTGTCGGACAATGTTTGCAAATAAGAGAGAAATAAAGTATTCCATCATGCTCTTTAAATAAAGTTTCCAAGATTTTCTACTACATCAAAAGATCATTTTTTATCTCCAAATCCAAGCTCTGGATTCCGTATTGCTCTTTCTTGTCAGTTTCTACACCATTGTGGACCACATCAAATCTCATGCTTCTCAGGATGTTGCTGCACATTTCACAATATTCATAGGTAGGTACATGTATGCTTATTTTCTTTATTGTTAGTCAAGTTCATTGAATTCTATAGACTTGTATTTGGAAAATCGCTTGAGCCTTTTTCACTACTTCCTCCTATATTTCGAAGGGTAGTAGAAGCTTTCAGTTTGGGGAAAGGGGCACACCATTACCTACCATGACCACACCATTACCCTTACATTACTCGTCATCATTATTTTATATCCTCTACCATCCTTTCTCAACCCAAACATTAACCCTTCCATTTAAACATTACTTCATCTTTACTTCCCTAGCTGAGCCCGGCCTGACATCTCCTAGACACACAAGCATAAAATGATGTTGCTACATAAGCCCTATTGTTGTCACACAAGAACCAACAATAGGAAGTCTTGCTGCTACCACATAAGAACCAGTAGTGAGAAGAAGGTAACATCTAGTGCAAGCCAAATAAACTAATTGAAGAAGAAACTTACTATTGTCACACAAGAACCAACAATAGGAAAAAAGGGAGAAGCTCATCTACAAGCCAAGCAATCTACAAGGAATAGGCTGGCCACAAGAACCTGCAACAGAATAAGCTGTTGTAGAAGCCATTCCTACATAAAAATATGTTGTCATACAAGAGAATGGAAAACAGAAGGGGTTTAACACAGGATAGTCAGATTGAGCACCTTGAGATAGAGCCGCTCCTACCCACAAAGGATCATTGGAACAAATTGATGCACATTGTTCAAAACTTGAAGATGAGTCCAAACTAAAGAGACCACCACCCATGGGAAGAAGTAAGGTCAGTTGTGCTTTTATTGACACTGGTTTTGTTTATGGGAAATGAATACTGCTAGTGTTCTGAAGTTGCAATTTATAGATAAATTCAGTTCATTACACCATTTTGAAGAGTAATGGGGTTATTCTCTAAAAAATAATAAGCATCATGGAGTGTTTGGATGCTACCCGCAGTGTCTACAATCTCTGAAAAAGTCACAGGAATATATGCTACATATCATCTACAGGTTGCTACAGAATATTTGCAGGCTACTATAATGGACATGGTTGATGGTTCTTGAATGTCGTATGTTGTTGATGCTAGGATGTTGGGTTGGTTAGCAATATCTTGAATATGGATCCATTGTTAGTATTTGGAGAAGGAGAATATAGAGTTTTGGACTGATTATATATAGCTGACATAAGAAGATATTCAAATGAAGAAAAATGCTTAAAATATAGATGGTTGTTGCATTTTAAAAAAAAATGGTTCAATGGAAAGGGGCAGATCTCACTTTCATTATTATTTTTCTTTCAAATTTTCAAATAGAATTAACAGTGATACCTGTAGTAGAAATTATCATTTTCCAATCTGTCATAGTTATTTGTAGGCCTTCTTTCAAGACACTTCTAATGCCAATACCAGCCATATTTCTTTGCTCCAAATCTTTGCCACACAGTGGATGCACTAGCCTTTCAATGAGGAATACATTGTTGCATGAGGACATGCAGATTATTCAGTTTGGGGGAGAAAGAAGCAATTTCCTCAATTCGAGAGAAATCGTTGTTGTATACTCCATATTTCCTTGAGCAAGTTGAAGATCAACACATGATGGAATTGATTCAGGTCTGTATTAGTCTCTTATGGTTTTTGTTATCATTTCTCCTTCACTAAGCGTTGGCCTTGAAAGGAATCCTAAGAGCACACTTTGAATTGGAGGAGAATAAGGGCAGTTCAAGATGAAGGAAGAATGTGTAAACCCAGGTTTGTGAGAGAAACCATACCAAATAAACTATAATACTCTTATCAAATGTGATGAATGGAGACATCCCATAGTTCCTACAGGTAACTGATTTCCTTTAAAGGGATCCCTTAAGTAATAAATGGTATGTAATTATCAAAGATTGGCACTCATTTCTGCCCATCTTCTTGAAGGAAAATCAATGTATACAAATCATTATTGCACTCTCTAAAAAAAACAAGGGTTCTAGCAGTCTGAAAGGAATAATAATGCCACTTCAACATACCAAAGCATTGCAAATCCCAAGAATAAATGGCAGCCTGGATAATTAACAGTGTTATGTCTTCTTTATTTGATGCATTTTGTTGCTACAATCATGCGCTACATTAAGGAGTTTTTATTTCATGAGCTTTAGCGCGCCTTTGAAGAGGATTCCTTTGGTGAGAATAAAAAAGTTTTGGCTATCTGAAAAATGAAAAAAGAAAAAGAATTATGTTTGAAGAATTTAGAAAGCCTTGGAAATGGTATTAAATAATTCTCAGGAATTATATGGGCATGATATGGTCATAATGAAGCAAATTATAAGGCTACGATACTATGGATTGGATGTTTTTCCACCACTTCTTCAATTACAGTGCTGTCATATAATGGACCAAATGCTTAAGACAGAGAAATTTCTAATGGCTAAACCATGGTTTTACTCAGTCATATTTTTGGAAAATTGCAGAAATTGAAATGAAGATATCTCCCAAGCGGTGAAATGGGTTTTCACGAAACTTGGTGGAGATAAGCATCAGGGTGAGAAGAATAAATACACCAAGTTTCAGCTCAATCCAATGCACGGTTTTCGCGAAATCAAGAATAGTCACCTACAGCCATTTTCTCATTTTCTCGAAAACCGTGATGTGGGTTTCTCCCATTTTTGGCCGGGAGAAGCATGATGGTATTCCTTACACCCCTGCAAAGTTTGGTGAAAACCCAGTTGATATTTTTCGAGAAATCAAGCATAGTCACCTACAACCATTTTCTCATTTTCTCGAAAACCGTGATATGGGTTTCTCCAATTTTTGGCTAGGAGAAGCATAATGACATTCCTAACACCCCTGCAAAGTTTGGTAAAAACCCAGTTCATATTTTTGGAAAAATGACATTTTTTTGTGAAAGCTGCAAATTGCCGGTTTATTGGCTACAAAATATTTTTTTCTTCCATTTTTGCTTTGAAAATGTTAAGTTGACATGGAGGATTGTTCAGGATGAAATTTCATACCTCTTGATGATCAGATACATTGGTGGTGGCTTGTTGACAATGAATTTTGAGGCCTGCATTAAGAAGGAACATTATTTAGCTTGGTTGACACAGGGTTACATGAGGACATGCAACATTTTCAGTTTGGGGGACATGACGGGCCTTGGATTTAGCATATTTTTACCACCATTTCACCCTATTTATAATTCCTTTTACCTATCCATATTCATGCATTAGTCATTTCTTACGCTCATATCTGGGTTTTTATGTTCAAGTAATTTTTCCATTACATGTCTTAGTATTTCATTTGATTTTTGACTAACATTGAGGGAATTAGTGTACTATGTATTTGCTTTGAATATTGAATCCATTGTTGGAAGCAGCTACAACATATTTGAGGGAGTTTTGTAGTAGTGTAGAACCTTTGTTGCGGAACTATAGAAATTCTACAGGCGTCTGCAGCATTACAAAAACTCTATAGGCATCTGCAGCATTACGGAAACTCTACAGGCATCTGCATCATTACGGGAAGTCTATCTGCAGCATTACGAAAAGTCTATCTGCAACATTACGGAAAATCTATCTGCAGCATTATAGAAAGTCAATAATTCAAATTTTACCTTCAACCACCAACTTTGGAGAAAGATATTCATTAGGAGTAATGGATTTTTATAAATCCATTATTTCTATTATTCTTATATGTCTCAAATCATGATGTTAAATTAAAGTTGGTAAATGGAGGTGGATATGAGTGCATATTTGGCTTATTCACAAAGATTTGAATATCTATATCAAATATATGATGGACCTAAGAAGTCAATAGTTGTTAAGAGACATTTGGGATGAGTTTTAACTATTTTGTTATAGCCTCTATCCCTAAATTCGAATTTGACTTCAAAGGTATTCTAAATAGCGTGTAGTTAGTAAGGATCTCGGATTAGTTTTGAGATCCAAACTTTTAGGAATTTGTTGAGGATATTTTGGATCCTCATTTATTATTTGTTATGGAGAAATCATGTATAAATAAGAGTTCTTTCTCCATTCTATGAAGAGGACTCTTAGAGAAATAGTCCAATTGATGATGGAATAAAGTTATACTCTTATTTTGATTCAATTAGATTTTAGTTTTATTATTTTCTTTTTGTAGCATGATTTTATTTATTTTATGTTGATGTAGTTATAATTTATTGCTTTGTTTCAATTAGATAATTTTGTATTTCTCATTATGTAGTTTCTTTCTGCAATTTGATTTCAATGCATAGATAGAGATTTAAATGTTTATTTTACAATCATTGAGCTTAATGCAATAATGCTATTTACTCCATTGGATCATAAACAGTAACTTGTATTTGGCAAGGATAGCTTTTAGATTTTATTTCTTCAATTTACTTTTCTGTCAAGTGGGTTGTGAAGTTAGATTTAGAATTACTTTCTTGCATAGTGTGAACATAGTATTATAATTTACTTTTCCCGCAAAGTGTGACATAGTTCTAGGATTTACTTTTCTGCAGAGTGTGAATGTAGTTTTAGAATTTACTTCAAGTGTGAATTTAATTTTACCATTTACTTTCATGTCGCGTGTTTTACTTTCATGTCGTGTGATTTACTTTCATTGCAATTTAGTTTTATTAGTTGTTTAGATGGCTAGCTCCTTGCCAAGACAATGTAACTGCTCAATACCATTGTTTGTAAGTAAGGTTATTGAACTACAATTTCAAGTAGATAAACCAATGTAAGAGGAGATTTTGGTTTGCACATACAGTGCACGGTAACTCGCAAGCTCTCAACGAACCCTGGGTTGACAATTGTTGAGATATTGTAACTTCAAAGAATATTTAATTGTACTTTATTATTCCGGAGATGTTTCATTCCTCCGTGAAGATCTTATTGTATATCTGGAGATGTTCATTCCTCCATCGGAATGTGGTAACTTGGGTTATTAGACTTCCCTAGTGGGGGTCGGCCCTGTATGTGTTATGTGGGTCAAAGGGTTATTAGACCACCCTAGAGGGGTTGGCCCAGTCAGTTGTAGTGGGGTATTTAACCCAATGGTTAAATACGAGCCTACATGATTTGTGTAAAAGACAAGTCGGAGTAGTGTATAAATAGAGGAGGTGTATTCCTCATTTTACACACACTCACTCACTTGAGAATGGCGCACTTGTGGAGGAGAGGTATGCTATGGTGGAGGAGGAGATCATGTCTTTGGTTTGCATCTTTGTATTTGCTGGTCATCTATATTGAGGAAGCTTTACTGGGTTTTCTACCCCATGAGGGTTTCCCAGGATAAATCTGTCTCTCTTGTGTTTATGCTGTGCTTGTTGTTTCTTCAGTGATCCTGTATATGCTATTATTGTGAAATGGAATGTAATGCTGCTATTTTCTGTCTTAGCATATTAAATATTAACATGGTATCAGAGCTAACCTGAAGGAAGCCAATGTATGGCACTTACGACACTTGCTTCTCTTCCGACAATTTGAAGGTTTGGATTTTATATAGCAAAAACCAGTCATCGTGGAACTTTCACTATAAATCCATTTTGGCGAAGGTTTAGGATCTGAAACCTTTATAGGTCGTATATTACATCCCCAGGTACCTTGTGTCCAAAGGGAACCCTCATATTCATTATAATTTGTGAGTTATGATCAGTACAAGTTAAGGTTTCTGCCTCTTCCAGATCTCAGTCAAAATCAGGTGACCTAGGAAAAAAGGCCATAACTTGGGCTAGGAAGCTCCAAATGAAATTTCATAAAAAGTGACAGGTAGTACACAGACTGTACTATGTCAGAAAACTTTTTTAGAGGACAAAGCTGAACCAGTGAAAAGTGGCACGCCGTACAAGTTTTCTCTCTTGGTTTATCCCATAAACAGGTCATGTTGCGACACTTGGCATAGCTTGGGCTAGGAAGCTCCAAATGAAATTCTGTAAAAAGAGATAGGTATTAAACAGACTGTACTATCTCAGGAAACGTTTTCAGAGGCCGAAGCTGAACCAGTGACACGTAGCATGCCGTACAAGTTCACTCTCCTGTTTTATCCCATAAACAGGTCACGTTGCGACACTTGGCGTAACTCTCTCTCAGAAAATCCAATTGAGGTCAGACCTGTCGGGATGGAAAGATGACAGGTTAGGCTACCACAGAAAAAAATTTCAGATGCTGTGGAGTGAAAAGTTCAGAGTTACAACAGAAACAATCAGGTACATATTTCTGTCAAAACATAATTATTTTTGGAGCACCTTCATTCATGGCTTTCGGAATTTAGGGTTTCGAAGAAAGTTATAATTTTTGGAATCGGAATCCACGGCTGAATGCTACTCAGGAAAATCGAAATTTAGAGACCAAGATCAAATTTTTTGGTTGGGTAGAAGACTGGGCTTGATCAAACCCTAGTTTGGGATTTTGATCAGAAAGATCGAAAATTAGGGCTTCAGCAAAAGTTGGAATTTTTGAAGCCTGTAACCACGGCTGGAAGCTCCTCAAAAAAATAACAGTTTAGAGCCTTGGATCGAACCTTTTGATTGGATAGAAGGGTGGGCTTCATCAAACCCTAGTTCGGGTTCCTGTCCAGAAGATACAGAAGTTTCGAAGGCAATTTTGAGGGGTCAAATTTTGGAGATTTCAAAATTGAAGTATGCTAGTTTGATCAGCTCAGCAAGACACATCCTTCCATCCATTCAGAAGTGTGAAAGTCAAAGATTGAATTTTTAGGGTTTCTCTAGCAAACCCTAATCAAGCTCCAGATCAAGTTTCAGGGGGAGTTGAGGCTAAGGCCTTACATAAGAAGACTACAAGAAGTCTCGACAGGTATGACTTAAGGAGGTTCAAGTATGTCTTGAAATCTGATTCTTGATTAAGTTCATAATGTGTTTGTCTTCATATTATTTTTTAGTACAATCTTGATTAATGTTAGAATTGTCTTATCACCCTAGTAACAGTATGAATACATGTGAATGATCGAAGACATTCATTGATTAGGGCTATATGATTGTACTAATGCATTATAGTGTTGTGTGATGTTGATGTTGTCTGCTAACAAGATACAGGTACATCACAAAAGACAAATCAAGTTCCATGACCATGACAACATGAAGACAAAGACTCATCCATAATCTTTGTTCTACTTACGAGGTATGTATGACTTTGTTATGTTATGCTTAACCTATGAGACATGCAGGTCCTAGCTCAGGATCTCTAAATCATTGAAGATATTGTTTAGGTATGTTGTACATAACTAAGCAGGTTTACTAATCCAGGTATGTTTTCCTATGTCAAATTAGAATCTTACCTTGTGTTAGGATCCCTTATATAAGTATACTTGGTATGATTGGTTATGCTTATTCATAAAGTTAGTAATCAAGGGTTTATGCATATTATGTCTCTTATCTTGATGATTTAATTAACCAGAAGAGTACTATGATCAAACAAGAATATGCATGAGTAAAAGAAGACTTCCTTGAAACCCTGAATACTAATGATCATGACTATACATATTCAAGATTATTTAGAATTAGAATGTTTTGATAATATTGAGAATATACTAATGAATGTATGTTTGTGTATGAGATCATGATGGTGACACTAGTGCACACTTGAGCATGCACAGTGGTACAGAATGAATAGAAGTTCAAAAGACATATAGAAGATCAAACGAGAGGCAACCACACAAACATAAAAGATAAGTATTTGAGTTGTTATTTGAAATAGTAAATGATATTGCTTATATGCATATTTGTATTCCTAGAATATATGATGCTGAGTGTAAACATTCATAGAGCATTGAACAGTATACTACTAATATGCATATGATTGGTAAGTTGGACAAACATTCCATTGTTGCTTGTCTAGAATGAAACCTCTTTGCTGACATGCTGAGAGTTGTGCACACTCTCGATAGTATGTTCTGGTAGAGATGGAAGGCATCTAGATAGCCACTGTATGCATACAGGATATGGGAAAGTGTTGTGCCAAAGTATTGGTCAAAATAGTTGCATAACTATGTAAATGATATTTGTATGCATAATAGGTTATCATATCAATATGATTTGATGATTATGAAGTATTACTAATCATGTACTTAATTTTGATTTGTAGGAAAGATCATGATGAATGATGAACATTGAACAAGCGATGGATGTTCAACAAAAAGATTTTCAAATCAAACACACTATAGAAAGCTTGTGGCTAGAAGATTCTCTTAGAAAGAGGAAGAGAATCATGATGAGATGTTTGCTCCAAGTGGCTAGATAAGACCATTCTTTTAATGGTGTAATTAAAGAAGAAGTGTGAATAAGGTTCTGTATGGGTTCCCAGGATCGATAGTAAATTGATGAGCTTAATGATCACCATGGGTGATGTGGATCTCAACCTTTGCTACAAGGTTGAATATGATTTCTATACACAGATGCAAGAAGGAACTCACCACAAAGTTCGAATGATGTTGAGGCTCATATCAGTAGACCCATCTGATGAGAGATGGCACAGATAGATGGCTGCAGAAATGAAAATGAAAGATCTCAGATTGATGCATTACTTTCTAGGTCTAGAAGTATGGAAAGGCTCAGAAGGAATCTTTCTCAACCAGGGAAAGTATGCCGAGAAATATTAAAAGGACTTGATATGTTGGAATGACCACTCTCATGGATTCCAACTTGAAGCTGTTAGTGAATGACTCATCAGAGTTAGTGTATATAACTTTGTACAGACATATTATTGGGTCGTTGATGTATCTGACGAATACCAGGCCAGATATATACCTTGCTGAGAACACCTTGAGTCAGTATCTAGTAGAAACTAGATATGTTCACCTGATAGTTGCAAAAGCATGTGATGAGGCATCTAAAGGATATGATAGACTTTGATCTATGCTATCTTGGAGATCATGACTTCAGATGACTACACAGATGTTGATTGGGCAGAAAATGTATCAGACAAGAAGAACACATCGAGAGGATGTTATTGTATGGTATTAGCCATGATCTCGTGGTATAGCAGGAAGCAGTCTAGTGTGGCTCTTAGCACAACTGAAGCAGAATACATAGCTGCTTGCTCTGCTAGTTGTGAAGCAGTATGGCTTCTGGATTGTTTGACTTAGAGATAGACCCAACTATGATCCTATGTGACAAACAGAGTTGTATCAAGATGGCAGAGAATCTAGTGTTCCATGATATGGCACAGAAAAGAACTATAAAGTTTGAATTTGTAACAAGTTGTCAATGTACTAACCAAACCTCTACCTCAAGAAAAGTTTGAGTATTTTTCCAAGACAAGCTTGGTAGGACCCTCCTCGAGAGGGGGAGTGATGTGGTCACTTATGACGAGATTGCCTACATCGACAGTGAGGTCGATGATGTGGATACCTATATTGGTGATGCCGTCAGAGAGGTTGGTGGATGGTCCTTAGATAGGGTCTAAGTTGACGAGGGGATTGCATCATCCTTGAACACATGTTCTAAAAGAATCCGTAGACATATGTCTATGAGAAAGAAGAGGGATTGCATCATCCTTGAACACATGTTCTAAAAGGATCCGTAGATGTATGGTCTTCGAGAATGAAGTCCGTAGTGGACAGGAGAGGATTGTATCATCCCTGGACTTCAGTTCTAAAGTGATCCGTAGACAGATGTCTCCGAGAATGTGGTCCCTAGTGGATGAAAGGATTGTATCATCCCAGGACTTCAGTTCTAAAGTGATCTGTAGACAGATGTCTCCGAGAATGTGGTCCCTAGTGGACGAGAGGATTGCATCATCCCTGGACTTCAGTTCTAAAGTGATCCGTAGACAGATGTCTCCGAGAATGTGGTCCCTACTGAACGAGGGGATTGTATAATCCATGGACACATGTCCTAAAAGAGATGCGTAGACATGTGTCTCCGAGAAAGTGGTCCCTAGTGGACATGATAGGACTGCATCGTCCCTGAGCATTTGGTTCAAAATGTACGTGACAGGATTGCATCATCCTTGGACTTATGTCCTAAAGAGATAGGGATTGATCATCCCGTAAGTGGATCGGGATTGCATCATCCTTGGACTTATGTCCTAAAGTGATAAGGACTAATCATCCTGTAAGTAGATTGGGATTGCATCGTCCCTAGACATGGTGAGGTGTCTTAAAGTGATAAGGACTAATCATCTTGTAAGTAGATTGGGATTGCATCGTCCCTAGACATGGTGAGGTGCCTTAAAGTGATAAGGACTAATCATCCTGTAAGTAGATTGGGATTGCATCGTCCCTAGACATGGTGAGGTGGCTTAAAGTGATAAGGACTAATCATCCTGTAAGTATATTGGGATTGCATCGTCACTAGACATGGTGAGGTGTCTTAAAGTGATAAGGACTAATCATCCTGTAAGCAGATTGGGATTGCATCGTCCCTAGACATGGTGAAGTGTCTTAAAGTGATAAGGACTAATCATCCTGTAAGTAGATTGGGATTGCATCGTCCCTAGACATGGTGAGGTGTCTTAAAGTGATAAGGACTAATCATCCTGTAAGTTAATTCGGGATTGCATCATCCCTAGACATGGTGAGGTGTCTTAAAAGGATAAGGATTGATCATCCTGTAAGTTGATCTGGATTGCATTGTCCATAGACATGAGAGATGTCTTAAATTGAGAGGGATTGATCATCCCGTAAGTGGATCAGGATTGTATCATCCTTGGACCTATGTCCTAAAGAGAGAGGGATTGACCATCCCGTAATTGGATCATGTGTGTTGCAGGGTATGCTGCTATTGTGTATACTTGTATCAGTGTGGATACTTGTATTGATAGATGTATTAGTGAGAATACATGCTTTTGATGATAGATGTATTAGTGAGAATACATGCTTTTGATGATAGATGTATTAGGGAGAATGCATGCTTTTTGATGATAGATGTATTAGTGAGAATACATGCTTTTGATGATATATGTATTAGTAAGAATACATGTTTTGATGGTAGATGTATTGGTGAGAATACATACTTTTGATGATACATGTATTAATTAATGTACTTGTATGGTTGAGGATACTTATGTTGTAGATCGAGATGATCCAGATGCTGTAGATCGAGATGATCCAGATGCTGTAGATCGAGATGATCTAGATGTTGTAGATCGTGATGATCCAGATGCTGTAGATCGAGATGATCCAGATGTTGTAAATCGAGATGATGTGACGATGCTGATCGTGTTGATCTAGACGACGATGTTGATCGTGTGATGACGATGCTGATGATTGTTTGATGACGATGCTGATGATCATGTGATGACGATACTGACGATCGTGAGGATTCAGATATTGATGTTGCTGTAGTTGTTTGAGTGCTGCAAAAGATAAAGACTCAGTACTGAAGATGTTGATGTTCCAGTAACTGGTTGAGTTACTGATGATGTTGAGAAAGCTTCCAATGATTTATAGATGTATCATGTATGATGTTGATGACTCCTTGCTTGTGCAGATGCTGTTATAATATCCTTCTCGTTAAGGGGGAGTGTTGAGATATTGTAATTTTAAAGAATATTATAATTGTACTTTATTATTTCGGAGATGTTTCATTCCTCCGTGAAGATCTTATTGTATATCCGGAGATGTTTATTCCTCCATCGAAATGTGGTAACTTGGGTTATTAGACTTCCCTAGTGGGGGTCGGCCCTGTATGTGTTATGTGGGTCAAAGGGTTATTAGACCACCCTAGAGGGGTCGGCCCAATCAGTTGTAGTGGGGTATTTAACCCAATGGTTAAATACGAGCCTACATGATTTGTGTAAAAGACAAGTCAGAGTAGTGTATAAATAGAGGAGGTGTATTCCTCATTTTACACACACTCACTCACTTGAGAATGGCGCACTTGTGGAGGAGAGGTCTGCTGTGGTGGAGGAGGAGATCATGTCTTTGGATGGTAGTTGTTTAGATGGCTAGTTCCTTGCCAAGACAATGTAACTGCTCAATACCATTGTTTGTAAGTAAGGTTATTGAACTACAACTTCGAGTAGATAAACCAATGTAAGAGGAGATTTTGGTTTGCACATATAGTGCACGGTAAATCGCAAGCTCTCAATGAACCCTGGGTTGACAATTAATGTACACTTCTTAGTTGTTTTCTAAGTAATTAGAAGGCAGTTAAAAATCCTGTCAATGATGATGAATGTTGATGAGGAGGAGGAGGAGGAGGAGGAGGAAGATGGAGATGATGATGATGATGATGATGATGATGATGAAGATGGTGATGAGGATGATGATGATGATGAGGAAGATGGAGATGACGATGATGATGATGAAGATGGTAATGAGGATGATGATGATGATGAATATGATGATGAATATGATGATGAGGATGATGAAGATGATGCCGATGGTGATGAAGATGATGATGATGATGATGATGATGATGATGCTGGTGATTGAAGATTGATGATTGATCATCATCATCATCATCATCCTCTTCTTTATAATCGTTGGCTTACAAACTGATCTACAGGTTTTCCAATGTAGACCCAGGTTCTTCATGGTTTCACTTAACCAAGAAAACCCCTTCTCACTGGCCCTTTCGGCAACAACCTGTGAACAGGTTGAGGTCTCACTCAAGGTGTGGCTAATGGGGGCACTACGAAATCAGGTTTCCACAGTGGTGTGATGAGTTTTTTGGATAGGCTTACTGCGTAGCGCACTATTAGACCTGCACTCCAAACTTAGGACTACGCGACGATGGACTGCGTCGCGGTCCACGACTCTATGAACAACTTACTTGCACGACCAGCGTGTCCATGGACTGCGCGATACAACAGGATGTGAACTATAAGAAAACACAACTGACTTATGTGCTTCCTCTTCCGAGCTTAACTAATGTTAAGGAATTTACTTCAACACTTAGCCACTCATCTACTACCTTAGATTAAGTAGCTTATCACAATTTCAAGCAGACGAAACATACAATACTGTGCGTAACCAGTGTTGCACATCAAAGGTTTATACGATCTGATATCTTCATACATATGTGATTATTCAATAAACTGATACTTCTGCAAACTTAGAATACTAAGCATTCATCATTCATCGATTCATGCAATACTCAACATGTCATTCCCATTTCTCTCCTATGGCGAATACATATAAAATCATTAATATAACAGCTGATAAATGAAAATCCAAACATCCACTGTAAGCAAATAAGCAAATGCAAAAACAAAACAATCGCACTACATAGTATTTAACGTGGTTCACCCACCGGATGGAGGCTACATCCACAAGAACTGTTGTTATATTAGTATTTCTGGGAAGGGTACAATAGTTCTTTGTCTACGCACTCAGCTGCAGACTCTCTTCTCTCTCAACTAGATCTCTGTGCACTCAGCTACAGGTTCTCTTCTCTCTCAACTAGATCTCTGAGCACTCAGCTTGCAGAGTCTTTACAATAGCACTAAACTTAAAAGATGCAACAATATTCAAAGCTTAACCAAAATGAAGAGTATTCAATAACCCAATAATGGAGAGTAACCCTTTCCCATACAAAAATGCATTATTTAGAGATCATGCCCATAGGTCATGTCTTTACAATCTGCAGGCAAAAACCCTTAGGTTCACAAAACTGTCACTGTTTCCTCAAAACCGGACTGTTGGCTCCTTGTAGTGAATATTCTATCGTGGCGGTCTTCCACGCATACTTTAGGTTGCTATCGGCCTTGCTGTTGTGCACATGCTAACAGGTCGCTTTCACCAAGCCATTCTTCCTCTAACGGCCTCATGCGACTGGTTCAGGTAGTGTTATCTTTCACGTGTGTGACCAGTCACTTTCTTCCTGATTTGCTCCTACCCGTCGCTTGGCACTCCTGGAGCATCGTTACCAAAAATAGACCGCTGATGGTCTAATCAGAACACATGCCATCTTTCGTCCAACACTCTGCCTTGCTGGATCTCTGTAGACTGGACACATCGCAGCACTGCCTCCTCATAGTACTGATCCTTGCAGCTCTTCCGACGCTGCGCTGTGCGCAAATTCGCAACATCCTAAAAACTTACACAAATTTGTTTCAACTGAAATGCGCTCAGCTCCGTAGTTCCACAACTCCTTATTGCTCAAAATTGCCCCACTTGGGCTAGGCCCAACAAGCCCCTAACACTCACATGTGACTCATCCTCGAGCCACCTACAACTTTGGCTTCCCCGAGCTGTTCTGCCTCCTGCAGAGCTAGCTTTGTAGCAAAATCATTGTATGTAGCAATCAACTTCTAGACTCCTTCCTTCGTGTCTTGCTTGATTTGGTTGACTGTGTCTAGCATCTCAGGTGTGATCTCATCACCTATTTGTCCTTCAACCTGTTTCTAATTCTCTCACAACTCCTTTAACTTCTCCTTGATCTCCTGCGAGATCGTGATGGCATCTTTCAATAAGGGCTATGACTTGTCTCCCAGTTCGGTCTCTTTTTCCCATAAGGCCTGCACTTCCTTCTTAAGCACATTGATTTCTCGGTACTTCGCGAGCCTTTCTCTTGGTAGCAGGGCTTTCACTTCTGTATCCAATTGTTCTAATGTTGCTTGCTTATCTTTGATAGCATTTTTCACTTGCAACAATCCTAGTTCTTCTTCAAGGGCTGTGAATGCCTTCGATGTGTCATCTAATAGACTCTGGCACCTAGCCACCTCGACAACAATAGCCTCTGCTACAGCCTTCACTGCTTTCGCTCTTAGTTGCTACTCATTTGGTGGGGTTTGTGGGTTTATCTGCTCCTTCAAGGCAGCAATGTTAGCCTTGTACAATCTCTATATCATGCATCTTTGTCCTAAGACTGGTAACCAGCTCGCCAATCTTAACAACTGTATCTGTGGGGTCTTCCTAGATGTCGAATTCATCTATGCCATCTGTGACCGCAGTGATCATACATTCCAGCCTCTGACGATGATCGAACTCATCCTATAGTTCCATAGCTCTCCGCCAACTATCTTCCTCCAACTTCCTGTTAGCTGCTTGCAGCTCATCCTGCCCTTTCAGTGCTTTAGTGGTTCTCTCATGCATTTCTTCCACACACTGCAGATGTAAATAATGTAGACCCGACAGTGGTATTTTTTCCAAGTCAAGCTCCACCTGCTCGACATCCTTTGTGTCTAACATTAGTTGCTCTTGTAAGTTTTAAACCTTAACAGTGAAGTACAAACTTATATGATTCTTAAGCATTAACAGAAAATACACAATGGCACACACATTACACAGAGATTTTCACCTGGAAACCCTTAACCGGGAAAAAAACAGCAAAACTTAGAGCCGCATAGCTCCTTTTTCATTATATGTTTTATTTAACCATGTACAATACAATAAATGGTATTCCGCAGCATCTAAAACTCTAATTCGTTTACCCGAAATTAGGTTACAACCCTAATCCCTTTTACCGGGATTAGATAGAGTACAATGGGTCAAAAATTGCGAAAAAGCAAAAAGCAACCCAAAATATTTTGCGCTCCGCGCGGACTCCGGGGGCCTAACGGCCCCCTCCGTGTCGTTTTGGAACCTAACGATCCGAAACGAAGGGGGTGGGCCCTGTCGAGCTACCCCCCCCTCTAGTGCCGTAGGGATCGTGTTGTACACGCAGCGACCATGTGAAGAGATATAACATACCCAACAGCTCTGGCATTGGAAAGCTTATTGTTATCGGATCCAGATGGACGATACGGGACTTCACAGGGACGGTCATGGTTCACTGCGGTGTTCTCTACTGCAAAGTTCCTCTCGACTTCCCTTCAGACTCTACGTCCCGCAGTAGGGGGAATCTTTTATGGACCTCTTGGATTTTCTCTATAATCCCCTGCAGCGTGGTCAGATTCTTCTGCAAGCCATCCTAAACTACTTTATCTTTTTTCTCCTTCTTGGTGAACAGATATTCCACCGACACAATGACCTTTGCAGTGATTGTGTCATAATCCTCGTCATTGAGGACTACATCTGATTGGCTCTTATCTGCTTTCTGCTTCTTCCGCACTCCCTTTTTATGCATGGGGCTCTCAGGATCCTTTCTTTTTCCTGCCGCTTTGTCTTCAATGATAGGACATAGAATGGGTTCATCCTCAGCGGAGTCGCTTTCGACATCCACTATTTCCACTCGAAACTCGGCAGGCCATTCCTTCATGATATTATCAATATCATCTTCGTACATATGGCAGTTTCCTGCGAACCATTCCACCTTCCTCTTCTATGCTTTGGCTGAAATCTGAATGCTACGCATGTCAGCATAAAAATTAACAATGCAAATATACCTGCTTTGTTATCCAGGGTGTGGCTACGATTGCATCGTGCAGCTGGCTGTAATATTGGTAGAAAACCTCAGCTGTCATGTGCTGCCTCTCTGGGTTCATATTTTCTTAGAGGTTTGCATCCCGAGGTCCTCTGCAATTGTTGGTATCAATGATTACACCAACGTAATCCTTCGGCTCCTTCCAGCTGGAAAAGGCGATCAACACTATGAGCCAAGTGTAATGGAAGTTTCCTCCATTGAGATACATGTCATTTAGTTCTTCCATGAACTCATTCAGTAAATATTGAGACCAGTTAAATTGTTCTCCTTTCGTGGCCACAGCACCAAGTAGTACTACGCCTGCACTAACCTCCAGAGGCCTGCATTTCCTTAAGATCTTTCCTGCTAACAGCTGCATGATGAACTTCGTTGCTTTGTCATCGATGTCTTCTGTTTGGAAACCCCTCTTTCCCTTGATGACCGCTTGAGTTTTCTTCATCTTTGCCATAACTTCTTTGTCTTTGCTCTTCCCTTGGAAAAATTTCTTGGGATCTTTACCCATTTTACTCAACCCAGTAATGCCGTGGATGATGTCAATAGTTAGGTAGACATTGCAGTCGAGCCACAAATAACCCTGGTGAATGCGTTCCATCAGTGTTCGCACCACCACATTCAGCTTTGGTGACCTCTCATGAAAATGTGGAAGTCTGAGCAGATTGAGCAGCCCGGACTAGACTACTTCAGATAACCAACTTTGGGCTACCAGGTTAAGCTCTCCCTTTGCGTCCTTCTTCCAGCACATGTATTGGTCAGGTTGGAACTATGGGAACCTCGGCTCATTGGGCTCCTCCTTCTACATTGCAAGCAGATCATAATCCTCCCATCTACATTCTGGGATTTTACCCAATAAGTTTTTATCGACCTCGACATCTTTTGAGATTGGTGATACCGGGATGTTGTATTTGGCATTCTTCATCAACTTGAAAACCGGTGCATGCAGTGAAATATAGTCTGGGGTCAATGTCAAAGGTATCTCCTTATCCACTACTAGTGGCTTCTGCATTGTCAAAGCCATATTGGGTATCTTCTTCCTTGGTGCTACTGGATTCTTACCTTTATCTTGCATCGTTGGAACGTGTCTTGGTGATTGTTTGGACACCTGACCTGGTTCTAAGATGCCCTTCTTGGATGGGGTTCCCATTAACCCTTCAATACCTCCGTAGTGAAATACCTTCACAGCCTCTTGGATGGTGAACTCTTCTTCTATGGAAGACCACTCAGACATTCATTGGCTACACTTCACATAGTTTCAGATAGCTTGTTGAAAATGCTCACACAGTATTGCTTACCAGAAAATTCTAAGTGTTCGGTAACGCCTGCGAGTCTAAATGCGGCATTACTTATAGGCGCAGATGACCCTCCTCTGCGCCCCTCAATGGATAGATAAGAATTAATTGTGGTATCCATTGGCAAAATCCATTGGATCCTTTGGTCCTTCCCTTCCTAACCTCGTTCAGAACGGCTATCTATGCGTTAAATCCCAAGCGGTCGCTGGCAATGGCTATATAACAACTATATTCTCCACTGACATTGTAATGGCCATTTTTTTGAGTGTTGCGTCGAACTGTGCGGCGGGTCATTGTTACTTCTGCGCAGTCTCTCCGCGGTGCCTGATTTCTTGCTTCTGAACTAAGCCTTTTTCTCATTTGACTTGGTCTTCACAATTGTACCGTGGAGTTTGCAACTGCGCAGTTCTTCTTTTCTCTTTCTTTTCCCCTTTTTTTTCGCAGCAGCACATTCTAACAATGTTGCGCGGTATATACATCTTCCTTAATATACATCACATACATATTCCTTCAGCTTTCTAGTGCCCAATTTCAACTGTACTTGGCACTTAGAAATTTCTTGTTTCTGATCATCACAGGTTCTACGAAGCAGAACTATCCTAATAGGGTTTTAGTATGCTCCCATTAACTAAGATGACCAAGTTATCTCCTACTAATGTGGCTAATTGAGCTGCGCCACCATTAGAACATGTACAATAGTGTATGGGCCAAGCCAATGCATTTTAAACTTTCCAGGACATTTCATAAACCTGCTATTATACAGGAGGACTAGATCTCCTACCTAAAAAGACTTGTTCTTGATGTGGCGATCATGCCATGCTTTTTCCCTTTCCTTCTGTACTTGTTGGTGAAAGCCTACGATGAAGCGATCCTCCTCCATACCAACCAAGTGTAAGAGTATTTCTTCCAGCACGTCGTGATCTTCCATGCCTATAAATGCTGCTATTCTCAAACTGGGAACAATGTACTCCATCGGAATTATGGATTCCTGCCCATAGGCCATCCTAAATGGTGTATGGCCAGTCAACTTCTTGCATGTGGTCCTGTATGCCCATAACATTGCGGGAATGCCCAAGTACTAGTCATCCCGATTCACATTGCATACCTTAGTTATCGCATTATCCTATACTTTATTGAATGCTTCAACAGTTCCATTCACCTAAGGATGATATGGTGTACTGCGCTAATGATGGATATGGAACTCCTCTGTCAATGCCTCAATGGTCCTGTTCAAAAATTGAGTGCCTTGGTCATTCATAAGAATCTTAGGGCTTCCAAACCTTGTAAGGATGTCTTCAACTATGAACTACGTTGCAGTCCTTCACCGGCTTCGCTTCTGCCCATCTGGTGAGGTAATCAATTGCAGTAATAATGTACCTTGCACCAGTTCTCTTTCCCGGTGGATTTATAGGTCCCACAAAATCAATTGTCCACTTCTCAAATGCCTGCAATGTCAGCTATGGATTCAATGGCATTTCATTTCTTCGCAATGGATTTCCTGTCCTCTGACACACATTGCAACTCTGGCAATGCTCCTTTGAGTCCTTGTGAATTGTAGGCCACCATAACCCTGTGAGCAATATCTTCTGTGTAGTGTCCCTTCCTGCATAGTGACCTCCTGTTGCTGCTGAGTGTGCATCAGCCAATATGAACGGATTTTCATGCTCTAATACACATATGCGCAGTACTTCATCTGGTCCCAGTTTGTATAGCTGACCTTCGATTATGGTGAAGTCTGCTGCTCGCACTACCAACTGCTTCTTTTGCTGGGTAGTGAAATCTACGGGTGCCAACCCTGTGGTTAAAAAGTCAAGGATGTCCTTATAATAATCATCGAAAACCTGTATAGAAAACAACTGTGCATCAGGAAGATTGTCTTCAAGGCTGGTGGGATCTTCTCCTGACTCAATTCTCGACAAATGATCAGGTCCCAAGTTCAACCTGCTAGGTTTAACTACTATCTCAAAGTCATACTCCTGGAAGAGTAACAACCATCTGCAGATTTGCCCCCCTGACACTGGCTTATTGACCAAGTATTTTAAAGCAGAATGGTCAGTGAACATAAGGGAGTTCCCACCAAGCAATTAGTGTCTCAACTTCTGCACTGCATAGACCATAGCGAGGCCTTCTCTCTCCGTAGTGGTATAATTCTTTTCTGCAGATGAGAGCTTTCTGCTTGAAAATGCGATGGGATGGTCAATACCACCATCTCCTGGTTTTACTAAGACAACCCCAGCGCTATGCATGAGGCATCAACATGTACGTGGAATGGCTTCTCCAAGTATGGAAAAACTAGGATCGGCGTGGTAACCATTTTCTCCTTCAAGGTGTCAAAACCTTGTTTGCACTCTGCATTCTAGTTGAACGGTGCATCTTTCTTCCACAGCTTCTCCATTGCTGTGGTTATCTGTGCATAACCCTTTATAAACTTCCTGTAATACCCAGTATGTCCTAATGTAGTGCGTAGCTACTTGAATGAATTTGGCGTTGGCAAGTTTATAATGACGACGATCTTCGCAGGATCAACCATCAAGCCCTGTTTACAGACGATGTGTCCCAGCCGGATCCCGTAGGGGACACAAAAAACACACTTCTTTAAATTCAAGGAAATCTGATGCTGTCTACACTTTTCCAACATCATTCTCAGGTTTGTGCAATGGTTCTTTAGCAATCCGAACACATTCCAGTCATCAAAATAAGCTTCTAAGAACTTATGCATGAAATCTTTGAATGCCGCGATGAAAACTCTGAAAAAGATGGTGGGTGCGTTCTTCAGACCAAATGGCATTATTGTGTATTGGAACGATCCTCATTCTATAGAAAAAGTAGTCTTATGCCTATCCGTGGGATCAATTCTTATTTGATTATACCTCAAGAAACCACCAGTAAAGGAAGAGGCTTCATTTCCTCCAACATTATCAAGCACCTCATATGTAAAAGGAGTAGGTGTTTTACCTAAAGTCTGCTACCTAGACTACAGGAGCAGCAGTGTTCAGGCACCTCAAATAAAAGTTTGTTTTTATAGGTTTTTGTTTGGATAACAATGTAAATCAAATGAATAAGGATAGCAGGGCAGAGAAACAATGTCTGAATACTTCAGCAATACAAATGTAAAAAGACAAAATTCTTGCAGGAATGGATGACAGAGCATTAAGGTATAGGAGATAAGCATTCAACATATATAACTGCAAACCATAAACAAATAGTTCATATCTGTAGCGATATATATATATAAGGTATGAGTCTTTGAAAACACTTTTCAAATATCAATAAGCATTCAATATCCACATTCATACATGACATGAAACATAGAAAACATCTACATATCATTAAATGCATAAAAGAGTTCAAACTAAACCAAAGAACATCAAGAACAATAATATATTAAAGGCCTAGCTCCATATAGTATAATAACTGTCATTAAAAAATGCAAGAGAAGTTCTTACACAAGTAACCATCGACAATCTCCATAGTCTCTCAGCAATTCGACTCCCATGTGTGTCTCTTTTTGCTCATCAAAATCTTCCAATATATACGAAAAAAGGTTTCTAAATGAACTATTTCTAGATCCACTTTATTTGGATCTAAGTCTACTAAAATAGAAAGAGTATCAACTGACTATGACATGTGTCTTATTCATTTAAAACAAAAATCCCTTTAAATCTTTCTCGCTGCCTCTGCCAAACTTGCTAGCCCATCTTATTTAATAATGTAAAATTGAAATATTTTACCCACATCTGGCCTCTGTTTCAGGGATTCTTTGATTTCATCGCCTCCAGTTTCCTCCTATATGTCTGAAATCCATAATGTGAGGTTATCACGAAACAACTGCATGATTAGAGTGCTATCCTTGTAAGATTCTTCACCTAATGTATCAAGTTTTGCACTTTCCTCATCAAAGGCATGCTCTCTTCCTTTGTATTTTCCATCATGTGAAGGATTTCAGCTACAACTTGCTTATTACAAAAATGAATGACTGTAGAGCTCTCATCCAAGAAGAGAATTCCGGTGATGGAGGACGTTGTACCTAGTACTCCTGACACCAAGCCTCTTAAATCACTGCAGTTGTATCCGATTTTAAAGACCCAGAGAAGCACTAGATTATTGGATACAAGCTTTGAATGTTTACGATTTCGAACCATAGGTCTAAATCTTGGCCATATAGACACTTTCTTCACGAGAAGATTCTGGATTTTCCTGGCACTTTTGGGCAAGTTACTTAGTGAAATGTGGAAGATGCAATAGGACAGAATCACGCTCCCAAAGACCCTGGGTAACCATTTTGGGTCAATTACGTTGCTGCAAGAGATGGGTTCAAGCAACCATTAGTAGAAATAAAATCCACCATTTCCTGAAGAAGCCGACTCAAAAAGAGGAGGACCTCTTCACTGGTCAAGTGCTAGGTTCCCAGCAACAACATGCCTAGCGAAGTAAGCCTGGCCATATTGGGAGTTGTGAATACTCTGAAACAGAAACAAAAATTTCAAGGAGCCCCTTCAGCTTTGTCTTTCAAATCAAGGATGAACTACAGAGCTCGGTGGTGGTGTAGCTGATATAATTCAATAATTTGAGCCGTAGTTTTATCAGCATGAATTTAAAGACCCCTAACATCGATCTGACATGATTGATAACACCTTTGTTATGTCCATTTGCAAGAATCGTAGTCTTTAACTGGTTGTAGGTTGGGAACTTTTCAATGGCCATCCATTTGAGCACTTAAAACTATTGCAACACGACTTCCCTCAACTCCAACGAAAGTAAAAATTCTGTGTGTCAGAACATGATCAAGATAGTGGAACAGAGGCAGCAAAGCATTATTTGATGCCAAGGAAGCTAAACACCCCAGTCATTTCTGAATTTTGAATTGCCATATATTAAACTTTGTTGGTTTTATTCAATCATTAAGTTTATCATTTGTATTGTTACAGAAGGTAATCACCAGTAAACCACCGGGAGCCATGAGCCTCATTTGGGAATTTGAGAAAACCCTTCTTGCAGATCGAACACCATATAATCCTGAGCTAACAGAGTAAAGGATATAGGGTGAAAAATAATGAAGAAAGATAGTTCTGTACAGGCGTTTTAACCCAAGTACTGCTCAACACCAGATGTCGAATTATGGCAATAAGCACAGAGCTCAAAGACTACTAGTATAATGATGGTACCTGCAAACATCTAATCCTTGACGAGCTGGCCACATACCCACTCTCTTGAATAGTCATCACATGCTGTCAGTTCATATGAAATGTATGCAAAGTATTTCCAAACAAAAACATTTTGTATGAGATCGAAAATATCTTATAAGAGCATAGGCTAGAATCTATATATTGTAAATACTTAGAAAATTAAAAGCATGAAATAAAAAACAAACCAACTTTTTAGAAAAACAAAAAGAAAGGATATGGAAACTCAAGGCTTAAAAGATTTTTGAGATGTACAACTATTCTAAAAAGTAAGGCAACAGACCTAGGTCAAACATTGGCTCCAACTGGGGATGGAATTTCCCTGTGATTTTATAAGAACTGTAGTTCCAGTGCCTTATTTTCTGTCAAAAATTATTGATCCATTGGGCTATGGAGTCTTATACCAAATATTTTGAAACTCTCTCAATCTCTGAGGACACACCTTTGAAATAACAAAATATTGTTGCATACTAAAAAGAATCTACATGCTTGTATGGAGAGCTTATTTTCCTGCTTACTCCTACTTCTAATTAGTAGAAACAACCCAATCAAGTGTAATCACACTTCCAGTGAAGCCATGATAGAATCCATCCCACTGTAACAACTTCTTGTAGATAGATAGAAATCAAAGAAGAATTTCTCATTTGAAGCATAAATTTAATTTGTAAAGTATATTCTACTTTGATTTCAATTTCTAAAAGGCTGAAACCTTTTGAAAACCCCGAGTTCATGTAAATGGCCATTGGGTCTTCCCATTTATGTTGTATTTCCAGCTGATACAAAAAATTACATTGTTGCTCTGCTCCACTTATAAAATGATATTTCATTTTTTTCTGCTGAAAATAGAGAATGAAAATTTTCCAGGCATTGAAAATAAAAGGCATCAAATTTATCCTGAAAGTGCTCACAAGTTCCTTCAACAGTATCAATAACAATGTCATTTTGACAATAAACAAAATGATCGTCCTCTTTCATGTTTCCATCAGATGGGTAAATGTCATACATTGGCTCTATTTGTTCAATGATAACGGACTGAAAGTCTTCATGAACTTGATGATTGAATTCTTCCATATCAGACATATCCGGATCTTGATTTTCAAAATCATCATCATATTCATCCAAAATTGGAGAAAACTGATAGAATTCTAATGACAAAGATGAAGTTTTCTGAGAATTAACAGCAGCAATCTGATCTTCAAACAAACTTGGAATAGCTTATGTATTATAATCATCATTATAAGAAACATATGAATTTATGCCAAATGCATCCAAAGTATTATGGTCATAATTTTTAACATCTGACTGCTGAAAAACCTTTTGTTGTAAAATAGATTTAGCAGAAGCTACATAAGACAATGAATCATTTTTTGAAATAAAATCAAGAGCATCTTTAACT
Organism: Larix kaempferi; assembly: GCA_027924585.1. Taxonomy (NCBI): domain Eukaryota; kingdom Viridiplantae; phylum Streptophyta; class Pinopsida; order Pinales; family Pinaceae; genus Larix; species Larix kaempferi. The sequence continues at coordinate 5,341,460 of BSBM01000066.1, forward strand.
CGACTGTCATCAATACCATCTTTAAGATTGTTTTGCAAACCTTCATAAACAATATGATTTTCAATGTTTTCTTTAATAGAGGATTGGGCTTCACAGTGAGATATTTATTCATGAATTTCATCAGTAAGGCTATGTTGATCATTATTACTAAGATATTTCTTAATCTTAAATTGCTCACAACAGTCCTCTAAAAGGAGATCATCAGAATAAATCCTCTTGCAATAAACATAAAAGGTAGCATGGAAATATTTTATTGATGAAATGATAAATATAGGAAGAGATCGGTACCACTACCTGGCATTTCCTTCCAAAGAATACATAAACATTTTCAATAATACATCCTCATGATGAATATCAAGTTGGTCCATGTATTAATGAAACTAAATCAAGTGTTGTGTTAGATGGTCATGACCATCTCCTCTAAATCTTGGAAGGGAGTCTCCCCATTCATCCATAGCAGGCACATTATTTGGAAAATATGGAACAGCTGAAAAAATTGAAAGATGCAAATCTTGCAGCCACAATGGCTTCCATGGATTTTGACATTTTGAACTGGTGGAGTCGCCAACAGATCCTTCCTCCAGGAAGTCGCCGGTGAAAAAATTGTAGTCTAAAGTGAGTAACCAGCCCTTGTTCACCATCAAAGACTGGATCTAATCTTTATTAAACCAAGGAAGAATTTTTGCTTCCTCCCTAGTATGGTTGCCAAAAGATGTTTTCCCTAAAGTCTGCTACCTAGACTACAGAAGCAGTAGTGTTCAGGCACCTCAAATAAAAGTTTGTTTTTATAGTTTTTTGTTTGGATAACAATGTAAATCAAATGAATAAGGATAGCAGGGCAGAGACACAATGTCTGAATACTTCAGCAATACAAATGTAAAAAGACAAAATTCTTGTAGGAATGGGTGACGGAGCATTAAGGTAGAGGAGATAAGCATTCAATACATATATAATTGCAAACCATAAACAAATAGTTCATATCTGTAGCGATATATATAAAAGGTATGAGTCTTTGAAAACACTTTTCAAATATCAATAAGCATTCAATATCCACATTCATACATGACATGAAACATAGAAAACATCTACATATCATCAAATGCATAAAAGAGTTCAAACTGAACCAGAGAACATAAAAAACAATAATCGATTAAAGGCCTAGCTCCATATAATATATTAATTGTCATTCAAAAATGCAAGAGAAGTTCTTACACAAGTAACCATCGACAATCTCCACAGTCTCTCAGCAATTCGACTCCCATGTTTGTCTCTTTTTGCTCATCAAAATCTTCCAATATATAGGAAAAAAGGTTTCTAAACGAACTGTTTCTAGATCCACTTTCTTTGGATCTAAGTCTACTAAAATAGAAAGATTATCAATTGACTATGACATGTGTCTTATTCATTTAAAACAAAAATCCCTTCAAATCTTTCTCGTTGCCTCTGCCAAAGTTGATAGCCCATCTTCTTTAATAATGTAAAATTGAAATATTTTACCCACATCTGGCCTCTGTTTCAGGGCTTCTTTGATTTCATCGCCTCCAGTTTCCTCCTATATGTCTGAAATCCATAATGTGAGGTTATCACAAAACAACTGCATGATCAGAGTTCTATCCTTGTAAGATTCTTCACTTAATGTATCAAGTTCTGCTCTTTTCTCATCAAAGGCCTACTCTCTTCCTTTGTATTTTCCATCATGTGAAGGATTTCAGCTGCAACTTGCTTATTACAAAAATGAATGACTACAAAACTCTCATCCAAGAAGAGAATTTTGATGAATGACTACAGAACTCTCATCCAAGAAGAGAATTTTGGTGATGGAGGATGTTGTACCCAGTACTTTTGACACCAAGCCTCTTAAATCACTGCAGTTGTATCTGATTTTAAAGACCCAGAGAAGCACTGGATTATTGGATACAAGCTTTGAATGTTTACGGTTTCGAACCATAGGTCTAAATCTTGGCCATATAGACACTTTCTTCATGAGAAGATTATGGATTTTCCTAGCACTTTTGGGCAAGTTACTTCATGAAATGTGGAAGCTGCAATAGGACAGAATCACGCTCCCAAAGACCCTGGGTAACCATTTTGGGTCAATTACGTTGCTACAAGAGATGGGTTCAAGCAACCATTACTAGAAATAACATCCACCATTTCCTAAAGAAGCCGACTCAAAAAGAGGAGGACCTCTTCGTTGTTCAAGTGCTAGGTTCCCAGCAACAACATGCCTAGCGAAGTAAGCCTGGACATATCAGGAGTTGTGAATACTCTGAAACAGAAACAAGAATTACAAGGAGCCCCTTCAGCTTTGTCTTTGCAATCAAGGATGTACTATAGAGCTCGGTGGTGGTGTAGCTGATATAATTCAACAATTTGAGCCATAGTTTTATCAGCATGAATTTAAAGATCCCTAACATCGATCTGACATGATTGATAACACCTTTGTTATTTCCATTTGCAATAATCGTAGTCTTTAACTGGTTTTAGGTTGGGAACTTTTCAATGGCCATCCATTTGAGCACTTACAATTGTTGCAACACGACTTCCCTCAACTCCACCGAAAGTAAAAATTAGGTATGTCAGAACATGATCAAGATAGTGGAACAGAGGCGACAGAGCATTATCTGATGCCAAGGAAGCTAAACACCCCAGTTATTTCTGAATTTTGAAGTGCCATCAATTAAACTTTGTTGGTGGCTATTCAATCAATAAGTTTATCGTTTTTATTGTTATAGAAGGTAATCACCAGTAAACCACCAGGAGCCATGAGCCTCATTTGGGCATTTGAGAAAACCCTTCTTGCAGATCGAACACCATATAATCCCGAGCTAACAGAGTAAAGGCTGTAGGGTGAAAAATAATGAAGAAAGATAATTCTATACATGCGTTTTAAACCAAGTATTGCTCAACACCAGATGTCGAATTATAACAATAAGCACAGAGCTCGAAGACTGCTAGTATAATGATGGTACCTGCAAACATCTAATCCTCGACGAGCTGGCCAGATACCCACTCTCTTGAATAGTCATCACATGCTGTCAGTTCATATGAAATGTATGAAAAGTATTTCCAAACAAAAACATTTTGTATGAGATCGAAAATATCTTATAGGAGCATAGGCTAGAATCTATATATTGTAAATACTTAGAAAATTAAAAGCATGAAATAAAAAACAAACCAACTTTTTAGAAAAACAAAAAGAAAGGATATGGAAACTCAAGGCTTAAAATATTTTTGAGATGTACAACTATATAAAAAGTAAGGCAACATACCTAGGTCAAACAGTAGGAAATTGGTCGTGCATGGAAGCATCGTTCAACTTTCTGAGATCCACACAAATCCTGATCTCACCTTTTGTTTTCTTATCTTGGACAACCATGAGGCTTATCCACTCAGATTCTTCGACTGGCTCAATGATCCCTACATCGAGCATCTTATACAGCTCTGCTCTTACTCTTTCTTTGTATCGTGGGTTCAAGCAATATGGTCTTTGCTTAACAAGCTTCGTACCTGGCTTAAGAGGTATTTTCATAACCCGTAAGTCTCCCAAAATGCCCTTCATCTCTGTAAACTTAGTCGAAAATAGCTCCTGATATTCATGTAATGTAGTTGCGATCTCCACAACAATCTGATCATCCCAGTAGTCTCCAATAGCTGCAAACTTTGGCTCTTCACTGGTGCCAATGTTCACTTTCTTCGTCTTTACAGGTCCACTCATGTCTGGGATTTCCAACGGAGGTCCCTCTAGGTCGAGTGCACCCTCTGACTCAAGTATCTTAATTTTGCACGGGTCCTCATCATCACTATCTTCTTTTCCTTCAACCTTTTCAGCTAGGTTGTAACATTCCATAAGATGTTCTACCTGTTCCTTCCATTCTGTCTGTAAGCTCACAGGTATGCTGTCCTTTCCGAAGAATTCCTCTAAAGTCATATTTCTATGTGGACAATCTTCTGTGAATATGTGCTCCTTAATTATTTGTAGAGCATCGTGTATAGTTGGGTTTTCATCCTCAAAGCTGAAGTCCTTCTGGAAGTTTGTAGTCAGCATGTCCCAATCTGTAGTGTCCCTGTGCAACTCTAGATCTAAGTACCATTTCTTGGGAATTCCATCCTTTAGCATGTGCACAAACAAATGCACCCATTCTGTCTTTGGTCTCTCCCCCCATACTTGTGAACAGACCTCAATATGTTGTCTTGGATCTATCTATCCATTATATTTCTCAAAAGGTAGGGTAACCTTATCAACAAACCTGATCTGCATTTTAATTCTACATTGATCCCATGTTGTCAATGCCTGCTTATGCGCAACCCACCATCTGGTAGGTGTTTCGCACAACGCTATGTCTAATGCTTGTAAGCAATGTTCTTCTGCAATTGCTGCAGTATATTCTTTAATAATTGAATAAACATTAGCAAAACAATCATAGGTGGGGATTGGGCTTACCTCCTTTCCAATTCAGCGCAGTGACTTTGTTACCTGCGCATATCTCCTTGTTGATAATTCATGCATTCGGCTTTGCCAATTCTCTAATCCCACGTCAGAGTCTAAAATGCAAGAGCTGTCACATCTCCAACTGAGTGTACCATCCGTAGTTGGATTGATATAATCCTCATGGTTTGCGGTCATTTTGTACAGTCGGTCCAAATCTTGAGCTCTAGATTCCTCCTGAATCGGTTTGCTATATTTGTCCCCATCCGTAGGGTCCAATGGTGAGATGGCCCTGAGGTGCTTTCCTTCATAGATCATCTTCCTTGTTTTCAGGTTGATGATGGCGAGGTTATCGATAGCCCATTCAATTCCTAACAATGCAGGAAACGGCTAACTATCATCCATAATCTCAATAACCTCGAAATATGCATGACTTTGAACTCCATCAATGTGAACAATCACGTTGGATAACCGTCCAAAGGGTATGAATTTCTCTTGATTGGCCATTCTCAACTAGATAGGTGACCATAATAGCTTTGGTCTCCCCATCTGCTTCCATGTCTGTTTAGTCAAGACATTTACTTCTGATCCTAGATCGAGAATGATCTCATCCTTTTCATAATCTCCTATTTGTACACTGAGTCTCATTTCTCTCCCTGTTCTCTTATGTTTCTTGATATGATGAACTACGCTATCAATAGTTTCAGTTTCGCTGCACGGTTCATACTAGTCTACCAAATTTTGCAATTCCTCTATAGCATTTGGACTCTTTAGTAACTTCATATAGCTTCTGAGGAATTGCAAAACAGAGGTGCATGTCTCTGCTGCGGTGCTCATTCTGTCATACGTAGTGGGCATATCTTCTACATGCGGTACTTTTCTATGCAATGGGATTCTCGGTGATCTAAGTGCTAGCTCTTTAAAGAGATCACATGCTTCTTCAAAGGTTTCTTTGTTTTTCTTCAGGTTCAAAGCTGATGGTTTCCTAATAGCTTTCCTTATCCATATTGTCTCAAGAGGAGTCTGCTTGGTATCAAAATATCCAGAAGTCGAAGCTTCTGCTCCTCTATCCCTCCCAGTCGTAGTGCCACTTCGCGTCACCACGTTGATACTTGGATCCGCAGGTCTCCTTTCTGCTGCAATCAACTGAATATTTGGGGCCGGTGCTTCCAGTCATTTTCTTTTCTGCATTTCTAGTTCCAACACTGGGAAGTCTTCAATGAAATGATCAAATGAGCTACAATAGCTGCATGTAGTGAATGGGTTGGTATAGTCTCTAGATACGTGACCCGCTTGGCCACAGTTGTAACAAACTACTTGACCTCAGCCCCGCCCCTGCACTGGACCGTTATTTCTTCCTCTCTCACGGTATCCTCCGCGGCCTCTGTATACTCCCTGATCAGGTTGGGAATTATTTTGTTTCTGCGGAGTCTCTTCTTGGACTCTATACATTCCTCCATACATATGCGCAATGTCTTTCTTTCTTTCTAGCATGAGCTCATATGCACAGCAATTAGATTTATCGTGCCCTAATGACTTACAAAAATTACAATATAAGGTTTTAGGAGTTCTTACGTATTTCTGTATCATGTGATAGTCTTCTGGCCAATAT